>BSBK01007311.1:1530000-1867500 GCA_027943335.1 Chamaecyparis obtusa
TCAAATTTATTAGAGACTACTCCTTTCACTCCTAGTTCTCTAAAGCCAAATGTGCACATATGAATTTGAAAATGATCTCCAAATCCTATTTATATCCCCTACCCCACCTCGATGGACATGCACACCTTGCATTTGTATTGGTCAGGATGCTTTTCACCTTCCCGAGTTCATAAATTTTGCACATGACCTCCATTTTTTGAACTATAAGTTGCATTGTGATCCTGATCACGATGTCAACTAAATGAGCCCTTCATTTTATTTTTCAATCATTAACTTAAGGGGGCACCATAATACCTAGTTACTAACACTTTTTCATAGGGGCATACTAGGGCATAATTTTTATCAAATATTCTTTGAAACAATGCCTAAAAAGCATTATATCAAAGAGGGGCAAAATATAGACACATAAAAAAGACTTGTTTCTCTAACACAATGATTTTACTAACATTCCTCTTAATTTATTAAATAATCCATTTTTTAAATTAAATTACATCTTTCTACAACTATTCAAATTCAACATTCACCATTTCTCTTTAATTTCATAATTAAATGATTTTAATTAATTACTTAATTATTAATCATCTAAATCAATAATTCATCAATTATTCCTCTATAAAGTAATTAAATAATTAACATTATTTAATTATTCACTATGCCATTTCAAATTAATTAAATAATTACATTTTTTAAGAGAAAGGGGTAAAAATTTATTGAATCAAGAAAGAGAGAATACAAAAAGACTAGGAACAACTAAACAACCAACCCAATGGCTAAACAACCATTAGTGATCACCTAAACCTCCCAAATAATTATGCATATCCTCCATAAAAATATGCTCTTGTAAGCCATAATACTCACTAGAAAAATGACCCCAATCCTAGACATCCCCCACTCCCATATGCTCAATGATCCATTTAGCCAATCTATCTGCTACCTTGTTCCACTCCCGAGGGATATGGAAAAAGGTAACACTCAACTTGATAATTTGGTTGACCACCCCCACCAATTTCCAACTCTTATCATCTATCAAACTATTATTGAACATATCAACAACCAATTGTGAATTAGACTCATAAATAACCTTTTGCTATCCCAAAACACATGGTGCAGGAGCACCCTTCTAAGAGCTCCAACCATCACATTTTGGTGTGTGTTGAACTTCAGAAATGAAGCATGTAATTAAAATAAGAGCTTGGCTCAGTGTGTGTGTCTAGGCCTAGGTTAGGTCCTAGAAGTTCAGTTGGTTCTTGATGTAAATGGCACAATGACTTAGGGCATGATGTCATCCTGACATCATTGATCTACCATGTTAGTAGGAGTCTAGGGTTAGGTGTTTGGTTGAGGTATGAGCACATGTGTGCCTTAGGAGGACCTAAAAATTGGTCATTTGAAGTGTGAGAGAAAAAGTTGCTTGAGCAACAAAAAGTTGCTCAAAAGTTGCTAAGCTATTTTTCTTTTTGTATTGCCTAACTTTGCCAAAGTGGATAAAAGCCCTAACCTAACACTCATCCTAAGGAGAAGGTTATATATGACCTGAAAAACCCTAATATGGGGGTTGGATATTATTTTGTACGGTTCTGTATAGAAAGACCAGTCTAAACTGAGAATTCTGTGTAATAGTCAATGCTATTTGGCTTGATTGGATGTGAATAGGAATAAGTTTGATGAATCTTTGTAGGGAATGTTGTTAATAGTGTTTAATCTTTCATGTGCATGTGTGTAGTTTAGTTCTTTTAAGTTTTGTTAGTATGTTTTGTTCATTTCTTTGTTGCAGACAGTCCTCTGCCAGTTTGGAGAGGTTGTAAAATGTAGGACTGTTACTCCCATTCCCACTGTGGCCACACCATGGTACTTTGGAATCTAGAAGTATAGACCCTACCCTATATAAATATGTCAGTAGGGCCCTGGAGTGTGTGTGCATCTATTTTTTTGATCAAGCCCTAGGTGAGCTAAGGTAATGCTTGGTAAGGAGCGGTCAACATTACAAGTGCTCTAGAAGACAGAGGAAAGAGTTTCAAGGAGAGCCCTTTTGAGGGAGCCAAGGGAAATGAATGAAGACTATATTATATGGAGGAGAGATCTTTAGCAATCCAAGAAGGGTGCTGAAGAAAGCCAAACAATTTAGTGATACAGTGAGGTCCTAAAAGCCCTAAAAACCCTCAAACTTGGTGAAGGTGTTGTATGGCCTATTGGTGACCTAATATCCAAAAAATCCTTGAGGGATAGGAAAATTAATGGGGGTTTCATAAGAACTTTAGCCTTGGTTCTATGAAGGGAAGGAGTCAAAAGCCCTACAAACCAGGAAGGAGGCCTAATTGGGGCTCTTCCTTGTAGCCCTGTTTTGGGAGGGAAGTGTGAAATTGGGTGGTAACCCAACGTCAATAATGCCTTGGAGATGACTCAAATATCCTCAAAAAACCTTGAGACTCATTAATTTCTCTGTTAGAGCTGAGGAAGGTGTTGAACCCTAAAAATACCCTTATGAGCCTATGTAAGGGATGGTGCTAGGAAGCAATGCTTGATAGGTTGCAAGATGGTAAAGCTATACTTGGTGGTCAGGTTAGGCTATGTCAAGGGATCCTTTGATGAGAGGGGAATCCTATAGACCTTCATAGGTGTCAGGAGAATACTAGGATCCTAATTGAGGTTCAGAGGCATAGACTAGCTAGTCTATCCTAACCTCCCCATCAGATTGGTATCAAAGCCTCTTAAGGCTTGGGAAGTGGAAAGTGGATCTTTCAAACTTTAGAAGAGTTAGTTGGATCATCTCACAAGAAACAAATGGTGACTAATGCAAAGCTTGCCAAGAAGGTGGAAGATCGGGAGGAAGGTAATGGACTCCTACAAGAAAGATTGATGCAAATGGAACAACTCTTGGATGATGTCCAAGCAAAGGTAGATAAGGTGAAAGATAGGATGGAGGAGCTGTTATAAACTAAGTTTGTGCCTTTGTTTCAAGCTCTCTTGGTATTGATAACCTAGTATAACATGGGAATCATCTCCAGGTTGTGGGACCTATGCTAACTGAGATGAGACCTCCAAGTTCTAGGCTGGTTCCTCTTGGATAATCACCTTAATTTGCTTATTGACATGAAAAGTAAATATTTTGAGGGAAAGGGATAGAAGGAATGCTTGAAAGGAAAATGACTTGAAAGAAAACTACCTACTAGGTGATACACTGAAATTAGGGTTTGGATCTCAGTATAGAGGATGAAATTAATGAACAACTTAGGTCTAGGAGGTCACAACTCACTGAATAGGTTTGCATAAGTGTTTCATAGAAGAGTCTACAATAGAAAGAGGCTATTTAGGGAAAAAGAGGATTTCACAACAATAGCATTACTGAGGACTTAGACACAATTTATGACCTGCAAACAAACATTCACTTCTACAACTCCGCATAGGAACAAGACAAGATTGTTAGGGGGTTGAAGTATACCCACAAAAGCATTCCATCCAATCATCCACAATAATAGACAATAGTTGGAGAAAGAGAGAGGGATCAGGAACCCTAAGATATCACTGAAACATCATATACTTCAATTCACTAAGAGATAATCATAACAAGGAAGTATAGGGACATGAAGAATTGTCACAAAATACCTCTACAATATTTTAATTATCAATGGGAGAAATACAACTGTATAAGCCAGAGGGTAGAGATGATACCATAGATGACCCTTAAGAAAAGATGAATTTCTTTTACAATTGTCCAACTCTAAGCACAAAAGCTCTAAAAATACAATATATACATCCCCTCTTGCACGTAGGCAAGAGTCAAAACCTAACTAGGGTTACAAAATTAAATAATGATATCAAACCCTAGGGTATTGATCACCTATCATGAAAATCTCTGAGAACACCGGTGATCAAATCATATCTTTCTCTGTGGGCATCCATTCGGTATTGAGCTCACCTACAGACACAACAACCTCAACTTACCAACCCACCTGAAACTCCACTAATTCATGAAGGCTCCAAATCTGATTATATTTCCCTGGGTAACAGTACTATCCAAAAGGTGGTGCCAACTCTTTCTAGCACCTCCTGTCATGAAAACATGACAAAGGACCCTACAACACTGGCCAACAGTCACTTCTATCATCTTCACAACCACAACCGTCCTGAGAAATCAATTCCCGAGCCACCCAACATCGTGCATGGCCGAAAGAACGTAAAACCCTTACAGAGACATTTGAATTTTGAAATATAATAGCTAGCGGCAAATTTTAAAATGTAATTGTCGATGAGAAACCCTTCCCAGCATACGAATGGCTGTGATGCACTTGAAAACAACTTGAAAACCTATCTCTGATAGGTCAACTACCACCTAGAAGTTAGCAACCAATGAAACGCGAGCAAATCAACACATTTGATAGACTTGGACCCATGACCTACAAAAAGAGCATCAGACAGTTGTTGCAAGATCGCAAGGGCTTGGAAGATCCCTTGCGATCAAGTGACAACCATAGATCTTTAGTCTACTGACATCCCTGCAGATACTTTGACACGGTCCTACCAATAGAGCCCAGCTATCGTCTGACTGACCAATGAAGAATGAGAATGTCAGAAACTGAGGACCCACCTGACAAAGCCCATAGATAAAGTAAGATCAATGGTGGGTGCATGATCTCATGTGTCAGAGTAAACCCATGAGATTATGTGCCAATCATTAGATCTTCAGTCGAATGGCAACCCACCGAGCCCATGTTGACATGGCACCACATCACCAACCCTGACTAATCACAAATGCATAGCTTAGACTATGTGGTAGGACCCACTGACAAATGGATCCACTACATGGACCAATCAAACATGAGTACATTAGCAAGAAAGGACCCACCATCAGAGCCTCAACAATAAAGCAAGATTGATGGTCGGCACATGATCTTATGTGTCAGAGAAACCCCATGAGATTATATGCCAACCGTTGATCTAAAATGGACACAGTCTGTCGGTTCCACTCTTAAAATTAGACAAGTCACCACCTCTTGACCAATAGGAAGCCTCCATGTAGGACAATGTGTTAGTGGACCCACTTGACCTTGAAGCGCTGCAAGGAAAGGAAATCTACGGTCATCGCAAGATCGCAAGCCTTTGATAGACCCTTCGCAAACTTACGATGACCATCGATCTTGCTGAACTGGGACCCCACAAGCCGAGACCGCCAAACATTTAAGTGACTATGCAACTAAAGGAAGAATAGATGGCCCGCTAAATCACTAACCATCGAGGACTTAACCGTGAAACATTGGGGTATTATGCGAATAAGGCATTCACTGAATCATCGAAAGGAAAAGGTAACCACCAACTGACTTGGAGAACTAGCGACTAGCTAATGAAAAATTAGTGCACATGGGTATTTGAAACTTAAGTGGCTGATAAAGTAACAAGGAATTAGAATGAAGGCTTAGGGTTTTTAGGGTTTATGTCCCCAACGACTAGTTTTATGAATTTTTTGACCTACAGACCTGGGAATGAAACAAATTACAGAGGCCAGAGAATAAGGTACAACTTCATGAAATTTTCAGGGCTGCCCTGAAAGATAAAAATAGAGACCCTAGGATAGATATTAGCCAAATTTGCATGTACATGGAAATTGGGGTAACATTTCAGTGATTTTTGCTAGATGTCAGCCTGCTAGACATGGAAAACTAGTGGCCTTGATATATTCATTAGGCATGGGGTCATCAAAAATCAAAAAATTCTCACAGGGAGATAGAACTAAAGTTGTGCTCAGGGCACTTCTTGGAAAATAGGAAACTAACCTAGAAAATAGGGAAACAAGAAAAAACACACATTTACAAGAATTTACAGAGAGGGATTAACCTCAAAGTAGGGCTTCAAGTGGAATCCATTGACTGAGATTGGTAAGGCAAATCCTTCAAGATTTGATAGTTGGAAAGCATTGGATCCCTTGCACTCTGTTATAACAAATGGTCCACTCTAGAATGAATCAAATTTGGTATGTCTGCCAGGCTTGGATCTAAACTCATCCCACTTGAGGACTACATCCCCAACTTTGAAATTTCTGACCCTGGCTCTTTTATCAAAGCTTTTCTTTGTTTGGATCTGATGGAATTCCATATCTTGCATTAATTTGTCTCTGATCTCTTCCAACTCCATCAATTGAGCATATCTGATTTGCAAGGGATCTCATTCTTCAAATAGGGCATACTGAGTAGCTAAGTCCAGAGCTAGTAATTCAGTTGAAATGGACAACTTGGCCTCTCTGCCATACACTAGCACATAAGGAGAATTCCCAATAATCTTCTTTGGAGTAATTATGTCTAACCACAAGGTAGACCTTAGTTTAGTATGCCAATCCCTCTGGTTGTCTTGCAGAGTCTTCTTGATTATCCTAATCAGGTTCTTATTTGTTGATTCTACCAAGCCATTGCCCTGAGGGTAATAATTTGAATTGGTATTTAGATAGATGCCATTCTTGACTGCCCACTCTGAGACTTTGAGGCCTATGAATGCTAATGCATTATCTAAAATTATGGAGTCTGGAGTGCCAAACCTATGGATTATGTCATCATAAAAACTCAACATAGCATTCTCATTTTCTTCTGTTAAAGCAATTGCTTCTATCCATCTGGTGAAGTAATCTATTGTAGTAATTATCCACTTATGTCCTGCACTAGATGGAGGATTAATCATGCCAATGAAATCTATGCCCCACTTCATGAAAGATTGCTCTGTTCTAACTAGCTATAGGGGCAAGGCTAAAAGCCTTTCTTTTCTTGAAAACATGGCACACTTGATGCATTTCATCACATACTCATGACTATCCTTGAAGATAGATGGCCAATAGTATCTAGCCCTCATGATTTTAAAAGTAGTAGTCCTAGGAGAGAAATGACCTCTAGAAGGTCCATCATGAAATTCAAATAGGACATCAGCTATCTTTTCTGAATCTATGCATCTTAAAAGGACACCACTGTGATCCTTTCTGAAAAGAACTTCATTTATTAGCACAAAAGGAATAGATTGCAATCTATAATACCTCCTTTTTGATAAATCCAAACCTATAGGACATTATCCTGTCTTCAAATAATTGACCATATTAGGCAACCGACTAGTTGCCTTGGCTTGTTCTTCTGTAGAATGTACCACCAGAGATGCATCTATTTGCTCTGATTTCTTTGACCTTTCATCCTCTGCCAAATGTTCACAAAGACCTCTTCCTCTAACCAACTTAATAGTTTGAATATCTATGTCATACTCCATCATGTTGGTGATCCAACCAGCTCTTTTCTCATTTAGGTCTTTGGAAAGCAGAAATTCTTTGACACTTGGATGAGTAACCTTCAAGTGTACCTTGCTATGGGTCAACAAATATCTAAACTTTTTAAGGCTCTTTACCACAACAAGTACATGTTTCTCTACAAAAGAGTATCTCTGTTCATACTCCTCTAAACCTTTGCTAAAGAAAGCAATAGGCTGCTCCAATCCATCTGAATTTTCTTGGGTTAGCATTGTAGATATAGCATCATGACCTCCATAAGCATAAAGGATGAAATCCTTATTGAAATTTGGGTTTAGGAGAGCAGGGGCTTCTACTAAGGCCTCTTTGATAGCTTGGAAATTGACTCTCCCTTCTTTGGTCCAACTAAAAGCTGAACTCTTCTTTAACATGGCTGTCAAAGGCTTTAGTAAATTTGCAATGTTAGGCAAGAATCTCCTAATAAAATTAATCTTTCCTATGAAAGATTGGAGACTTTTCTTATGATGTGGAAATGGTAGCTCTAAGATGGCTGCAATTCTCTTAGGATCTACTATGATCCCTTCTTTGGATACTACATCTCCCAACAATTTTCCTTCATGAATTGCAAATACACATTTCTTTGGATTAAGAGATATCCCAAATTCTCTACATCTTTCAAAGATCTTCCTCAAATGTTTGATGTGATTTGCTACATGCTTTGAATAGACAGTTATATCATCTAGATAGACCAACACAAACTTGTACATGAGGATTTTAAAGGCCATATCCATTGCCTTTTGAAATGTAGCACCTGCATTTGACAAACCAAAGGGCATCTTTTGATAAGCCATGGTTCCCCACTTGGTTGTAAATGCAGTCTTCTATTGATCCTCTTCATTAACTAGGATCTGATTGTATCCTGAATAGCCATCCAATAATGAAAATCTCTTAGATCTAGAGACACATTGTAAGATTTTTTCCATGGAGGGTAGTGGATGGTGGTCCTTTAGAGAAGCCCTATTAAGATCCCTAAAGTCAACACATAACCTCAACTCCCCATTCTTCTTCCTGATAGGAACAAGGTTGGAAACCCAACTAGTATGCTTGATGGGGTAGATGATACCACTTTCTATTAGTTTGAGTACTTCTTTATGCATAAGTAGCTCAAGCTTGGGATTAACAGGCCTTTGCTTTTGCCTTACTGGTTTGGCATTAGGTTCTAACTCAATAGTGTGCTGAGCAAGGGCAGGATCAAAACCCTTGAGGTCTTCATATTGCCATGCAAAAACATCACTAAATTATTTGAAAAGTTTTATGTAATCTTGCTTTTCCAAATCAGTGTTCACTTTTCCAAATTGTAGGCTCTTACCTGGTTCCAACTCTAGCTCAACACAATGTTCTTGTTGGACTACCAGGCCAACCTTGCTTCTCTTAAATTAATCATCCTCGTTTAAGATAGTCTCTAGGGTGACAAGACCTCTAGGCATCTTATTAGACTTAAGTTGTATCACTTGATCACCATAGTTTTGTGATAGCCTATCTTGATTGTACTCTGAAAAAGCATCTTCTTCAAACAAGAATTGTAGAATTTGTTCATAATTGTCAAACACTTGCCAATTGACATCATTATGAGGAATAGATGTTCTGACAATCACCTTGATATGCTGCTGATCTATTTCTTTTGAAACACTATTTGGAATGTCATACTGAGATCCAACAACAGCTAATCTATCTGCATTTTGATTTAGCTTCCTAGGGATAGCAACAATATTGAAAGCACAAAAATCTTCAATTGCATCCCAAAATCTATGCTTGTATGCTTTCAAAGTGTCATTTTTGGTTGCACTTATCCCTCTTACTTGGCTGACAACTAACTCACTATCACCACAAACTTTTAAGGCCTTAAGCCCTCTTTTCCTAGCCCATTCTAGTCCATTGACTAGACTTTCATACTCTGCAATATTGCTAGTGCATGAGAAACTAAATCTAAAGGTAGTATAATACCTTTCTCCTTTTGGGGACACTAGCATAGCACCACCACTAGAACCATGTCTACTTCTTGCTCCATCAAAAAATAATTCCCAAACCTGATTGCTTTGATCCTCTGAATCAGTGTCTTCTTTGAAAAGGCTTGGCTCTATGAATCCACTTTCTTGTATCAAATAACTTCCCAAACCAAAATCCCAAACAAGATTTTCTTGGGCCTCTAAAGCTCTTTCATCTAGAAGAATATCAGGGATACTTTCTATCTTAGTGTTTGCTTCACTAATAGTTTGGAAGTCATTGTCATCAAATATAGGGTAGTTTGCATTGATAGCATTGGATACATATGGCTCTATATGGTGTGTTGCTAATGGTTCTAACTTAATGGTAACCTTGGTACCATATATTGTATGAAAAAGCATGTGAGACCAATCAGAAGATAAGTAACCTCCTATCTTGGTTGTGAACTCCCTTGAAAGACATATAGAAAATAATGCAGGGAGATCAATAATATATATATCAAGGAGGATTGAAAAATTAGGACTAGCATGTAGGATTAGACTGGTATCCTTGGCCACACCTATAGTATTGACTGAGGATCCATCAAGTTGTGTTACCTTCTTTTGGAAGGGCTCATATTTTAGTCCTAATTGGCCAGCCACTTTCTCGGGCATTACAGTGCTAGTAGCTCCACTATCTACTATACAATTATGCACTAAAGATTTTCCAATAATTAGAGATACATAAAAGGGAGGTGGCTTTGAATTCCTACCTTGTGTGGCATTGCCTTTGGAGTTGCTACTTGGAGCCTCCTTTTCTTGATCAGTGTTAACCAACACTGGCTTTGCAACTTCTTTTGTAGGCTAAGGAGTTGTCACTTCTGTCATGGCCTTCTTCAAAATTTCAGGCTGTCCTGGAAGAGCCAAAGAGTCCCACATAGACATGGTGACATTCACCTTCTCCATGTTTTCTACAATGTTGAAAGGTGTCATAGTGTGTACTCTTTGTTGTGCTTTCACTATGACGGGCTCCACCTCTTTGAGAGTCTGGGCTTCTTTGCTTGCAATGACAGGAGCCTCCTTAGGTATGATGGGATAAGCTTGCTGTCACGGCTCTGCAGATGTAGTGGCTTTGGCATTAGAATCTGCTCTCTCCATGTCTTGAGCTCTTCTTTTTGCTCTTGTATAAGCAACAAAAGCAACTTCATCATTGACTTCATTGAAGTTTGGTTGCTCCTAATTAAAGAGAGTAGTCTCTTTTTCTTGTGATTCTTGTTGAGGCACTGATCCACTAGATGAAGCATCTGATTGAGCTTGTGAGGCATTTTGAACCATTAGAGCTTGGTTCATCCATCCATTTAAACATGTAGCCTGATTATGAGGCTGATTACAAGGAAAACACCATTCATTATCCATAACTATATTATTTTGAATAGGAACCATATCCCTCACTAGATTTGTAGAATTGAGAGGTGCAGGGTTATATGGTTGGAATGGTCTCTGATTAAAACTTTGTCTTTGTCCTTGATAACTTCCTTGGTATGGTGGCCTATTTTGTTGATAAGGCTGTCCTTGATTTTGATATTGCTGATTAGGACCTTGGCCTTGTGTTTGAAAGGGTGGTATGATTCCTTGACCTTGTTTCTTCAAATTTGTGACCTCTTTAGTTAAGGTCTGCAACAAGTTTGTCATTTCTTGTTGATTGCTCTGTTGGCTATTCTTTATCTCTTGCAACTCTTGAGAGAAACCTACTATTAGCTCTTGACCACTAGTACTGGTCTGAGGTGCTAATATGGTGGGAATAGGGGTAAATGGGGGTACTTGGGTGGGTGCAATGGGTTGAAGGCTAGGGAAGATGGGCATTGGAGGCCTTCTAGCAATCATGCCTACTTGGATTAAACAATTTTTAGTCCTGACCACTATGTCAAAAGCTTGGGGTAAAGAAGTACCACCCATAGACTTGATCATGATAGAAATTTGACCATTTAGACTTTGCAAGTAGTAAAGGAAAGCATGGTCAACTGATGGTCTCATAGAGACTAGAATTCTATTCCATGTTTTGAGGAATCTACTATTGTAATCTGTCATCTGCTCTTGAGGGTCTCTCTTAATAGTTGTTAACTGCTCAACTAGAGACAAGTTATTTGACTTATCCTCAAAATGCTTACTCAATGCATCTCCTAACTCATCCCATGAAGTAATAGAACCAACAGTTAGAGTTCTAAACCATTCAAGAGCCTTACCTTTTAGAGAGGTTGCTAATAATTTTGTGGCCACATCCTCTTGAGTAATATTGTGTATGCTGCAGATGGTGGTCACATCTCTTATGTGTTCAAAAGCAGTCATTTACCCTTCACCTATGAAATTAGGTATAATATTTAGTGCCACCAAGGGCACATCATGATGTTGAGCAAAGGATAATGGCCTCCCTTGGTTGAAAGGTGCAAAAGAAAACTATCTAACCATTGTAGGAGTTGGAATCTGAAGATTAACAACTATATGAGCTGTATTTGCTACTAGATTTGAATTCTCTTCTAGATCTCTGGTTAGAGATCTACCTCTTCTTCTGGAATGAAAGGGAAAAGGTCACCTTTCTAAGGTATCAAGAGGTGTAGACTAAACTCTCCTTGTAGGGGATGTTCTTTGAGTTGTCCTACCTTTATGACTTCTTTTTGAGGGAATCTCTAAAAATTTAGTGGGCTTTGAGCTCCTAGTCTCAATCTTTCTCATAAACCTTAAACAAGGTTGGCCTGGATCTTTGAAATCAGTGGAGTCACCAGATATACTTGACAGAACAACTTCTAAAAGCCTGTATCATGCAATCTGTATATCAGAGATAACATAATCTTCAAACAATGAACTTCTTTTGTAGTCCCACTGGGCGTGCCATAATTGTTATACACTGGCACCAAGGTGGGGTATCCTTGAGCTTGAGTCTATACTGATAGTCCTCGTGTATTTGAACTTCCTTGATCCTTTTGTAGATGAACTAATAGGAGAACCTTTGGACTTTAATCTGATCTCTTGTCCCACCGGGCGTGCCAAAATTGTTATACACTAAGTTTGCCCATTTGTTTCAAGCTCTCTTGGTCTTGATAACCTAGTATAACATGGGAATCATCTCCAGGTTGTGGGACCTATGCTAACTGAGATGAGACCTCTAGGTTCTAGGCTAGTTCCTCTTGGATAATCACCTTAATTTTCTTCTTGACATGAAAAGTAAATCTTTTAAGGGAAAGGGATAGAAGGAATGCTTGAAAGGAAAATGACTTGAAAGCAAACTACCTACTAGGTGATACACCAAAATTAGGGTTTGGATCTCAGTATAGAGGATGAAATTAATGAACAACTTAGGTCTAGGAGGTCACAGCTCATCGAATAGGCTTGCATAAGTGTTTCATAGAAGGGTTTGCAACAGAAAGAGGCTATTCAGGGAAAAAGAGGATTTCACAACAATAGCATTACTAAGGACTTAGACACAATTTATGACCTGTAAACAAACATTCACTTCTACAACTCAGCATAGGAACGAGACAAGATTGTTAGGGGGTTGAAGTATACCCACAAAAGCATTCCATCCAATCATCCACAATAACAGACAATAGTTGGAGAAAGAGAGAGGGATCAGGAACCCTAAGATATCACTGAAACATCATATACTTCAATTCACTAAGAGATAATCATAACAAGGAAGTATAGGGACATGAAGAATTGTCACAAAATACCTCTACAATATTTTAATTATCAATGGGAGAAATACAACTGTATAAGCCAGAGGGTAGAGATGATACCACAGATGACCCTTAAGAAAAGATGAATTTCTTTTACAATTGTCCAACTCTGAGCACAAAAGCTCTAAAAATACAATATATACATCCCCTCTTGCACGTAGGCAAGAGTCAAAACCTAACTAGGGTTACAAAATTAAACAATGATATCAAACCCTAGGGTACTGATCACCTATCATGAAAATATCTGAGAACAACGGTGATCAAATCATATCTTTCTCTACAGGCATCCATTTGGTACTGAGCTCACCTACAGACACAACAACCTTGACTTACCAACCCACCTGCAACTCCACTAAGCCATGAAGGCTCCAAATTTGATTATATTTCCCTAGGTAATATTATTGTCCAAAAGGTGGCACCAAATCTTTCTAGCACCTCTTGTTGTGAAAATGCGGCAAAGGACCCTGCAATGCTGACCAACAGTCACTTCTATCATCTTCACAACCACAACCATCCTAGGAAATCAATTCCTGAGCTACCCGACATCGTGCATGGCCGAAAGAATGAAAAACGCTTGTAGAGACATTTGAATTTTGAAATATAACAACTAGCAGAAAATTTTAAAATGTAACCGTCGATGAGAAACCCTTCCCAGTAGATGAATGGTTGTGATGCACTTGAAAACAACTTGAAAACCTATCTTCAATAGGTCAACTGCCACCTGTAAGTTAGCAACTAATGAAATGTGAGCAAATTAGCACATCTAACAGACTTGGACCCATGACCTATAGAAAGAGCATCAGATGGTTGTTGCAAGATCACAAGGGCTTGGAAGATCCCTTACGATCAAGTGACAACCGTAGATCTTCAGTCTACTGAAATCCTTGTAGATACTCTGACATGGTCCTACCAATAGAGCCCAACTATTGTCTGACTGACCAATGAAGAATGAGCACATCAGAAACCGAGGACCCACCTAACAGAGCCTGAAGATAAAGTAAGATCAACGGCGGGTGCATGATCTCGTGTGTTAGAGAAACCCCATGAGATTATGCGCCAGCCATTAGATCTTCATTCGACTGGCAACCTACTAGGCCCATGCTGACATGGCACCACATCACCAACCCTGACCAATCACAAATGCATAGCTCAGACTATGTGGCAGGACCCACTGACAAATAGATCCACTACATGGACCAATCAAATGTGAGCACATTTGCAAGAAAGGACCCACTGTTAGAGCCTCAAAAATAAAGCAAGATCGATGGTCGATGCATTATCTCATGTGTCAAAGAAACCCCATGAGATTATACGCCAGCCATTGATCTAAAAGGGACACAATCTACCGGGCCCGCTCTAAAAATTAGACAAGTCACCACCTCTCGACCAATAGGAAGCCTCCATGTAGGACAACATGGTAGTGGACCCACTTGACCTTGAAGCACTATAGGGAAAGGAAATCTACGGTCGTCGCAAGATCACAAGCCTCTAACAGACCCTTCATGAACTTATGATGACTATTGATCTTGCCGAACTGGGACCCCACAAGCTGAGACCACCAAACATTTAAGTGACTATGTGTCTAAAGGAAGAATAGACCACTTGTTGAATTGCTAACCATGAGGACTTAACCGTGAAACATTGGGGTATTATGCGAATAAGGCATTCACTGAATTGCCAGAAGGAAAAGGTAATCACTGACTGACTTGGAGAACTAGCGATCGACCAATGAAAAATTAGCGCACATGGGTATTTGAAACTTAAGTGGCTAATAAAGTAACAAGGAATTAGAACAAAGGCTTAGGGTTTTTAGGGTTTATGTCCCCAATGGATAGTTTTATGAATTTTTTGACCTGCAGACTAGGGAATGAAACAAATTGCAGAGGCCAGAGAACAAGGCACAACTTCATGAAATTTTTAGGGCTGCCCTGAAAGATAAAAATAGAGACCCTGGGATAGATATTAGCCAAATTTGCATGTACATGGAAATTGGGGTAATAAGAGTAGGATGCCTAAGAGAAAGAGAAGACCATTGATGATGATGTGCCTACATCTGATCCTCCAACCCAAGATGAGCAATTTCTTAAAGCTTTGAAGGCTATCACTGGCAAGGCACTTGAGGGCGTCCCATTACTTACTGACAGGATGGATATAGAGCTTGTGATGCAATGGATTGAAGGCATGGAGAATCACTTTTAATGTGAAGAGATTTTAGAGGCACAAAAGGTCAAAGTGGCCAAATCTAGGTTGAGAGGTCAAGCTTTAACCTAGTGGAACTAGTTGCAAGAAGAAAGGGAGAAAGAGGGAAAGAACCCAATCGCCAATTGGAAAGAAATGGTCAACAAAGTGAGGGAAGCATACTTACCTACAGATTATGAGATCCAGTAGCATAGGAGAAGATTGAACCTCAAACAGAAGGAGATGGATGTAGCCACCTACACTGAAGAGTTTCACAAGTTGAGCTTGATATCTAAAGTTAAGGAGGAGAAGAGCATCAAGGTGGCAAGGTACCTAAGTGGTCTAAAATGGAGCATAGCAGAGGAGATGATTTTGTTCACTCCCACCATAGTTCTTAGGTGTCAACATATGGCACAAAAGCTTGAAGATAAACAAAGAAGGAAGCAAGAACCTAATTCAAAGAACAAGGGAAGAGGTAGAGACTCTAGAGGGTGTCAAAGAGGTGGTTCTAGTGGAAGAGGTGGTGACTCAAGAAGCCAAGGGGAGAGCAAAATTTTGGAACAAAGCTCAAAAATTAGTACAAGAGGATCTTTTGGTAGAGGAAGAGTTTCTCAAGGAAATAGAGGAAGAGGTGTAGGAAGAAGTAGCTCCTACTTTGCCACAATGAAATGTTATCAATGTGGATAGCTTGGGAACCCTACTTATAGGTGTCCTGACAAGCCATCAAACTCAAGCAATGAAAAGAGGGTAACCTATACCCAAGAAGATAGCAGCAGCTCATGTACCAATGAGGTCAGCAAACTAGAATAAAAAATGGGTGAAAACTTAATGTTTAGAAGGTACTCATAAGGCAACCTAACCAAGGTGAACCCAAGTAGAGGAGGGCTCTTTTTAGAGTCAGATGTAAGATACAAGGAAAATTTTGCAAAGTTATAGTGGATTCAGGGTCCACTAATAACATCATAGTAGAGGAAGCAACAAAGAAGCTCAAACTCACAAGGGTTCCCCATGAAAACCCATACAAGGTGACTTGGTTGAATCAGGAGCAGAGTGTGCTAGTAAATGAGCAGACATGGGTGGAGTTTTCAATTGGAGGCTATAAGGACAAAGTGCTTTGTGATGTCTTGCCCATGGATGCATGTCATCTCTTATTGGGAAGACCCTAGCAATTTGATAGGAAGGTGATCTATGATGGAGAGAACTCCATTTCTTTCAAGAAAGATGGAAGAACATTCAAGATTTAGTCCATAATAGAGAAAGACAAAGGTACTTCTAAAACACCTAGTCTATTTCTTAGCAGTGGTAAGGAGTTCCTACATGCACTACATGATGAGGAAACAATAGGATGTGCTATCATGGTGAAGCC
The DNA here is from genome assembly GCA_027943335.1 of Chamaecyparis obtusa. Taxonomy (NCBI): domain Eukaryota; kingdom Viridiplantae; phylum Streptophyta; class Pinopsida; order Cupressales; family Cupressaceae; genus Chamaecyparis; species Chamaecyparis obtusa. The sequence goes on from BSBK01007311.1 coordinate 1,546,468, forward strand.
AAAGGAGGATGACAAGAAGTTGCAGGCAGAAACACCATTGGAAGTGCAGCAAATGTTAGAAGAATTTAGAGACATTGTGAGTGATGGAACACCTGCAACACTACCTCCAAGAAGGGCCATAAGTCATGAAATAGACTTTGTACCTAGTGCATCTCTACCTAACAAAGCAGCCTGCAAGCTTACCCCTGACCAGAATAAGGAAGTGGCAAGACAAGTGCAAGAACTATTGGTTCAAGGACTGATTAAGAAGAGTATTAGTCCATGTGCAGTCCCAGTGGTCTTGGCATCCAAGAAAGGAGGGAAATGGAGACTTTGCATAGATTCAAGGGCCATCAATAGGATCCCTATCAGGTATAGGTTTCAATTCCAAGAATAGAAGATTTGATGGATTTCTTAGGAGGTGCTATGTATTTCACTAAGTTGGATCTAAAAAGTGGTTATCACCAAATTAGAATCAAGGAGGGTGATGAGTGGAAGACCACTTTTAAAACCATAGATGGATTGTATAAATGGCTTGTGATGCCATTTGGGCTTACCAATTCCCCAAGCACCTTCATGAGGTTGATGAATGAGGTCTTGAAGGACTTCACAGGCAGATTTGTAGTGGTGTATCTAGATGATATAATCATCTATAGCAGAACAAAAATAGAGCATCTTGAGCACTTAAGGTTTGTCTTGAAGAGACTACATGAAGAGAAATTAGCTATCAACCTAGAAAAGTGTGAGTTCATGCAGTAGGAGCTGGTTTACTTGGGATTTGTGGTGTCCAAGGGTACTCTCAAAATGGACCCAAGCAAGGTGGAGGCAATCTTGAATTGGCTTGCCCCTAAAATAGGGATTGAAGTTAGAAGTTTTCATGGGTTAGCCCAATTTTATAGAAAGTTTGTGAGAAAATTCAGTGGAATTTGTGCACTAGTGCTACACACCATCAAGGGAGGACTTAAAACCAAGTTCAAATGGACTAAGGCAGCTGAGAAAGCATTTCAAACATTGAAGCAAGAGGTAGCTACCAAACCTATCTTACTCTTACCTACTTTTGATAAGTTGTTCACTATTGAATGTGATGCAAGTGGTGTAGTAGTAAGGGGTGTATTGAGCCAAGAGGGAAGGCCTATGGCATTCTTCAGTGAGAAACTCAATGAGGCAAAGAAAAAGTATTCAGCCTATGACTTAGAATTGTATGCATTAGTACAATCCCTCAAGAAGTGGAGGCATTATCTCTTGCCAAAAGAATTTGTTGTCTTGACAGATAATCAGGCCTTGAGCTATATCAATACTCAAGAAAATATTAGCAATAGGCATTTGAAGTGGATGGAGTATCTCCAATCCTTTACCTTCACCATCAAACACAAGAAGGGGCAACTCAACAAGGTAGCAGATGCCTTGAGTATAAAGCTTTTGACTGTCTAAGAAGTACAACTACAAAGCATTGGAATAGCAGGTTTCAAAGACCTATATGAGGAAGATGAAGACTTCTGACAAGCCTACAAGGTGTGCCAAGAATTTGAGAACCATTTCCAGGGTGAGTTTTTAGATTATACCCTTCAAAATGGATAGTTGTTTAAAGGCAATCAGCTATGTGTACCTAGAGGATCCATGAGGGAAAATCTGATTCAAGAGAAGCATAATGGTAGTCTAAGTGGACATTTAGGCATAAATAAGACATTGGAGTTGGTACAAAGATACTACTTTTGGCCTAAGCTAGCAAGGGATGTGAGAAGATATGTAGAGCAATGTGAAGTATGTCAAAGAGCTAAAGGAGGTTCAAGCAATGCAGGACTCTATCAACCTTTGCCAATTCCAAATAGGCCTTGGGAGTGTGTGAGCATGGACTTTGTGGTTGGACTCCCTAAAACCAAATCAGGTATGGATAGCATCTATGTTGTAGTAGACCGGTTCTCTAAAATGAGTCATTTCATTCCATGTAGAACTACTCATGATGCAAGCTATGTAGCACACCTCTTCTTCAAAGAGATAGTTAGGATTCATGGACTCCCTTTGAGTATTGTATCAAATAGGGATAGAAAGTTCATGGGCCACTTTTAGAAAACCTTATGGAAAAGGTTGGGAAGTAATCTCTCTTTCAGTTCAGCATACCATCCTCAAACTAATGGTCAAACTAAAGTCATAAACAAGGTGCTTGACAACTTGCTAAGGTGTTTGACAAAGGAGTCTGGGAAAACTTGGGATCTTGTTATATCTCAGGCTAAATATGCTTATAATGACAGTGTAAACAGGACCATAGGAAGAAGTCCTTTTGAGATTGTATATGGAAGACACCCTAGAGGAGTGTGTGAGTTGAGGGACTTAGGTTCTATGGAGATGAAGAGTGGACAAGCTGAAGATTTCACTCAAACCATCAAGGAGGTTCAAGAGAAAGTGAAGAAAACCATCATGGAGTCCACTCATCAACTCAAAGCTAAAGTGGATGAAAAGAGGAAAGAAGTACAGTTTCAGATTGGGGATTATGTCATGGTCCATCTTAACAAAGCAAGGATGCAGAAGGGCATGCCCACCAAGCTACAAATGAGGAGAGTAGGCCCATGTCAGATTTTAGCCAAATATGGAGAGAACACTTATAAGGTGGACTTGCCATTAGACTTAGCCATTTTTCCAGTGTTTAATGTTGTAGACCTGGTCATGTTCAAAGGAGACATCAAACAACAAGGTATGGATCCACCAAAGGTGTTGCAAGACATAGACACCAATGCAATTCCCAAGAAGAAGCCAGCCAAAGTAAAGAAGATAATAGAATCCAGAGTGAAGAAAACTACTAGACATCAAGTTTACATGGAGCATCTAATCAAATGGATGGATCAACTTGAATTTGAAGCCACCTGGATTAAGGAAGGACAGTTCAAGAAGTTTGGAGTTGACCTAGCTCTTCTTGACCCCATAATGCCTAGTTTGTGCTGAGGGGGAGTATGGTGCAGGAGCACCCTTCTAAGGGCTCCCACTATCACATTTGGGTGTGTGTTGAACTTTAGAAATGAAGCATGTAATTAAAATAAGATCTTGGCTCAGTGTGTGTGTCTAGGCCTAGGCTAGGTCCTATAAGTTTAGTTGGTTCTTGATGTAAATGGCACAATGACTTAGGGCATGATGTCATCCTAAGGTCATTGATCTACCATGTTAGTAGGAGTCTAGTGTCAAGTGTTTGGTTAAGGTATGAGCACATGTGTGCCTTAGGAGGACCTAAAAATTGGTCATTTGAAGTGTGAGAGAAAAAGTTGCTCGAGCAACAAAAAGTTTCTCAAAAGTTGCTAAGCAATTTTTATTTTTGTATTGCCTAACTTTTCCTAAGTGGCTAAAAGCCCTAACCTAACACTCATCCTAAGGAGAAGGTTATATATGACCTGAAAAACCCTAATATGGGGGTTGGATATCATTTTGTACAGTTTTGTATGGAAAGATTAGTCAGAACTGAGAATTCTGTGTAACAGTCAATGCTATTTGGCTTGATTGGATGTGAATAGGAAGAAGTTTGATGAATCTTTGTAGGGAATGTTGTTAATAGTGTTTAATCTTTCATGTGCATGTGTGTAGTTTAGTTCTTTTAAATTTTTTTATTCTATTTTGTTCATTTCTCTGTTGCAAACAGTCCTCTGCCAGTTTGGAGAGGTTGTAAAATGTAGGGCTGTTACTCCCATTCCCACTATGGCCACACCATGGTACTTTGGAATCTGGAAGTAAAGACCCTACCCTATATAAATATGTCATCAGGGCCCTGGAGTGTGTGTGCATCTATTTGTTTGACCAAGCCCTAGGCGAGCTAAGGCAATACCCGGTTAGGAGTGGTCAATATTACAAGTGCTCTAGAAGACGGAGGAAAGAGTTTCAAGGAGAGCCCTTTGGAGGGAGAGAAGGGACATGAATGAAGACTATATTCTATGGAGGAGAGAGCTTGAGAAATCCAAGAAGGGTGTTGAAGAAAGCCAAATAATTCAGTGATACAGTGAGGTCCTAAAAGCCCTAAAAACCCTCAAACTTGGTGAAGGTGTTGTATGGCTTGTTGGTGACCTAAGATCCCAAAAGTCATTTAGAGATAGGAAAATTAATTGGGGTTTCCTAATAACTTTAGCCTTGGTTCTGTGAAGGGAAGGATTCAAAATCCCTACAAACCCGGAAGGAGGCCTAATTGGGGCTCTTCCTTGTAGCCCTATTTTGGTAATGAAGTATGAAATCAGGTGGTAACCCAACCTCACTAATGCCTTGGAGATGACTCAAATGTCCTAAAAACACCTTGAGACTCATCAATTTCTTTGTCAAAGCTTAGGAAGGTGTTGAACCCTAAAAAGACCCTTATAAGCCTATGTAAGGGATGGTGCTAGGAAGCAGTGCTTGATAGGTTGAAAGATGGTAAAGCTATACTTGGTGGTCAGGTTAGGATAGGTTAGGGGATCCTTTGATGAGAGGGGAATCCTATAGAACTTCATAGGTGTTAGGAGAACACTAGGATCCTGATTGAGGATCAGAGGCATAGACTAGCTAGTCTATCCTAACTTCCCCATCAACACAACACATCTCTAAGGCATAAAGGATAGCCAAGGCTTCCATAAAATTTTTAGTATGAAAAACCTTATAGACTAAAAAGAAAAAATGAACTACCCCTGAAGAATATCTACCAACACCTCCAATCCTAGCATGCCTAGGATTACCCTTGGATGATCCATCTATATTAACCTTCAATACCTCCCCTGGAGGAGGTTTCCAACAACCATCCCTAATAATATTACTTCTTCCATGATGTAACATATGAAATTGAGACCAATAGGACATAAAAAGCTCCAATCCTAACCTTTGAATAATAGGAAAGTCTCCAATGTCCACACCACTAGACATATCACACTTCGCTAATAGGGTTTCCTATAGACCACTAATAATTTACATCCATACTTGATGACTCATCATTCTCTTATCTTGAAAAATCCTTATGTTCCTTTCCAAGCAAATTTTCCAAAGAATAAATGTAGGGAAAATATTCCACACTATGTAGAAAAGGGGCATGAGTAGGGGGCATCCCAATCGGTCTGAAAATTATAACAAGTTAGAAACATGAAAATAATACCTATTCTAATTCCCCCACCTAAAATACCATATTTATTTCAAGTAGGGGCGTAATAAGAAGATATGTGAAGAGGTTTCCTTAGTACCCATACAAAGAACACAAATAGAAGGACCCTCAAAACAATGATTGCATAATTTATCCCAAGTGATACATCCATTTTGGACCACCAACCACATAAAAAAGTTACACTTGGGCTAGGAAAAATTACTCCAAATCTATTTCCACCAAGGCACAAGAGATTCCCTAAAGAGCTTCCTAACAAGCTCCCTATAGCTAGTGGTGATAGAGAATTTAATTTTTAGGTTAGGTCCCCAAGCAAGCTTATCCCTTTCCTCTAAAGAGCTGTACAACTTTCTTGCAAGGATTTCTACAGCTCTTGATGTTCCTCCTCATAGCCTCCTAGAGGCCACTCATGTGACCCTTTCCAAATAAAAAATTTAACTTGACCTATCTATTAGGAAGCTTTATAATATTCCACCTTATTCCAACCATACCCTAGGAAAATTATACTCAAAGGACAGAGATGTGGATACATAGAAAGATGAGGTGGGAGGCCATCCAATGAGTTCATCTATAGTAAAGTCTCAAAACCTTTATTGTTGATCCAAAGTAATCCCTATTTTGATTAAATTTTCCCCTTGTTTGAGGGTGCTCCAAATAATAGATCCTCTACCCTCAAGATTTTATCTAGGGACATCCCTGTTCTCAACATCACCCAAGTACTTTGTAGTGATAATTCTAGTCTAGTCTTGATCCCGATGACAACACCACCTCCAATGCAACTTAGTATCCAAGGCTTGGTCCATTAGTCTAGTCTATCTAAGACTAAGGTCATCATCATGCTTTGTTCTAAAAATTGAGTCCCACTTAACCAAACTCCATTTCTTAGATAAGAAATTACTAGCTCATAAGAATTGACGAGACATGGAGTCAAATTCATATATGAAGCAAGATGGAGTAGTCTGCACAAAGAACCTATAAAGAGGAAGAGCTTGAATAATATACTTCAAAAGGATAACTCTCTTGGCTAAAGATATCCATCTATGAGTCCAATGGGAAACCCTCCTGTGAAACTTAACTAGAACATCCTTCTAGAACCTTCTTAGTACTAAACCAACTATAATGGGAATACCAAGGTACACAAAAGGAAAATTAGCAATCTTGAAATGTAAGATTCTAGAAATCCTTATTTTTATAGGCTTAGGAGTATTAAAGGAAAAAAATAGAAGGCTTATCTTCATTAATTCTCTACCCAAAAGCTACCATAGAAATGTCCAAGGACCTCCTAAAGTTTTTGCCTCACTAACTCTAGCAAGGCCCATCAAAGTCATGTCATCAAATTTTTTTAAGTGAGAGTGAGATGGAATTATGTCCCCCCAACTCTGGTCTTGCATCAACCTTTGTCCCACTTTGGCCTTGATAAATATTTTCAAGCCTTCATCTATTAAAATAAAGAGATAGGGAGAGAGGATCCCCTTGCTGAAGACCATGAGAAGCCCCAAAATTTTTAGAAGACCCACTATTAATGAGAACATAAAAAGACACAAAATTAATCCATCTCAAAACCCATTCAATCCACTCTAAACCAAACCCAAAGACTTTTAAAATCTTTGTTAGGAAGGACCACTTGACCTTGTCATATGCCTTATCCATGTCCAATTTGATAAACATGGCTTTATTATTAGAAACATGCATAAAATTGATAGGTTTATTAGCTACCACAACCCCATCCAAAATATTCCTCCCAACAAAAAAACCCCTTTTCTCCTCATAAATTAAGGATCCCAACCAAGACTTGAGTCTCTCTGTAATAAACTTGGTAATGATTTTGTACACAATATTACTAAGATAAATCAATCTGAAGAGATTTAAAGAGTCAAATCCTTCTCTTTTTGGAATAAGTTCTAGGAAAGTAGCATTTACAGCTTTCAACATCTTCTTATGACTTTGGGACTCCAACACCACCTCTAAGAGGTCAATATTAATAATTTCCCAAAATTATTGATAAAACTCAATAGGGAGGCCATCAGGTCCAGGAGCTTTACCTTTCTTCATCTGGAAAACAATTCCCTCTAGCTCTTCCAATGTAATGGGATTAATGAGAAAATTATTCATTTCATTAGTGACTAATGAAGGAATGAAATTTAAGATTAAATCCTTCTCTGTACTAGCTACAAGATTATCCTAAAAAATAAAATTTGAAAATTAATACACAATCTCCTTAGAGATCAAGTTGAAAGAAGATAAAGTGTGACCATATGAGGATTTAAGCAAGGCAATGAAGTTAACCCGCCTCTTATATTTAAATAAGTTATGGAATAAATTTGTCTTCCTATGTCCCTCCTATAGCTAGTCAATGCAGGATTTTTGTTTCCAAAAAATTTCTTCCAGAAGTTCCTCATTCCTCTAGGTCCTTGATAGATTTAGCCTTTAATTGAAAGTACTCCTCAGTTAACCCATGTTATTTGATCTTACAAGTTACATTGTCAAGGTGAGATTAAGCCACTTCCTTAGCATTGAAGACATTACCAAAGCATTTTTTGTTCCATCTCTTCAACCTATACTTCACAAATTGGAGCCTCTTGGAAAAGGAGAACATTGTTGTCTTGAAAGATGGCTTGGCCCTTGTCCATGAATCAACAATATGCTCATGAAGAGAAGAGTCCCAAAGCCACATAAGTTAAAATTTGAAAGAAGGAATTTTAGTGGTTCTATAAGAAGAAGCCAAAATTTTAATAGGCCAATGATCTGACCTCTCTAGTCAATAATTTTAGAACTGATGTTGCATCTATCCCCCACCAAAAAAAAGAAATAGGAAATCTATCAAGCCTTTCCAAAATAGCATTTTATCACCACCTTCTTTTATTCTAGGTAAACATACCATTATATAGCTTGATATCAAATAACATTAGAAGATCTATATTATCTCAGAGGAGGCTAGAAGATTTCTCTAATCTACCAACTGTGTGTGTGAATTTTGTACTTGATCTATAGACACAACACTTCAGTAAAACATTAGGGGTTAGTCGAAATCAAAATCGTGCAATGAATTGAAAGCTAAACTAACCAGACAATTTAATGCCTTCTAATAGGTGCGAGTATGATGTTCTTAGATTGTTATCGAGATCAGTGACCTTGATGACACCTAAATGAAGGATTTTAATGCAAAAGATGGATATGGAATGTATGTAATTAATCTTTTTTTTTTGGATTTTCTATGCTATTATGATGAAAAAAATGATATGAAACTATTCTATATGAAAACTTGATATGATATGCTAATCTAGAAATGAAATTCTAATATGATATGCTAAAATATGAATGATCTCACAAAGTTGTTTGATTTGCAAAAGAAGCTTTGATTCTTTAGACACCAATTTGCCAACATAAGTTTGCACAATTATGAGATGATTTGAGATGAGCTGAAGCCTTAATTTATAGAAATCTAGGGCTTTGGAGGTGCATGGGAAAAAAAGCCATAAATCACTCAAATAACTCAGGTTGATTTTTGAGTTATTTTTAAATAAAGGATATGTAACTCACAAAAACATGAAAAAGCAAAGTTCAACTCAAAATAGAGTTTAGCTTTAGTTGATAATTGATAGTTGTCTGCTTTTCTGATTGTGCATGTTTTATTTATGAATTAATTTAATAATAAGTGATTTATTTCTAACTTAATTGATTTTGAAAAATAAAACAATTGATTTATGGGTTAATCAATTATTTTTCAAACTTTTATTCAAAAACAATATTATTAAAAATTGACAACTTGCTTTAATTAATTAAATAATAATTTAATCAATTATTCATAGGATTTTGGATTTATTGTCAAAATTAAATAATATAATTTAGGAATAAATAGAATTAACTTCAATTAAATAATTAAGTGGCAGTATTAAATCTAATTAATTAAATATTGAGAATATTCAATTAATCAAACTTTAGGATAAATAGAATTTATCGCCAAATAATTATTAAATTAAAGATAATTAGGATGATTAGGAATATTACTAGGAATATTCTCCAATGCAGAATTTGAGATAATCAATTAGGATTCGATGATGTGCCGATGTGCCTTAGGTTAGGACTTTGATGTCGATTTTGTTCGATATGTTGATATAGAAGATTAATGAACTTATAGCCCATTTTTTGGGGTATTACACCAACACCACCATTTTTCTCACTCAAACTAATAATAAAATTGAAGCCCCCTCTAAGAATCCAGGGAAGATAGGGGGCCAAAGAAATCATTGATCTGATATGCTACCAAAGTTTAGCCTTCCCAAGAAGATCATTAGGAGCATAAATATTGGAGAAAAGGATGATTTATCTTGAATCCAAGCTTGTAGTATCCATACAGAAAGAATGGCTACTAGACATCCACCACATAGGGAAAAAATTATGTGTGTCCCAAAGACATGCCAAACCACCAAAATTACCTTGGGCATAGCCCCTATGCAATGACAATATCCCCTGTCCCAAACTTTAGTAGCCACATTCAACATACTTTCCACATACAACTTAGTCTCCTAGATAAAAACTACATCAGGAGAATGAAACTGAATCAAATTAGGAATAGAATTTTGTCTAGGGATGATATTCAAACCCCTTACATACCATGATAGAATAATCATTTTTGGGATAGTGAAAAGTGATAATTAATGGTCTTCACACCCCCAGACTAAACTAGAGTCTCACCCATCAATTTTACATTTTCCTAATCTTTCTTCCTACCCACTTTAGGAGGTTGATCTGGAATACTCTTCTTAAGAATTTTATGTTGCATCCCTAATGCCAAGGGAGATCCCTTATTTTTATCCGTCTCATGAGATTCCTTTTCAAGATTTAACGAAATAGCTACCCTAACCTACTCCATCCTTTATCATATTTATATCAACTAGTTCTGAAGTTTCTAGAGAAATCAAGTTGATATCTGTATCCATATGTGAATCTTCACCCCCAATCTGAGGTACTAAAGGTAGAATACACTCCTGTTCCCCACCAACTTGTTATTTAGACATAGCTTCTTGACTTGTAGGAAGTCCCACAAGATCCTCATCAAATTGAAGAAGCTATTTTAAAGCCTCAAGACTATTAAATACCTCTTCCCTTACTTTGGTTCTTGACTGGAACAAAACCCTCACTATCCCCCACTAGAGGAGCTTTCCCCTTATCTTTCTTAGGTGTAGGGAAAATAGGGCCACTAATAGATTCTCTAGAGGAATTAGACTTTGGGAACATCCTTTGCAAGTGCCCATATTCATGAAAAATATGACAATGAAATGACAAAGCTTCATAGTCAATATATTATATCCAAGAGGAGGATCCAAATGAATATCCATTGAATCTGGTAAGGGAATATTTAAATCATTCTCAATACAAAGGAGGGAATAAGTGATTACCTTTTTTGTCCATTGTGTGTGTTGAAGGGCCTATTGGTTTTCCAAGAAGCAAGGGGACATAGTGGAAGATGTCATGCCTCCAAAATTCAAGAGGGAACCATGAGAGTTTAACCCAAACATGGACTCAAGATGGAAGCTACTCTATAGGATTGAAACCCACATGCCATGGTTTGATGAACAACCCCACTTGATTGTAAAAATATGACCCCCCTTCAAAATCCATATTCCTATCTACAATGCAATATAAAATAACCAAAAAGTAGCTATTTGCATTCAACATCACCTCCATCTCTCCCTCTAGATTCCATGTTCTACAAGACTATGACTCTAGAAAAGACAATAAAACCTGAATCCCCATGAACTTGTAGATATATCCATGATTATATAGGTAATTAATATCCTGCTCAATAGTCTCTAGTTGTATCACCAGAATCAATCTTTTCTTACTCTGAGCCAAACAACCATTAACCCTTGGGGGCTGAAAATAATCATTAAGAGAAGTGATCTCTCTAGCACCTCCATTGATTCCTCTAACATTTGAATTAACATGTAGATTAAGAGAATAAGAACCTCCTAATAGAGATTCCTTAAATGAAGAGCCCATCCTCAAAGAGCCTACATGCAAAGTCATGTAAGATCAAACAATACAACACCAACCATAACTCAATCTTGACTTTGCAATCAAGACCACCAATAAAAAATCCCCAGCCAAGCACCACCAAAAGACACAAAATCCAACTCCAAGAAGAAAGCCCACCCAAATCATATAAAAAATAAAGCCTCACACAAATGCACACAACCCTCATTCCCCCGCACAACATACAAACCTCTGCAACCTACAAAACCCCCCATAACAAATCTCTTACATGGTAGACACCTATAAAATGAAACCAAAAAGGCTCAATGGGAGCATAAACGTGGCTAGGGAATGAGCCCTAGCTAGCATACAAATAATTCTCTTGGCAGTGTGCCCATCGCTCCTCCCTTCTAATCCCAAACTCTCTTTTTAACAATGAAGCACTCTAATTAAGTTATTTAATTAATATTCCCTCTTTGTGATTATACACACATAATAATTACATAAATCAAATCTCCACTCATAATTAAATAAATGATATTTATTTAATTAAACAAATTATTCCTCTCATAAATAAATAAATTTAATTATTTATTTATATTCCCCATGTACAAATAAATGACTCTTTTATTTATTTAATCATATTTATTCTTCCACTTCTAACTTATACTAAGTTTTAATTAACCTCTCAATCACATTTTATGACTCCTTAATTATCTCTCCTGACTTATCAATCTATTTAGTCTTTTATTCCATCTAATCAGTCAACTCTCCAATCTATTCTCCTAATAGATCAATAAAATCTACTAACAAGGCAATCAAGTAAGTTGAACTCCCACTCAATCTGTGTTTAACTTTTCAATAACAGATAATCATTCCCACCAATCAAGAAATCCTAGTTGAAACCTCAAAATTCTTAAAAATAGAGAGTTTATTCTCTTAATTTTCAACCACATTATACTTCAAATTGTTATTGTCACACTTTGAGCTTGAAATTGAGATCCCAATATTGCATCAAGAAGGAGAACAACAAAGGAGGATTATTGGTTTGCATGTTCATTTGTTTGAAAATGATTTCATATTATTGATTGTTCATGCTTTATGTTTTCATTACTTTCTCTTTTGATATTAGGGTACTAATTTCTTAACAAATCTTCTTGTGGTTGAGATTATGTTGTTGCTGTAGGTTTTATAGTTATCAATTATCCTAGTTACATTATATATCATCTAGACATCATGGAAGATGAGTCAATGCACCCACAAGAACTATTTTCATGAAAAAACCTTGAGATAGAGAAATTGAGAGCCTCACTAAATAATTCTAGTAACACAAAGTGTTTATAAGATCCCTTGTTAGAATATTCTTGACAACCTTGTGGTTAATAGAGATAACATTGAGAGAAATAGTGCTTATTCAGTACCTTCTATAGAGGATTTTCTTGCTAGGAAGTGGCAAGAAGTTTGTAATGGTTTGTCCCTTATTGAGGTTTAGGGTTTAGTGCTCAAGGAAACACTTAAAAAGCATTATTTTCCATCATACTTAGGAAAAGTGTGGTGAAGGGATATTAGGTCACTAGATGCAAAGATCCTATGATGGTTGCTTTGATATACCAACATTTCTTTGTTGCACATGGTTGTTATCCACATAATGACCAAATTCCACTCTATTTTGCACAACAGTTGTATGTTAAGGTTCATTTGGGAAACCTCATTGAGTACATTGATTTTCCACCATATCTATAATAGGGTTTTGGTAGGCTTGCTGATAGGTGTAATCACCTAAAATTGGTCTAGTAGAACGTGAGCCCCCTTTTGATAAAATTGCCTCTTTGCTAGACATCATTATGCAGAGTAACCCTTAAAATCCCCTTTGCATAATTAAATCAAAAATATCATATCAAGCTTATACTATGGTGTAATTCCTAGAGCTTGCATATTTATTTAATTACTATAACCTTACTTTTAATATAAAGTTCCTACACTTATATATTAAAAGAACACATTCACATGTGTGCATACTTAATATTGATTAATTAGTAATTAAAAGGGATATGTGCTTTCAAAATACTATTGTCTTATTCTACCTAACATTTCCCTTTTGCCTCTTAATCCTCACCACTCATCTCTACCTAAGCTTGCATCTCCTTTTGCCTCTTCATCTCAATCACTCATTCTTTTTCCTCTTAATCTCCACCCTTCATCCTTGAGGCAATTCCTTTAAAAGGAAGCTTTTCCCTTGCTCAAGGGTCCTAATCTAGAAATCTTGTTTCATCTTGATCATTGTTGAAATCCATTCTCTTGCATTCTAAATCCTCAATCTTAGAATCTTGTAATCTTGCATCATGCATTTTAGCTTTCTTGTTCTCTTAGAATAATCTTGTCATTTCATTTCTTAGCATAGCTTCATTTATAGCTTAATCTTCCATTATTAATCTAGTTTCTTTCTTGCATTGCTTCATATATTTAGCTCTTGCATTCTCATTCTAGATTACTAATTGCTAGCATTCATTCTTAGCTTAATCTATCATTTATAGCTTGCATTCTTGTATTCTTAGCTTCATTTATTGCACTTTGAATCTTCCATTTTGGATAGTCAAGTCACTAATCCTCTATGCCAATTTGATGAGCATCATGAGAAGGATTAAATTTGCTTCAACTAGGAATCTATGAACCGCTTCTTGGGATAACCTCTTCCATAGATTCTCTCAAGTGTAATGGTTCATAGAAATGTGTCACACTTTTGATCACACATCTTTGGCACCCACCATGGTGCTGGTTTCTCAAATTTAGGTCCATTTCTTGCACTTTCAGTTCTTTGTTGTTATAGGTTCGTCATTTTTATTTTTTTAGGCTGAAGAATCATATGACATTTCCTACTATATCCAAGTGACATTCCATCCTACTGCTAGGAAAAATTCTACATTTTCTGAAGTATCATTCTGTATCTCTGAGAAATATCACCTGCTTCATAGAGAAATGTTGTTCTACCTTTATAAGGTATATCGTACCATTCTAAAATATTATCCAACTTCTATATGGTCTATTGTACGATTTTATAACATAATGATTAACTATCACCCAAATTTAATTTCTGACACACTCCAAGTTTTAGTGAGATTTCTTGATTTTTCTTGTATTTTATGATTTTATGGTCTTCTAATAGTGACTAACAAGTGATCTTGCATGGCTATTTCTTCCATTTTCATACTTCTTATGCCATAACTTATGGTTTTAGAGGAGTTTCTTGTCAAAAGAACTCAATATCTTCATGCCTACTAATGCTTTGTGATGTGGGACACTTGTCAAAGACTCAATCTCGAAACTACTAATGCTATTTTTCTTGTAGGTTTCCTTGGAGATACAAATCACCTTTGTGTTTTTTTACATTTGGTTTTCTAGGCACCTAGCTTAACTAAGAGGCTTCTTGTTTTGTGATTAGTTGAGTAGTAGGAGAATGCTCTTTTCCTTTTGGAAAATCAGAAATCTTGACCTACTTAGTTGATCACTTGCAATTAGTCTTGGGTAAATGAACTTGTGCTTTATGTGTTTGGGAGAAACTATGGAGTAGGAGAGTATGCTCTTTTCCTCATGGAAAATCAGAAATCTAGACTTCCACTAGTTATCCATTTGATTTCTTGCATTTACCTTTAGAGGGCCTGCCAAGAGAGAAATCTTTTGGGAATGACCCAAGAGGGGAAAAAGAAAAGCCAACTACTCCACCCCACTATAATAAAAATCTTCTTTCAATCCAAAGAAAGAGAAGACTTGGCTACTTTCTATTCTGAATGCTTCTTCATGTGTAGGTCCTAGTTTCCTAAATATTGCTAAGCAAGACTACACTTGATTGGGTGCTTGTAGGGCCTTCTTGGTCTTAATATTGTTTACAAAATTACAAGGGGAATATATTCAGTTTGTATAGGGCTGAGAGGTCTAAATCTTGCTTGCGAGATTATGCATCTTGGGTGCTTGTAGGGAAATAGGCCTTAATTTCTCTTGCAAAACTACAAGGGGTAGACATGAATGGATAGCTTTACTAAACACCTTAGGACTTATAAGCTATCCTTTTTGGCCATGTGACTTCCTTTATCCAAGGATTGATCTTAGTGGAATTTATGGGAGTCACCTCAAGATACTCACCATATGTACTCCCTTGGATGCAAATCCATGACAAAGCCAACATCACTTTGTGTGAGGCAAAGGGGGTACCAAGTTGTGGGAAAAGGTTGAAACACTTTCCGCTTGAATTTAGGTAGTTTTCTTGATGTGTCTTCTTGTGCCAAGACTTGTGAAAACATTTTTTGAATATACACTTGATAAAATTGAACATTGTTACATCTTGCTAGACCTCACATATGCTTGTATCCACAAGGTTTCTTTGTCCCTTGTTGGATTGTTTGAAGACTATTTCTTGTTCACATTACATGCTTTCAAAACAAACCTTGTCTAGGAAATTCTCCAATGTTGTCAATTACATTTGCAAACCCTTTAATTAAACCTTTGGACCAAGCTTAAACATTTTCAATATTGCTTCTCCATTGTTATCCTTAGCTTATCTTATTATTTGGTACATTTCGACATGTTAGGAATTGCCTCTAGCTAGAAAAGATTACTTTGGTCTCTTGACTACATACTTGGCTAGTAGAATGCTCACTTGTCCACCATCTCTTTAATCAACTCTCTTGGATGCTCTATCTTATCTCTTGCTTGTTCAAAAGTTACCCATAGCTTGGCCACCTTGTGGAAAGTTATCTTTGTTATATCTCTTACAATCTTATACTTTGGACAATTGAAGACTTTTAATTAACTAGCTTGAACATCATGTCATCCTAAGTCATCCTATTTGGATTTCAACAATCTTGTTTCATTCTGGTCACAACTAGATCTCATATTCATGAAGGAAAGAAACTTGAAGCTATCTTTGACAACTCAACTAAAGAACGTCCTATACCTTGGGGTTTTAAACCTTTTGCTAATATTTCTAGTGAACCTACTCTATCCTCCCATAGGTTGACAGA
Organism: Chamaecyparis obtusa; assembly: GCA_027943335.1. NCBI lineage: Eukaryota > Viridiplantae > Streptophyta > Pinopsida > Cupressales > Cupressaceae > Chamaecyparis > Chamaecyparis obtusa. The sequence goes on from BSBK01007311.1 coordinate 1,562,530, forward strand.
TAATGTTTCTTACACTCCAATCATGGAAGAATGAAACAAGAGGATTGAGGAATTCCTAAAGAAATTGGGTGATAAACACTTTGGAAAAACTAACCAAGAGCATCCCAACTCTAGACATGGCTCTCAACATGTTTCTCAACATACTAGACATGGATCACATGGCTCATAAGGTGGTGATTCAGAAAATTAAATAATTGAGGAAGACATCTTACAATTTCAGCAAGATGAATGCTTACAAAGGCTTATGAAGTTAAACTTAAGTAAAAAAAAAGATCAATACTTCTTGCATCTAGGCTCACAAGGAGTTAAGCTACCTAACAAATTTGACGCTAAGAATCTAATCAAGAAAGAGGAACCATCTAAAATGGAAATCATGAAGAGATAGATCGAAGACATGATGAAACAAATGCTATGCTTAGAAAAATATAAAGAACAACCAAGCACATCTTTTTTTCTTGAGGCCATATGCTCATTTCCTTTTGACAAAGATCTATACATGCCTCCTCTTCCTCACAAAGTTGAGTTTCCTAAGTATGAGAAGTATGATGGTAGTAGATATCCTCATGATCATATTAGGAAATTTTGTGTGCTAAGCATAGAGTTGTTGCATGAACCCACCTATCTTATGGGACTCTTTCCTAGGAGTCTTAGTGGTTAAGTCATGAAATGGCTCACTAAACTACCCCCTCCTCTCAAATAATTTGACCAACTAGTGCAAATATTTTTTCAACAATATTCCTATAATATCTAACATGCTATCACTATGCTTGATCTTTGCAACATCAAACAATGTCAAGGTGAGTCTTTTGTGATTTTCCTTCAAATATGGTGAAAGCTATACTCGCATTACCCTCGACATATTCCCGAGTCTGAAAAGAATTATATATTTATTAGTTCTCTAGATCCTGAAATGAATTATGCATTACAGATGCAAACTCATGCTTCATTTGAAAAATTGGTTGAATCTTCTATTCACATAGATGATGTCCTTGTTCATAAGGGTGATATCACTCTTCAATCTAAATCCTCTTCTAACAACCAGCATGGAAAGGATACAAACAAATTTTGTAACAAAACTAAGGATGTCATCAATGACAGAATCATGGCTACAACTTCAAAGTCTACCATTGTTAAAGATAAAGCTTTCAATTTATCTACTGTTGTGAAAGCTAAAATTGATTGTATACACCCTAAAATGGTCGCCTAGACTTTGGGCCCCCATTTAGCAATTTATCAAATCCCTGAATCAATATTTTCAAATATCAACAATATCGATTATATCAATTTCCTTGATCAAATCATAATCAATTCAATATTTCTTAAGCTTTGAGCCTTATTTAATTTAAAAGAGAAAAAAATAAAAATCTTATTTAATTAAGAGAACATGCTCCCTTTTAATTAATTAAAAATCTCTTTTAATTAAATAATAAAATCACTTTATCCTAAGCCTTTATTTAATTAAAAAGAATTTCTTCCCCTTTTATTTAAATAAAAAATCCCCACTTTTCTTCTTATCCTATGTTGCACAAATAAAGCATTATTCTTATTTTATAAAAAGAGAAAAAGTACTTTTTATCTCATATGGACACTAAAGTCAACTCCTATTTTCCTATTGGAGGATATTTGTGCACAAGGATCAAACTTCTTTTTTTCTCCACCGTTGATTAAGTCTTTTACCTCTTAATCTCAATGGCCATTTTCATCTCATTTCTTATAAAAGGAGAGCTCTCTTCCTCATTTGCATCTTAGGTTTTCATGCTAATATTATGCTACAGGTTTTCTAGGTCATTTGGAGCTCTCTTTGAAGACACTCTTGCAATCCAAGCTTTGAAGACTTTGTTGCATCTCATTTCATATTTGCTTTCATAGTTGCATGATAATGAAATTCTTAGTGTAGATTTCCTTTTATGCAATAGATTAATCTCACATAGTCTAAATAGGAGGGATTGGTTACATTTGTTCTTTCCTTTCATAGATTAGTTGCATTGTACTTTCATTTCCATAGACTAGATTGCATTCTCATTCTTAGCTTACTTGCATTGCATTGCATATATTTGGATTTCATTAGAGATATTGACATTTTTGCCCTTGTCTTTGATTTGGAATCTCTCATTGTGTAGTTGACTAGCAAGGTCATGAGTTCATAGTTCTAGCTGAGAGCAATTTTACAAATCTTGCAACTCCATGCATAGAGAGCTATGGATTGATTTGTGAGGGCTCATTCTTGAGTTTCCTTGCATGTAAGGATTCATAAAAGTGCACTAATTTTTTATGTACATTTTTGGCAAACACCGTGGGGCAACCCACCTTTTGCATGTTGGTTTTGATTATTTTTGGAGCTAACCCTTGTGTAGATTTGTTTGGAGATGGAAAACCCTAGATTTGAAAGATTTGATCATATCTCCCAAATGGCTTGGTGTTTTGGTTTGAAATTTTTTTTACAAGTTGAAAACATATCAGAGAAGCTCCAATAAAAAATTCAAAATTTTTTGAGGTATTTTTGATTTTTTATAATTTTTTCATGATTTTTCATAAAAAATTAATTTTTGGTGCAAATTAGCATATTTTAAAGAAATTTTTACATTTTCAGAAATCTCTTCAAATTATACAGGGGGTCTATGCATTATATTTTTAATTTAGAGGTCATATCATAGCTCATTTGGTCAATTTATAAAAACTAATCTATTTTGAAAAAATGGCTCTCTAGAACACAAATGAAAAGATCTTGTTGAAATTTTGACTTTTTTGGAAAGCTCTCTATTTTTTGATATAGGTCTCTTTTCTAAATTTTGGGTTTAGGGTCCGAATTCATGTGGTATAAGTCCAATCTTGTTGACAAGGTCAAAAAATCAAAATTAAAAAAAGGGTATTTGATGATTAGCATGCACTTATTTTTCACATGGTTCAATGCATGATATGAGTTGTCATTTGGATTATTTACTAGCTATTATTTCTCCTAACAATTTATTTTTAGATCTAACCACTTTAGGGTTTGCATAAGTTGAATATACATTGCATATCTTGTTTGCTTGTTTTCTTGTCTTGTTCATTTGAAGGTTCATGGCTTGCTTTCATGGAAAATGCTTAAAACAAACAAAAAAAAAGGTAAAATATACTAAGCGCGTTGCGTTGGACTTAAGGTATTTTGTTACATCTCTACAAAATTTAGATTTTGGGATTAAAAATGAATCTCTCATGTGTTTGGCTTGAGTGTTTACATGCTTTCATAGAACACATTTCAATTGATGCTCTTAATGAGAAATGAATGAACATAGATTTACTTTCATACAAGTTTGTGTAAGTGAATGCTTGTGTTTAAACCTTAAGTAATTATTGGTTCCAATATCAAATATCTCATTGAGTGATTGAGGGCATGTATTCATTCCTTGTTTACATAGGGAGTTAAATGCACCACTTTGTGGACTCACTCTATGTTTACTTGGAAAGTTAAATATTCCATTGTTCAAGCCTTTTTCATTTGCGAGTAGTATTGATAAGCAACTTTGGAGTAGTTTTGATTGATCTTGTTAGCTAAATTGGTTTGTTAGAATCGCTTATTCTAATCGCCCCTCATTTTCGCCCTTTGGATGCAAGGTCAACATTCATACATAAGGGAGGTGTCTACTTGAAAAGAGCGTTAAGTGTTCCACGAAGTTTCTCCTTTTTATGCTTTCTTGATCTCATTAGTTTTCTAAGGTTTGGACTCACTTTGAGTTTGTGTGAGGAGTTAAATGTTCCATTTTTGGACTCACTTTGAGTTTGTGTGAGGAGTTAAATGTTCCACTTTTGGACTCACTTTGAGTTTGTGTGAGGAGTTAAATGTTCCACCTTGTGGACTCACTTCACATTCACTTTAAGATTTAAATGTTCCACTTTTGGACTCACTTCACATTCACTTGAAGAGTTAAATGTTTCACTTTTGGACTCGCTTCACATTCACTTGAAGAGTTAAATGTTTCACTTTTGGACTCACTTCACATTTACTTGAAGAGTTAAGTGTTCCACCTTTAGTGCTTTAAATACTTTTGATAGTGAATTACTTAATTTTATTTTTAGAAGGCCTACTTGGGGACACACCACCTCAAGGGATGACCTTAACTCCCATGTTTTGGTAGAGTATGAATAGCGGGTGGTGAATCGAAAGACACCTCTCTTGGAAATTGAGTTTGATATCACTCTTGGCTAAGCCTCAAAGAACTTTATACCTTTGAGAAGTGAAGGAGGATATTTGGGTTACCGTCTCCCCTCGGCTGTGTGATTTTGGATTCTTCTCATCTATGGATTTGGGCCTCACATACCTTGCGTATATCAAGGACTCCTTTTAGAAAGCCACGCATATCCTTGTAGACAACTTGTTAAGGTGTTGTTGTGTTCTATGTGCCTGCTAAAACATTTTCAAGAACATACACAAGTAGAACCTTTAAAGAGTAGAAATACTAAGTCACTATCCTTGTTCATGCACAAGGTTTCTTTGCCCCTTGCTTATTGTTTGAAGACAATTTCTTGCTTGAACTCCTTGATTGTTGTCTTATGTGCTTGATAAAATGCTGGAAATCTGTTAATGTGTCTAATTAAACCACAAAACAACTGAATTCTTGAGTTGAAACACCCAACTTTTTACAGCTTCCTTGATTTTCTATCCTATCATTAGAGACTTGTTTTGACTTTAAATCTCTAATTTTTTCCCTCTAGGAATAGCATCAATTGTTTTACAAGGCCACTTTGGAAATAGTTGTCAGATTAGAAGGTTATTCTTGGTGAGAAAGCTTATCTCTAGAATTGTTAGCTACATTCTTGAAGAATTTTAGTGCTCTTATTGTCCAAATCACTTTCATTTAATCAATTTTAATTATATTTTGGCATAGTCCAACCTCCTAATTCAAAAGTGCAAGGATATTCATCCTTTGATTTTAGCACCTCTTTGACAGTGTTGGTAAAACCCCTTTATTTCTATCTTTTCATTTCATTTTGGACAATAAAGAACTTTGATTATCCTAGTTTGGTGTTCACATTTTGGAAGGTCACCTTATCATTAAGAATCTTTTTCTTTCATGTTAGTTACAACAAGGTACCAGGTCAATCAAGGGAAGTGATCCCCTATTGTGTTTAGTCAGTTACCACTAGTTAAGACTCGTCAACAGCACAAGGGAGAAGAACCCCTTTTCGATCAATCTCCTAAGAGTGAATCTAATGTTTGTTTTAATCCAAAAGGTAATCCTATTGAAGTGATAACCTCTTTAGCACCTCTTTCATCAAGTATGGATATGAGTTACACTTTCACTCGACAACAAAGAGAAGCAATGAATCAAACTCTTGAGGATATTTTCCAATGACATAGGAGTACCAGAGTGTATGGTGGCTCTTCTCATGATAGTCCACCCAGGTCACCCCCCAAAAACACAAGGTATTTTGATGCTCACCAATGAGCTGAGAGACATTACCAACAAACTCACTCAGATTCAGGGTCACAACATGAAGACCAGAGCAACGAGTCTAGTGACCACCACATCAATGCAGCCAATGCAATCAGACAGTCAAGGCAACCTTCTCCACTTAGAGATAGCTCTCGATATGAAAATACGAGATTGAAGAGCATTGAAAGGGAGAAGCAAGCCTATCTAGATGAACAAACTGCTAAAAAGGAGAAATTTAGACAACTAGAGGAAGAGGAACGTGCATTATTGGACATAAGGAAAAGAGTCACTCAAGAAGAAGAAGATAGACTCTATGCACAACAACTCCAAAAATGATTCAATGGGAGGGGTACTAATAGTGGGACCCACTCACCCCCGTCTACTCCCTCACCAAGTCCTAGAAGAAGGTTAAGGATGCCCTCAAGATCCCCAAGTCCTAGAGGTAGAAGGACTTCAAGATATGATCACCATAGGAGATAGTCACCTCGTAGACTTTCAAAGAAACCCTCCCAACAAGCACATCATGGCTCACAACATGGAGGAAGTTATGCCAACTTTGATCATATAGATTTTATGACTATGCAACAAGAACCATCCTTTCAAGCATATGTAGAAAGGTATGTGGAACAAAACAAGGATCAGTTCCTAGAAAGTCTCATCAAAAAAGGTGCTAAGGTCCCATATAATTTTGATGTGGACCGAAAGGTAAAGAAGCAAGATCCATCAACTAATGAGGTGATCAAACAACTTCAAAAGGATATAGAAAGGATGAGGGATCCTAAGAGAACATTTAATTTGGACTCCATATGTCCCAACCCAATTGACAAGAGTGTGGTGTTGGTTGAGTTTCCAACCTATGACAAATATGATGGCGCTGGTGACCCTTACGACCATGTTAGATAGTTCTACATAATGAGATTTTCTTTTCACCATGAAGACTCCTACATGATGAGATTATTCCCAAGGAGTCTCAAGGGTCAAGCCATGGAGTGGTTTACTAACCTTACTCCTCCAGTTAAGACATTTAGAGAGCTTGGGGAAAGATTTGTTCAACATTTTGCTTACAACTTATCAAGGTCAGTCACCATGCTTGATTTGTGCAAACTCAAGCAGAATCAAGGGGAATCCTTTGTTACCTTTCTACAAAGATGGAGACGTTTGTGCTCAAAATATCCAAGGACAATTCCTGAGGAGGAAAGAATAGACATCATTGTGAGCAACTTGGTACTAGAATTAAGGTATGAAGTAGGGAAGATCCCATTTAATTCTTTTGATAACATGGTAGAAGTGGCATGTCGCATAGAGGATGTCCTAAAAGAACAAGGAATTTTGGCCAAAACAACTAATAACAACAATGGCCAAAACAACAATAATAATGGTAATAAGGACAAAAAGAACTATTGGAATAAGAATAAGCAAGTGGTCAATGATGAAGTTGTTGACTCATCACAACCTAACAATGAAGGAGTTCTTAATCTCTCTAATGTAGTCCAAGCCATGAAGTTGCAAACATCTTCAGCACAACAAGAAAATAAACCCAAGTATCAAGGGAGACCTAAAACAAAAAAGAGACAATTTACCAAACTTGGGGACTCCTATGCAGACATTTTCAAGACATTAATTACTCATAATTTGGCACAACCTCAGGATCCTACAAAGTTTCGCATACCGGATCCTAAACCTCATTGGTGGGATGAGAAGGCTTTCTGCGTCTTTCACAATGGAATTGGACATGATATAGAAAATTGTTTTAAACTTAAGCATCTTGTCCAAGATCTTATTGAAAGTAGAAGATTACAAGTTGATGGTTTAACCACTAATGTGGATCACAAAGCTTTTAAAGAACCCTTGCCCAAATATGAGAAAGGAGAGAATTCTAACAACAAGAATGGCAAGGCTGCTATCAACTACACCTACACAAATGATGAAAATGTTATTAATATGCTTGAAGTTGTTGATGATAATGTCAACATGATGAGAGGGAAAGATCCTTATGGATATGATGTGGATTCAACTCCTATGCCTGATGAAGGATCCATTGTGGTATTGTTACTCAAATTTTCATATGCATTCAAATTTGGCTGAAAACCATACCCAGGCCTCTGTTTTTACCATGTCTACCATCCCTGAAATTTTCACGAATTTATTCCATGTTCCCTGGTCTCTTCAAATTTGTTATCTGCCTAGTCTGTAGTTAAATTTTTTTGTAAAACTAGCCGTTGGTGTTTAAAATCCTAAAAACCCCTTGGTCTTGTTATATTTTCATGTTACCTTTTTGATAACTTAATTCATCCAATTTGCATGTGCCTTTATTAACCCTTTAGTCACCAAGTCTCTGATTCCTGGTGGTTAACTCCTTAACACTCAACAATCCCACAAACGATTACCGTTTAGTTTGGCGGTCTTAGTTCAAATGGCCAGGACAAGATTCTTGATCCGACGGTTGTTGCATGATCTCATAGGGTCAGAAGATTCCTTGAGATCTTGCGATGATCATCGATTTCTCCTGCTTGCAGAGTCTAATGTGTCAGTGGGGCTAGGCCCTTTTAGTGGTCAGGAGGCTCTAACATCTGTAGAAGATCGATGACCGACATATCTTTGCAAAGGTTTGTGTCAGGGCTTGTGATCTTATGACAACCGCTAATCTTGGTTGGTGTCAGAACTTCCTTCGGTGGGTCCTTATGTGATGACTTGCTTGAATCTGATTGGTCCACATAGCAATGACTTGGATGCCATAGTGGGATTGTGTTAGAGGACCTGCAGGGATGTCAGAAGGATGAAGATTGACGACTGACATATCTTCGCGAAGGGCTTTTTTGACACATGAGATTATCCGCCAGTTGTCAATTTTTCCAAGTGTCTGAGATTTGTTAGTGGGTCCAGTGCTAGGTCAGGGTGATTTGCTAGCTTCTTATTGGTTGAAGTAAAGAGACAGACTATAGGACTGTGTTGCCAGGTGCACTTATGTGCTAAAAAAATGATTGGTTGACGCATGCTGATGAAGACTTCCAGGTGGACCCACGTGTCAGTGGGGTCTCAGCTTAATGAAGATCTATGGTGGGCGTATGATCTGAAGGAATATTTAGGGGCTATGAGATCATGCGCCCACCATTAGATTGGAATCTTAGTTCAAGTGGGTCTGTTGTTAGAGAGGCTTGCCGAGGTGTTGCTGATAGAGCAGTCAAAGAGAATAAAAGATTGACATGTGGAGATGGGCCCAAGTTTGATAAAGGATTTGGCAGTCCTGATAAAGTTCTACATGTTTTCTCATTCATAGAATGGTTTAGTGGTGCTCCAAATGACTTAGTGATTTAGTGAACACTTTGTTCACTGAATCTCTAAATAAATTGGCAGAGGTAGGAAGGATTTCATGAATAAGAGAAGTCTTTAGTCGTGTAGTCACTGAATGACTTAAAATAAAAGAAAGTCAAAGCGGGTCCAAGCTAGTAAATATGCTGACATGTTGCATTTTGATTGGTCCAAACATGCTGATATGGAATTTGACTTTTCTAAGGGGCTCACAATTGTTGTAAAGTTAATCTGAGCCATTCGACTGCTAGGAGATAAAAGAGATTGACGGTCATGTTTTAAAATGACTAGCTAGCCATTTTATTTCAAATTTAAATATCTCTGCAGAGGGTTTTTTGCTAGTTTTTGATTCAATGGGATATAGCAGTGAGGTAGCTTAGAATAAGTTATTCAGGAACATTTGCAGTTGAGGGAATGATGATAGACAATCTGATCATCGACGCCACAGATTTTACAGGGGACTATGTCCTGAGGAAGCATTTAATAGTTTGGCACCACCTTTGCAGGGTTATCATTTTGAAATATCTATAAGATCAGATTTTTGAGGCCTTCATGACTTGGTGGAATTGTAGGTGGGTAGATGGATCGAGGTTGTCATGTTTATAGGTGAGCTCAGTACAGGATCAATATGCAATCGAAATGATATGATCTATTTGCTAGATATTTTTAGGAAAGTTGATACTTTGTGTACCTTTAGAGTTTGTTTAATGCATTGTAAAATTTGAAACCCTAGTTAGGTTAATTTTGGACTCCTGCCTGCATGCAATTGAGGAGGTATTTGTTGTTTTTGTAGAGCCTTAGTGCTAAGAGGTTCATTTTTGTAAAGGAGAGAAGCCCACTTTTGCAAGGAAGTCATCTTTTCTCAGAAAGCCATCTGTGGTATTTGTTCTACCCTCTGGTTCTTCTACTCTTTGTAATCTCCCATTGACGATCAAGGCATTCTTGAGGTACTTGTGATATTTGTTCTATCCCTGTCTTCACTGTCTTGATTATCTCTTATTGGATTGAAGTTTATGAATGCTGTTAATGGGAATTGGGGTTCCTAGTCCCTCTCATTTTCTATGATTTTGTGTTTTACTATGTCTGATTTGATTTAGATGTTTTGTGGGTATACTACAACCCTTAGCAGTCTTGTCTCATTCCTACACCTAGTTGTAGAAAAGGATGTTTTCTTTTAGGTCATAAGTTGTGTCTTTTGTTCAGACCCTCCTATGAAACACTTATGCAAGCCTATCTAATGAGTTTTGACTTATTAGACCTAATTCCTCCATTGGTTTCATTCCTCTATACTGAGATCCAAACCCTAATTTCGGTGCATCACCTAGTAGGTAGTTTTCTTTTTTAGTCATTTCCCTTCCAAGAATTCCTTCTATCCCTTTCCCTCAAAAAGATTTACTTTTCCTCTCAAGAAGCAAATTAAGGTGATTATCCAAGAGGAACCAGCCTAGAACCTAGAGGTCTCATCTTAGTTAGCAAAGGTCCCACTACCTAGAGATGATTCTCATGTTATACTGAGTTATCAAGACCAAGAGAGCTTGAAACAAAGGGTGCAAACTTAGTGTATAACAATTTCTGGCACGCCTAATGGGACTAGAAGTTATTCAAATTCAAAGATATGCTATCTCTGATATGTAGATTGCATAGTGTAGGATTTAGAAGTCATTCTATCAAGTATATCTGGTGACTCCACTGATTTCAAAGATCCAGGCTACCTTGTTCAAAGTTTTATGAGAAAGATTGAGACTAGAAGCTCAAAGCCTACCCAATTTTTAGAGTTGCCCTCAAGAAGAAGTCACAAAGGCAAGTCAACTCAAAGGACATCCCCTGTAAGGAGAGTTCAATCTACACCTCTTGATACTTCAGAAAGGAGACCTTTTCCCTTTCATTCCAGAAGAAGAGGGAGATCTCTAACCAGAGATCTAGAAGAAGATTCCAATCCAGCAACAAATATAGCTTATATAGTTGTCAATCTTTAGATTCCAACACCTACAATGGCAAGATAGTTTTCTTTTGCTCCATTCAACCAAGGCAGCCCATTGGCCTTTGCTCAACATCATGATGTGCCCTTGGTGGCACTTAAGAGTATACCTGATTTCATAGGTGAGGGGAAGACAACTGCTTTTGAGCACATAAGAGATGTGACCACCATATGCAGCATACACAACATTACTCAAGAAGATGTGGCCACAAAGTTATTAGCAGCCTTTTTAAAAGGTAAGGCTCTAGAATGGTTTAGAACTCTGACTGTTGGTTCTATTACTTCTTGGGATGAGTTAGAGGATGCATTAAGTAAACATTTTGAGGATAAATCAAATAATTTGTCTCTAGTTGAATAGTTAAAAACTATTAAGAGAGACCCTCAAGAGTAAATGACAGATTATGATAGTAGATTCCTTAAAACATGGAATAGAATCCTAGTCTCAGTGAGACCATCAGCTGACCATGCCTTCCTTTACTATTTACAAAGCCTAAATGGTCAAATTTACATCATGATCTAGTCTATGGGTGGTACTTCTCTACCCCAAGCTTTTGACATAGCTGCCAGGGCTGAAAATTGTTTAATCCAAGCAGGCATGATTGCTAGAAGGCCTCCAATGCCCATTTTTCCTAGCCTTCAACCCATTGCACCTACCCAAGTACCCCCATTTACCCCTATCCCAACCATTTTGGCACCCCAAGCTAGTACTAGTGGTCAAGAGCTGAGGGCTAGTTTCTCTCAAGAGTTACAAGAAATAAAGAGTAGTCAACAAAGTAGTCAGCAAGAAATGACTAACTTGTTGCAGACCTTGACTAAAGAGGTCACAAATCTAAAGAAGAAAATTCAAGGAATCAGACCACCATTTCAGTCACAAGGCTACCAAGGACAAAGACAAAATTTTAATTAGAGACCATTCCAACCATATAACCCTGCACCTCTAAATTTTGCTAATCCGGTGAGGGATGTGGTTCCCAGCCAAAACAATGTGGCTATGGAGAATGAATGGTGTTTTCCTTGTAATCAACCTCATAATCAGGCTACATGTTCAAATGGAGTGATGAACCAAGCTCTAATGGTTCAAAATTCCTCACAAGCTCAATCAGAGGTTTCATCCAGTGGGTTAGTGCCTCAACAAGAATCACAAGAGCATGAGACTACTCACTGTAATTGGGAACAACCAGACTTCAGTGGAGTCAATGATGATGCCACATTTGTTGCCTATACAAGAGAAAAAAGAAGAGCTCAAGATATGGAGAGAGCTGACTCTGGCACCTAAGCTACTACATCTATAGAGCTAGCACAAGTTGCTCTTACCATACCTAAGAAGGCTCCTACCATTACAAGTAAAGAGGAGCACACTCTCAAAGAGATGAAGCCTGTCATGCCAAAGATACAACAAAGAGTACACAATATACCACCCTACAACATTGTAGATAACATGAAGAAGGTGAATGTCACCATGTCTATGTGGGACTCTTTGGCTATTCTAGGACAACCTAAGATTTTAAAGAAGGGTATGTCAGAGGTGATAATTCCTCAGCCTACCAAAGAAACTACAAAGCCAGTGTTAGTTAACACTGATCAAGCAAAGGAAGCTACAAGTAGCAACTTCAAAGCCAATGCCATGCAAGGTAAGAATTCAAAGCCACCCCCCTTTTATGTATCTTTAATTATTGGAAACTATTTAGTACATAATTGCATGGTAGATAGTGGAGCTACTAGCACTGTAATGCCCAAAAAAGTGGCTGACCAATTAGGACTAAAATATGAACCCTTCCAAAAGAAGGTGACTCAACTTGATGGATCCTTAGTTAGTACTATTGGCATGGATAAGGATACCAGTCTAATCCTTCATGCTAGTCCTAATTTTTCCATCCTCCTTGATATATATATCATAGATCTCCCGACATTATTTGCTATATGTTTGTCAAGGGAGTTCACAGCCAAGATAGGAGGCTACTTATCTTCTGACTAGTCTCACATGTTATTTCACACAAGATATGGTACCAAGGTTACCATTAAATCAGAGAAATTGGTAGCACACCATATAGAACCATATGTGTCTAATGCAATCAATGCCAACTACCCCATATTTGATAGCAGTGATTTCCAAACCTTTAGTGAAACAAGCACTAAGATAGGAGATATCCCTGATATTTTTCTAGATGAAAGAACTTCAGAGGCCCAAGAAAATCTTGTTTGGGATTTTGGTTTTGGAAACTATTTAGTATAGGAAAATGATGTCAAGGAACCAAACCTTATCAAGGAAAGTACTGATTTAGAGGATCAGGGCGATCAGGTTTGGGAATTATATTTTGATGGGCTAGAAGTAGACATGGTGCTGGTGGTGGTGCTATGCTAGTGTCCCCAAGAGGAGAAAGGTATTATGCTACCTTTAGATTTAGTTTCTCCTGCACTAGTAATACTGCAGAATATGAAAGTCTAGTCAATGGACTAGAATGGGCTAGAAAAAGAGGGCTTAAGGCCTTGAAAGTTTATGGTGATAGTGAGCTTGTTGTCAGCCAAGTAAGAGGGATAAGTGCAACCAAGAATGATACCATGAAAGCATACAAACATAGAGTTTGGGATGCAATCGAAGATTTCCATGCTTTCAACATTATTGCTATTCCTAGAAAATTAAATTAGAATGCAGACAAGCTGGTTGCTATTGGATCTTAGTTTGACATTCCCAATAGCATCTCAAAAGAAAAGGACCAGCAGCACGTCAAGATTATTGTTAGACCTTCTATCCCTAATAATGATGTTAATTGGCAAGTGTTTGACAATGATGAACAAATTTTGCAGTTCTTGTTTGAAGAAGATGTTTTTTCAGAGCATAATCAGGATAGGCTATCTCAAAACTATGGTGATCAAGTGATACAACTAAAGTCAAATAAAATGCCTAGAGGTCTTGTCACTTTGGAGACTGTCTTCAACAAGGATGATGAAGTAAAGAAAAACAAAGCTAGCCTGGTAATCCAACAAGAACATTGTGTTGAGCTAGAGTTGGAACCAGGTAAAAGCCTACAATTTGGGAAGGTGAACACTGAATTGGAAAAGCAAGATTATACTCAATTATTCAAAGAATTCAGTGATGTATTTGCATGGCAATATGAAGACCTCAAAGGTTTTGACCCTACCCTTGCTCGGCACACTATTGAATTGGAACCTAATGCTAAACCAGTAAGGCAAAAGCAAAGGCCTGTTAATCCCAAGCTTGAGCCACTTATGAATAAAGAAGTACTCAAATTAATAGAGAGTGATATCATCTACCCCATCAAGCATACTAGTTGGGTTTCCAACCTTGTTCTAGCCAAGAAGAAGAATGGGGAGCTGAGGTTATGTGTTGACTTCAGGGATTTGAATAGAGCTTCATTGAAAGACCGCCATCCATTACCCTCAATGGAACAAATTTTGCATTGTGTCTCTGGATCTGAGAGATTTTCATTGTTGGATGACTATTCAGGATACAATCAGATCTTAGTCAAAGAAGAGGATCAATACAAGACTGCATTCATAACCAAGTGGGGAATCTTGGCTTATCAAAAGATTCCCTTTGGTTTGTCAAATGCAGGTGCTACATTTCAAAAGGCAACGGATATGGCCTTTAAAAGCCTCATGTACAAATTTGTGCTGGTCTACCTAGATGACATAACTGTCTATTCAAAATATGCAGCAGACCACATCAAGCATTTGAGGAAGATTTTTGAAAGGTGTAGAGAATTTGGGATATCTCTTAATCCCAAGAAATGTGTATTTGCAGTTCATGAGGGAAAGTTGTTAGGATATATAGTGTCCAAGAAAGGAATCACAATGGATTCAGAAAGAATTGTAGCTATCCTAGATCTACCCTTGCCACCTCATAAGAAAAGTCTTCAATCTTTCATAGGAAAGATAAATTTTTTTAGGAGATTCTTGCCTAACATTGCAGAGCTACTTAAGCCTTTAACAGCTATGTTAAAGAAGAGTTCAACTTTTAGTTGGACTAAAGAAGGAAAAGCCAATTTCCAGGCTATCAAAGAGGCCTTAACAGAAGCTCTTGCTCTTTTGAACCCAAACTTCAAGAAGGATTTTATCCTTTATGCTTATGGAGGTCATGATGCCATATCTGCAATGTTGACCCAAGAAAATTTAGAAGGATTGGAGCAGCCTATTGCTTTCTTTAGCAAAGGTTTGGAAGAGTATGAACATAGATACTCTTTTGTAGAAAAACATGTGCTTGTTGTGGTGAAGAGCCTTAAAAAGTTTAGACATTTGTTGACCCATAGCAAGGTACACTTAAAAGTTACTCATCCAAGTGTCAAAGAATTTCTACTTTCCAAAGACCTAAATGAAAAGAGAGCTGGTTGGATCACCAAGGTGATGGAGTATGACATAGATATTCAAACCACCAAGCTGGTCAAAGGTAGAGGTCTTTGTGAACATTTGGTAGGGGGTGAAAGTTCAAATAAATAAGAGCAAATAGATGCATCTTTGGTGGTGCTTTCTGCTGAGGAGTAAGCCAAAGCAACAAGCTAGTTGCCTAATATGGTTCATTTTTTGAAAATAGGACAGTGCCCTGCAGATTTAGATTCAGCAAAAAGGAGGTATTATAGATTGCAATCTATTCCTTTTGTACTGGTAAATGATGTTCTTTTTAGGAAGGATCACAATGGTGTCCTTTTAAGATGCATAGATTTAGAAAAGGTAGCAGACATCCTATTTGAGTTTCATGATGAACATTCTAGAGGTCACTTTTCTCCTAGGACTACTGCTTTTAAGATCATGAGGGCTGGATACTATTGGCCATCTATCTTTAAGGATAGTCATGATTATGTTAGGATATGCATCAAGTGTGCCATGTTTGCAAGAAAAGAAAGGCTTGCAGCCTTTCCCCTACAGCCAGTCAGAATACAGCAACCCTTCATGAAGTGGGGTATTGATTTCATTGGGATGATCAATCCTCCATCTAGTGCAGGTCATAAATGGATCATCATTGCTATAGATTATTTCACTAGATGGATAGAAGTAGTGCTTTTAAAAGAGGCTAATGAGAGTGCTGTATTCAGTTTTTATGATGATTTAATTCATAGATTTGGCACTCTATACTCCATCATTTCAGATAATGCATTGGCATTTACAGGCCTTAAAGTCTCAGAATGGGTAGTTAAAAATGGCATTTATCTGAATACAAGTTCAAATTATTATCCTCAGGGGAATGGTTTAGTAGAATCAATGAATAAGAACCTAATCAGGATAATTAAGAAGACTCTTCAGGACAATCAAAGGGACTGGCATACTAAATTGAGATCTACCTTGTGGTTAGATAGAATTACCCCAAAGAAAATCATTAGTAATTCTCCATACAGGTTGGTGTATGGTAAGGAGGCCAAGTTTTCCATCTCGGCTGAATTTCCAGCTCTGGAATTGGCCACTCAGTATGCCTTATTTGAAGAAAGTGATCCTCTGTAGATCATGTATGCCTAGTTGATGGAATTAGAAGAAATCAGGGGTAAGGCAATGCAAGATATGGAATTCCACCAGGACCAAACCAAAAGGAGTTTTGATAAAAGAGCCAGGGTCAGGAACTTCAAGGTTGGTGATATAGTCCTTAAATGGGATGAATTCAGAGCTAGACCTAGCAGGCACACAAAATTTGATTCATTCTGGGGTGGGCCATTTATTATAACAGAGTGTAGAGGATCCAACACTTTTCAGCTATCAACTATTGAAGGTGATCCCCTACTGATATCAGTCAATGGTTTCCATCTGAAACCTTGCTTTGAGGTTAATCCCTCCTTGTAATCTTTGTATGTTTCCCTATTTTCCCTACTTTCTAGGTTAAATTTTTAGCTTTCCAAGAAGTGCCCTGAGCACGGTTAGAGCCCTGTTCCTCTAAGAATTTTTGAGTTTAGACCCCATGCCCAATGGATGTTCAAGGTCACTAGTTTCCATGTCTAGCAGGCTGACATCTAGCAGAAATCACCAAAATGTTACCCAAATTTTCATATGCATTCAAATTTGGTTGAAAACCATACTCAGGCCTCTATTTTTACCATGTCTACCATCCCTGAAATTTTCACAAATTTATTCCATGTTCCCTGGTCTCTACAAATTTGTTATCTCCCTGTTTGTAGTTAAATTTTTTTGTAAAACTAGCCGTTGGTGTTCAAAATCCTAAAAACCCTTTGGTCTTGTTATATTTTCATGTTACCTTTTCGACAACTTAAGTCATCCAATTTGCACATGCCTTTATTAACCCTTTAGTCACCAAGTCTCTGATTCCTGGTAGTTAACTCCTTAACACTCAGTGATCCCATGAATGGTTGCTATTTAGGTTGGTGGTCTTAGTTCAAATGACCAAGACAAGATTCTTGATCCGACGGTTGTCGCATGATCTCATAGGGTCGAAAGATTCCTTGAGATCTTGCGATGATCGTCAATTTCTCTTGCCTATAGAGTCCAATGTGTCAGTGGGGCCAGGCCCTTTCAGTGGATGAAGACTTCCAGGTGGACCCACATGTCAGTGGGGTCCCGACTTAATGAAGATCTATGGTGGGCATATGATCTAAAAGAATATTCGGGGGCTATGAGATCATGTGCCCGCCATTAGATTGGAATCTTAGTTCAAGTGGGTCCATTGTTAGAGAGGCTTACCAAGGTGTTGCTGATAGAGCGGTTGAAGTGAATAAAAGATTGACATGTGGAGATGGGCCCAAGTTTGATAAAGGATTTGGCAGTCCCGATAAAGTTCTACATGTTTTCTCATTCATGGAATGGTTTAGTGGTGCTCCAAATGACTTAGTGATTCAGTGAATGCTTTGTTTGCTGAATCTCTAAATAAATTGGTGGAGGTAGGAAGGATTTTGTGAATAAGAGAAGTCTTCAGTCACGTAGTCATTGAATGACTTAAAAGAAAAGAAAGTCAAAGCGGGTCCAAGCTGGTAAATATGCTAACATGTTGCATTTTGATTGGTCCAAACATGCTGATATGGACTTTGACTTTTCTAAGGGGCTCATGACTATTGTAAAGTTAATCTGAGCCGTTTGACTATTGGGAGATAAAAGAGATTGACGGTCATGTTTTAAAATGACTGGCTAGCCATTTTATTTCAAATTTAAATATCTCTGCAGAGGGTTTTTTGCCAGTTTTTGATTCAATGGGATACAGCGGCGGGGTAGCTCAGAATAAATTCTTCAGGGACATTTGCAGTCGAGGGAATGATGATAGACAATTTGATCATTGGTGCCATAGATTTTACAGGGGAATGTGTCCTAAGGAAGCATTTAATAGTTTGGCACCACCTTTGCAGGGTTATCATTTTGAAATATCTATAAGATCAAATTTTTGAGGGCTTCATGACTTGGTGGAATTGTAGGTGGGTAGATGGATCGAGGTTGTCATGTCTGCAGGCGAGCTCAGTACAGGATCAATATGCAAAAGAAATGATATGATCTATTTGCCAAATATTTTTAGGAAAGTTGATACTTTGTGTACCTTTAGGGTTTGTTTAATGCATTGTAAAATTTGTAACCCTAGTTAGGTTAATTTTGGACTCCTGCCTGCATCCAATTAAGGAGGTATTTATTATTTTTGTAGAGCCTTAGTGCTAAGAGGTTCATTTTTGTAAAGGAGAGAAGCCCACTTTTGCAAGGAAGTCATCTTTTCTCAGAAAGCCATCTGTGGTATTTGTTCTACCCTCTGGTTCTTCTACTCTTTGTAATCTCCCATTGACGATCAAGGCATTCTTGAGGTACTTGTGATATTTGATCTATCCCTATCTTCACTGTCTTGATTATCTCTTATTGGATTGAAGTTTATGAATGTTGTTAATGGGAATTGGGGTTCCTAGTCCCTCTCATTTTTTGTGATTTTGTGTGTTACTATGTCTGATCTAATTTAGATGTTTTGTGGGTATACTACAACCCCTAGTAGTCTTGTCTCATTCCTACACCTAGTTGTAGAAAAGGATGTTTGCTTGCAGGTCATAAGTTGTGTCTTTTGTTTAGACCCTCCTATGAAACACTTATGCAAGCCTATCTAATGAGTTGTGACTTATTAGACCTGATTCCTCCATTGGTTTCATTCCTCTATACTGAGATCCAAACCCTAATTTTGGTGCATCACCTAGTAGGTAGTTTTCTTTTTTCAGTCATTTCCCTTCCAAGAATTCCTTCTATCCCTTTCCCTCAAAAAGATTTACTTTTCCTGTCAAGAAGAAAATTAAGGTGATTATCCAAGAGGAACCAACCTAAAACCTGGAGGTCTCATCTTAGTTAGCAAAGGTCCCACAACCTGGAGATGATTCCCATGTTATACTGAGTTATCAAGACCAAGAGAGCTTAAAATAAAGGGTGCAAACTTAGTGTATAATTGGTACTAAGAGGTCCTCACTCACAAAGGATGTCTCAACCCCTCAATGCAGTCACTAGGAGTCAGTCTCAAGCCCCCATTGTTATTAGAGGTCCTAACTCTAGTAAGTCTAAGCAGCTAGTGTCAAAAGGTGTTCTTCCTAAATTTGCTATTGGTCTTGAGTTGAATTATAATCTTGTTGACCAATTACAATGTACACCAGTGTAGATTTCAATCTTTGAGCTTTTGGAATTGTCCCCTAAGCATAAGTGTGTCCTTGAGGATGCTTTGCGAGAAGCTAATGTCCCTAATGATATAGATGTAGATCAATTCTAGAATATGGTCAACCACTTGGCTAGCCCTCACTACCTTACATTCTCAGAAGAAGATGACAAGTCATTAAGCGACCCACATAATTTTTCCCTTCATATAGAAGTTATGATCCACAAGACCCGTGTCAGGCGTGTGTTGATAGATGGGGGTGCTGGGCTTAATATTTGTTCTTTGAGCTTATTGAAGGCCTTGGGTTATTTAGAAGAAGTCATTGACACAAGGAAGAAGATAACTATCAAGGCTGATGATGAAGCATAACGTAGTTCTAAAGGATTGGCTATTCTTCCTATTCGAATTGGTCCTATAGAGAAAGATATTTTGTTTCAGATTGTTGATGCCAGTCCTTTGGCTTACAATATTTTGTTGGGTAGACCTTGGATACATGAGATGCAAGCAATCCCATCTACTTATCATCAGTGTGTGAAGTTCCCTTACAATGGAGTAGAAGTTTGCATACCCAGGGATAGCACATTGTCAGTCAACACAATTTAGCAAGGTCTCACATTCCTTTGAATAGGGAGGCTGACACTTTTGATACTACATTTGAACAATGCAAAGACAAATTCAAAGCCATGGATCTTGGCATGGGGGATTACAAAATTTATTCATTCACAAAATTGCCAATTTCCCCTAGGTCTTATGGCAAACCTTCTCAAGATATGAAGCCCTCATCTTCAACCATGACATTGTTTGACCAGTTTGTAGAATCCTCAGTTCTGATTCAAGAGGAAAAAGAAGAGGTTTCTGTTAGGGACTGGATTTACCGAGAGGAGAAATATTGACATAATGAGGATTTTGCACCTTCTCCTCTAGCTTATGGGAGAGGGTATACATTGGTCAAGAATATGGGTTATCCAGGACATGGTCCCCTTAGTCATCAGTTGGATGCCAAAGCTGAACCTCTTAACCATGCCCTTTTTAGACAAAGGAATAAGTCAATAGTTGGCTTAGGTTTTGCAAATAAGAAATAGAAAAGTGTCCCTATCTTAGTTGCGATAGACAGTGACAATGACTCAGACTACACACCTAATCTCTCTAATCAGCAAGACATGTCTGATGATTGGGTGCCTTCAACAAATCTCCTTTGGGGAGATTCAAAAGATTTGATAATTGATAGTCCTACTATCCCAACTATGATGGATAGTGACTATATGAATGCTAGATTGACAATGGAAAGTGTTGCTATCGTAGCTGCGACAGATAGTAACAATGCTAGTGCTAGAGAAAGGGAAACCTTTCCTAACCTTGAGGCTTCTACATCACGAGGCCCAAATAATGATTCAGAGATAGACTCACATGAGTTCGAATGTGACTCACTTTTAGATGAAACATTTGATTTGGACATGGATGTTGTCCATACTTATAGTACTCAACCTGATGTGACCAACGAGCCTAGTGTAGGACTAGAGGATTGGACTCCTCGAATTGCCTTAGTGGACGATGCTTTGTTTGGTAGGACAAATCCTGATTCGGGTATCTTAGAAGGAGACTTGATGAATCCCAATTGTATGGTCACCAGAGATAACACCTTCCACATACACAATGTTGAACCAGTCATTGACCTACCCCTTGTTCATTTCCACCTAATTGATTGGTCTCAACGTCACCAAGAGCCTCAGCTCTTAAACTTTCAGAATGAGTATGAAATTACCTATTATCTAAATGCTCTTGAACCCGTAGTCTCTTCCACCAGTGAACCAACAACAAGTATGATAGAGCCTGATATTAAGTACCTCAGTCTAAAAATAAAATAAAAAGAAAAAAAGAAAGATTGTTCTGATGGTGAAAACCACTTTGTGGCAGTGTCAGAACCCAAAATAGTAAAAATAAATGACGTATCTGAGGGTGAAAACCTCTTTGAGGTGCCTAAGGATGGGGTACTTAATAACTTGCCAAGTTACTTCCAAGATAGGTCATCAGTTCTCATTGAGCCCACACAACCAGTGAATTTGAATACAGAAGAGGCTCCTCAAATAGTTCACCTAGCTCAGTCTCTATCAGTTGAAGAAAAAGAGGCATATACAAAGTTTTTGCAAAAGAAGAAAATCAACTTTGCTTGGACATATTCCGATATGCCAAGGCTTGACACTGATCTTATTATGCATCATCTATCTATAGCTCCAGGAATAAAACTGATCAAACAAAGGTTGAGGAAAATGCACCCTCACATAGCTCTTCTTGTTAAAGCTGAATTAGAAAAGCTCTTACGCGCAGGATTCATTCGAGCTATTGACTATGCTAAGTGGATCTCCAATATTGTTCTAATTTTAAAACATGATGGGTCCATTCACATTTGCATAGACTTCAGAGACCTCAACAAAGCATGCCCAAAGGATGACTTTCCACTCCCAAACATAGACATGATAGTGGATATGACGACAGGTTATGAGATATATTCCTTAATGGATGGGTTTTCCAGATATAACCAGAAAATAGCTCCCGAAGATCAAGAGAAAATAGCTTTCACATGTGCATTGGGAACCTATTAATGGAACGTCATGCCATTTGGCCTAAAGAATGTAGGAGCAACATACCAATGAGCTATGACCACAATTTTTCATGATATGGTGCATAAGAACATGGAAGATTATGTGGATGATACCTTGGCTAAATCTAGGAAATGAGATACACACCTCGACGATTTGGAAGTGATTCTAGATTGCATGGAACAATTTCAACTTAGATTGAATCCAAAAAAGTGTGCATTTGGAGTTACCTCAGGTAAAATTGTAGGATTCATAATTTTAGCAAAAGGAATGGAGGTTGATCCTAAAAAGGTCCAAGCTATCTTAGATATGCCACCTCCAAAGAACATAAGTCAAATGAGAAGTCTTCAAGGATGACTCTAATCTATACGAAGGTTTATTTCACAACTTGCAGATAGAGTACAACCTTTCAATAAAACATTGCATAAGGGAGTCACATGTGTGTGGAATGAGGATTGCCAAAAGAGCCTTGATCAAATAAAATAGTATTTAGCTAATCCTCCAATTTTGATGCCTCCTATTCCAGGGAAACCATTGATTTTGTACATTTCAGCAACAGAGTCTTCCTTGGGGGCATTGTTGGCTCAATTAGATGACACTGGGAAAGAAAGGGCCATTTACTACATCAGTCGTACTCTAGTATCTTATGAGATCAATTATAATAACATTGAGAAGTCTTGTCTTGCAGTAGTGTTTTCTTCCCAAAATTTGCGACACTATATGCTTGCTCATACTATACATTTAGTTGCAAAAATTGATCCTCTTAAGTACTTGCTTAGTAAGGCTACCCTCACGGGTAGACTTGCTAAGTGGATGATGATTTTATCTATGTTTGATATAGAGTACATTGAGAGAAAGGCCATAAAAGGGAAAGCTATTGCTGATCAGTTAGCCAATTTTTGAGTTATGGATAGTGTGCCTATTCAGGTAGATTTCCCAGATGAACACATTCTATACATGACCACTCACACTTGGAAGATGTTCTTTGATGGTTCCAACATGCAAAATGGATAAGGTGCGGGAGTATTGTTTGTTTCTCCTCATGGGCATAATATACCAAAATCCTACAAACTTTTATTCCCATGTACAAACAATATTGCAGAATATGAAGCATTAACCAATGGATTGAAACTAGCTATAGAATAGAACATAACAGAGTTGCATGTCTTTGGGGATTCACAATTAATTATCAACCAAGTCAATGAGGAGTATCAAACCAAAGATGATAAATTGATACCTTACAAAAAGATGGTTGATTCATTGAGACATTACTTTACCTTTGTGACATTTCAACAGATCCCTAGAGCAGAAAACAAAGCTGCAGATGCTATGGCTACATTAGCTTCACTCCTACAGTTGGAACAACATGAATCCAAATTTTAATTCCTAGTGGAAGAGCTACACCACCCCATATTTGACTCATCTAAAAGTAATGTCATTTGTACCCTTGTCACACATGAGTCTTCCTGCTATGGTGCTATCTATTCATATCTACGCGATGGCATCATCCCTGACACTTTCAACTATTTTGAACACTGAAACCTCATCCGTAACGCCTCTCACCACACCCTTATCTCTGGTGATTTATATAGGAGGGGTTTAGATGGGACACTTCTTAGGTGCTTGGAAAAGGAGGAATCCGACCAAGCATTAGTTGAAATTCATGAGGGCATTTGTGGTGGACACTCTAATGGTCTTGCCATGGCCTGAAGGTTGCTTAGAGCGGGGTATTACTAGCCCACAATGCAAACCAATGTAATAGCTTTCTCTAAATCTTGTGAGAAATGTCAAAAACATGGAAACCTGATTCACGCTCCAGGGAGGGAGCTAATTCCTTCTATTTCTCATTGGCCATTTCAGCATTGGGCCTTTGACCTTGTTGGGAAAATTCACCCCAACTCATCAGGTGGACATAAGTTTATCATCACAGCTACTGATTATTTCATGAAATGGGTAGAGGCAATCCCTCTTTCTATTGCCTCAGGCAAAATAGTTTTCCTATTTATTCTGGATCATATTATTTGCCAATTTGGAGTGCTTCTGAGATTATTACTGATAATGGAGATCAATTCAAGAACAAGGACCTAAAGCATTTATGCAAGAAGTTTAAAATTAAGCAACATTGGTCCTCCATCTATTTTCCATAGGGAAACAGACAGGCAGAAGCATCTAATAAAACCATTCTTAAAATCCTTCATAGAATAGTACACAAGAATGGTAGGGATTGGCACTTACAAATCAATTTGGCACTATGGGCCTATAGAACTAGCATTCGTACACCCATAGGAGCTACTCCTTTTTCTCTTACCTATGGCGCTGAAGCAGTGTTGCCTTTAGAAGTAGAGATACCTTCACTTAGAGTCTCTCTCAAAGGTTTGATTACAGATGAGGATTACTGCACCATGAGGTTACAAGAACTAGAACTTCTAGATGAGAAGCGTAAGGCTTCCTTTGATCACATGAGAGTATATCAGAAGCATATGTCCAAAGCATTCAACAAGAAGGTTCACCCTAGGGAATTTTAGATAGGTGATCTTGTTTTGAGAGAGAACCCTAAGAATCAATAGAATAGAGAACAAAAGGGCAAGTTCAAACCTAATTGGCTTGGACCATACATTATTACAGCAACTTTTGGTACAGGTGCATATTTACTGTCGAATGAAGATGGAGAACAGCTCCCTGAGCCCATCAACATTTTGCACATAAAGAAGTTCTATCCTTGATGCCCATTTCTGTCTAGGGGCATCTTTTGTACATATTTTATGATCCTAAAAAAATACCAAAAAAATTGATATATGATGTTGAAAAAATCCTAAAAAGCATAAAAAGTCCTGAAAAAAATACAAAAAAAAAAAAAAATTCCAAATTTTTTAAAAAAGAAAACAAATAAAAAAATGAAAAAATATTCCAAGTGGTGAAAACCTGGAAACAAGTGCTACTTCAGGCCTTTGCACTCCTATTTGTTAGCATGCATCCTCGACATTGAACCTTTCTCCATCATGTCTTGACCTTATTTGGCGTAGTCTGGAATTGGTCTTTATCTTTGTCTAGGGGGGATATTTGTTAGCGTAGGTCCTTTAGGTGTGTTTGTCTCTTGGGGCATTTCACAACAGGTGTTTTTCAACACCACCCCAACAGTGTTTCTCAACACTACCCTAGTGTCGAGTGTTTCTCAACACTTATCAGATGTCTTACCCACCAGTCTAGTATGATGCGATATTTCTCATTAAGCAGATGTGATACTCCAAGTTTGACTCTATGACCAACACACATGCACTTAGAAAATCAACTCACTTGAGATATGTTGACTTTATTTTTCTTTGTGTGCTATCTATGAGGGTTTCTTTGATGAGTGGTCTCTCTCTGAGAAGTTTTCAATGATGCATAGCTAGAAGACTGAGGGTATGAGAACATGTTTTCTTTCTTTATCTGCTTATGGGTATATTTTGTTGATCCTAACTGTCATGAGCATTTATGCTAGTCTTACTTGACACTATGGATTAACAAGGTATTATCCTTGACTATTTTGTGAGTGCATGCTTCTAGTTATCCTAACTTTCATGTGTCTTGATACAAGCATAATCTCACCATATCAAACTTAGGTATTCTCACTGCATTAGTCATCTTGACCTCCATGTCTTTGATGCCTAGGTGGGATTTCCACATTTCTATCTGATAAAGATCATATTCATATCCACATAGTTATGCTAGTGTGCATTGTATGATCTTACGACGCTACCAATAATGCTTGATGATGATAATTAGATGTCTATAGGCGTTGTGACCTTGCAAGTCAACCACTTTCATTGTAGCTTGCATTCTTAGGTTCATCATAGTTTAGTTTTTGCATCTTGCATACGGAGAGAGCTCTCCTTTTTATCATCTACGGACTAGTTGGTCAACTGTGCTCATTTTCTAATTCTTCTTGATCATATCTTTCATTTTTGGTCTTTCATATCACATCATTTTCTATCCATTTTCGGACTCAAAATTGAAATTCAATTCGCATTTCCAACTTTTCTCATTCTTCTACGTAGTTGACTGACCTTTTGAGGCATAATTCTTCTATCTTTGATGGAATTTCTTCCTTTCCATGTCTTCCAAACTTCTAGTCTTTCATTCACCCCTTTTGCTTCCTCTCTCTGAGGTTTGACTTAATCT
Organism: Chamaecyparis obtusa; assembly: GCA_027943335.1. Taxonomy (NCBI): domain Eukaryota; kingdom Viridiplantae; phylum Streptophyta; class Pinopsida; order Cupressales; family Cupressaceae; genus Chamaecyparis; species Chamaecyparis obtusa. The sequence goes on from BSBK01007311.1 coordinate 1,588,543, forward strand.
TTATCCTATATCTTTTTAAGTCAAACCTCATCAACCTGGGGCATGTCTTCACTGTTTGATGGTTATCGTATCATGCTCCATCCTTTGATTATGATTTATTGTGACTTGATCAGGTTTATCAATTTATTGTTCTCCTCTATCTAATTTTGATTTCGATTCCAAGGGGGCAATACCTATCAACTTTAATCTTTGATTCAGCTTTATCATTCAGCTCAGCTTGAGATTCTTATTTTTAGACTTGATTATCACCTAGCAGTGATGGTGGTGATTTTGTCTTTCAATTTTTATCTCCTATTTTTCAGACTTGATTATTGCCTAGCAACGATGATGATAGTTTTGTCTAAGGCTTGATTTGCACCTAGCAACGACGGTGTTGGTCTTGTCTTTCAGCTTATGCTTATGCTTGTCCTGATGTGTTCCCATTTGTCGAACACACATCTGGGTTGTTTTGTGATCCCAAATTGATCTCACATTTCAATTCTTCTTTGACTGCATGTGTTCCCGAAATGATCACACATTAGTCAAAGAGGGGCAAATGTATACACCCTAAAATGGTCACCTAGACTTTGGGCCCCCATTTAGCAATTTATCAAATCCCCAAATCAATATTTTCAAATATCAACAATATCAATTATATCAATTTTCTTGATCAAATCATAATCAATTCAATATTTCCTAAGGTTTGAGCCTTATTTAATTTAAAAGAGAAAAAAAAAATCTTATTTAATTAAGAGAACATGCTCCCTTTTAATTAATTAAAAATCTCTTTTAATTAAATAATAAAATCACTTTATCCTAAGCCTTTATTTAATTGAAAGGAATTTCTTCCCCTTTTATTTAAATAAAAAATCCCCACTTTTCTTCTTATCCTATGTTGCACAAATAAAGCATTATTCTTATTTTATAAAAAAAGAAAAAATACTTTTTGTCTTATATGGACACTAAAATCAACTCCTATTTTCCTATTGGAGGATATTTGTGCACAAGGATCAAGCTTCTTTTTTTCTCCACCATTGATTAAGTCTTTTGCCTCTTAATCTCAATGGTCCATTTTCATCTCATTTCTTATAAAAGGAGAGCTCTCTTCCTCATTTGCATCTTAGATTTTCATGCTAATATTATGCTACAGGTTTTCTAGGTCATTTGGAGCTCTTTTTGAAGACACTCTTGCAATCTAAGCTTTGAAGACTTTGTTGCATCTCATTTCATATTTACTTTCATAGTTTCATGATAATGGCATTCTTATTGTAGATTTCCTTTTATGCAATAGATTAATCTCACATAGTCTAAATAGGAGGGATTGGTTACATTTGTTCTTTCCTTTCATAGATTAGTTGCATTGTACTTTCATTTCCATAGACTAGATTGTATTCTCATTCTTAGCTTACTTGCATTGCATTGCATACATTTGGATTTCATTAGAGATATTGGAATTTTTTCCCTTGTCTTTGATTTGGAATCTCTCATTGTGTGGTTGACTAGCAAGGTCATGAGTTCATAGCTCTAGCTGAGAGCAATTTTATAAATCTTGCAACTCCATGCATAGAGAGCTATGGATCGATTTGTGAGGGCTCATTCTTGAGTTTCCTTGCATGTAAGGATTCATAGAAGTGCACTACTTTTGTGTGTACACTGATAAGCCTTGGGCTTCTAAGCCTAAGAGAAACTTTACTCCTCTTGGGGATGTTAATATGATTTAGAACAATAGAGAGGGGGGTGAGTCAGTTGTTCTCAAGTCCAGATGTATAATTTTTTTTTTAAAACTCTTCAACAAATTAGATCTAATAACCAACACCTACTCGGTCATTACTGATTGCATAACATAAACATATAACAATGTAGTCCGCTTATCTAATAGCATCTAACTTGTAAAACATAAAAATGTTCAAACCAAAACATTCACACAAATATCAACACCATTATTTATAGTGGAAACCCAATTTGGGAAAAACTACTTTGTAACATGTTACTATTATGTTCACTCTTATGAAGTGAGCTCGGTGAAAAGCCAACCCTGTCAAAGGTTAAAAACACACTGTTAGGTGTGACCCGGTTAAAGGATTTCAACCACTCTGTTAAAAGTGCACCTTGTTATAGGACTTACATACACTCCATTAGAATTCAACCTTGTTCAAAGGATTTATACCTATGACTGTTAGGTCAACCTCTATTAAAAGGATTTTGACTATTACAATGGTTAGAACGTAGCGGTAATATTGATATGAGAAACATACAACTCACTTTGCAAATATCAGATCCAATTCTGTACACATATGTTGGCTTACTGACTGTGAACCTTTTCCATCTCCATCACTGATCTACTCAGAACCCTTCAAGCGATCACAACACTTCTCCTTCAACCTTTTCTACTTAGACAGTCAATAACACTTCCAACATTCACTTCTTTCTCTCCTCTATTCTTAGGTTTCCTTAATACTACCTCTATTAGGTCAATAAATCTTTTGCCGCTTAATCTCCTTCATAGATCTTAGGGTTAGGTCAGATTCATTGAATCCATCCTACATTATGTTCTTCAGCTTATCTTTGAAATATCTTGAATCTCTTAAATATTTACAATAAAACATTTTACAGTGCATTAAATGCTTTCATACAATCAATAAATAAAGTCAACACATTTTACATAAATCAAGAATTCACTGATGTCGGCTGGAAATTTGAATTCTTCAACAAATGCAAAATATTGATGCTCGGTCAATATTGTGTCCAACTTCTCGGTCTTCTCTGGAAAGCTCGGTCACCACATAAACTATTTCCTCGGCTAACACTATCTTCCTCGGTAATTAACTGGTGTTTGGTCAACACTATTTTACTTAGCAATCACTAGCTCGGTCGACACAAACAGCACTTGGCTTAAACTAGATTTGTTCACTTATGCTCGGTTAAGCCTATCATTTTAGTCTTCATTCTTACTTAGATAAATAATACATTGTCTTATCATTGTGCCACATAATCAAGTACTCATTGAAGTATCAAGATAACTCAACCTTTCCTTAGGTGTTGTTGTTACCAACCTTGCCTATCCCCTTAGCAACACTCAAATAGATATAGTACTTTCTTAAATAGCAATAGTCTTACTAGTTAAGGTTTGACACCAATGACAATACAACAATTGCTTCAATTGTAGTTTCCAACAATCTCCCTCTTTGGCATTGATGGCAACACCATATGAATATCACATGAATTACCAACCAATCCAAAGCTTATCTATCTATCAGAGAAATGTATAATATCCTTAGCTTCATTCTGATATAGAATCAATGAGCCATGCTTGACCGTCCACTAAATTTCTCTCATTGTCTTGATCTTCTCATTCTGTGTATTCATCTATATTCATCTGTCATTATCTCCCTCTTTGACAAAAATGCCAAAGTAGCAACAAAAACATACATCCTGTAGATGTAGATATCATCCTTTTAGTTCAGTAGAATATTTCTCCCTCTGTCATCTTTCTTATGACTTATTCTGACTTTTCTGTGCTCTTCAAAACTCTAGGCTGCTCCTAAAGTGTGACCTTTCTCTACATCAATATGTTAGATGTTTTTTTTTTGTAGCACACTTGATGCAGTGCTCCTAGCTTGACTAGGTAGCCTCAGTTAGGGGAAGGACCCCTAATTGACTTCTCAGGTATTCATGAGCTTCTTTAGGTAAAGCTTTAGTGAATATGTCTGCTATTTGTTCCTTAGTATTCACATATTCCAAGCGGACCTCTTTATCTTGTACTAGTTCTCTCAAGTAGTGATACTTGATGGCAATGTGTTTGGTCTTTGTGTGCATCATTAGGTTTTTAGAGATGTTGATAGCACTAGTGTTGTCACAGAAGATGACAACTGGTTCAATGATTCTTCTTTCATGCCTACCAACAATTTCTTTATCCATATCAAATTTGAACAATTGACAGCTGCAGCCACATACTCAGCTTTAGCAGTAGATTGGGAAATGCAATTTTGTTTCTTGCTTGTCTAGGAAACTAATCTCTGTCCAAGAAAGAAAGCTCCACCACTGGTACTCTTTCTATCATCTACATTTCCTACCCAATCAGCATCTGTATACACTCTCAATTCAAATTTGTCATGCTTCTTGTAGTACAATCCATAGTCAGCAGTTCCCTTCAAGTATCTCATGATTCTTTTAACCGCCATCATGTGAGTTTCCTTAGGATTGGCAGAAAATCTTTCCACAATCCCAACAACTAATGCAATATTTGGTTTTCTATGTACAACATACTATAGCTTTCCGATCATAGATCTATACAAAGTCTGGTTAACTTCTACATCATCATCATTCTTAGACAACTTCTATCAAGTAGCCATGGGAGTACTTACTGGCCTTGAGTCTTCCATACCAAAGGTTTTCAGTATCTCATGAACATATTTAGACTGGGTGATGAAAATTCCCTTCTCCATCTGATATACTTGCAAACTAACAAAAAATTTGATCTCTGCAAACATACTCATTTCAAATTTAGTTTGCATTTCATTTGAAAATTTCTTACACAAGGCATCTTGTCCACCAAATATAATATCATCTACAAAGATTTTGGTTAACATGATTCCTTTACCTTCTTCATCTTTCATGTACAAATTTCTTGTGTCATTTTTCCTTGAGAATCCAATCTATATTAGGTAGTTGTGCAATCTCTCATACCATGCTCTGGGAGCTTGCTTTAATCCATATAGTGCTTTATTTAGTTTTCAAACCATGTGTCTTCTATTTGGATCAACAAATCCTTATGGCTGTTCAATATATACTTCTTCTTCCAATATACCCTTTAAAAATGCAGACTTGACATCCATTTGGTATACCTTGAAACTTTTATAGGCAACATATGCAAGCAGAGTTCTGACTCCTTCCAATCTTGCTACAGGGGCAAATTTTTCCCCATAATCTATTCCTTCTTCTTGTGCGTAGCCTTTGCATACTAGCCTAGCCTTGTTTCTTGTGATTTGAACATGTTCATTCAACTTATTAGGAAATACCCACTTTGTCCCAATGACATTCTTATCTTTTGGTCTCGGCACCAGAGTCTAGGTATCATTCTTCTCTATCTGGTCAATCTCTTTATTCATTACTTCTATCCAGTCTTCATTTTCTAATGATTCCTTTGTTGTCTTAGGCTCATATTCACATAGTAAACTTGTTGGATCTCTTACCTTGCTTCTTGTCTGAATTCTGGTATCTTTATCTCCAATAATCTATTCAGGCTTGTGATGTCTCCTTACATATTGTGCTAGAACAGGTTCTTCTCTTCTTTCATTTGGCTCATTAGGTTCTCCAACAAGATTGTCAGATTCAACTTCTAAATGCTTGGCAACCTCTTCCTGATACTCGGTAGCTTCTTCCTGTCACTCGACATGTTCTTCTTCTCTCTCAGCATTGTTATCTTGATGCTCAACATTGCTTACCCAAGACTCAGCATCAGGTGCAGGTCTGTCACTTGCCTCTTCTTCCTCTATATACACAAAAGATCTGTAATCTTCTGGTACTCTTTTACTGTCAGCTTCATTTTTCTTTGCATACTCATCAACTTTGACATTTACACTTTCCACAATTTTATTAGTGTTAGAATTCAGACACTTATAAGCTTTACTTTTTGTGGAATAGCCTAGGAATATACCCCCATCACTTTTAGCATCAAATTTTCCATTCCTACTATCCTTCAATATGTAGCACTTACTTCCAAAGATTCTAAAATACTTTACATTCAATGCATACCCATGCCATAATTCATAAGGTGTCAAATTTGTACCTTTTTTGATCTGTACTCGGTTAAGAGTATAAACAGCTGTACTTACAACTTCTTTCCAATACTTTTATGCAACATTCTTTTCAATCATTAATGTCCATGCACAGTCCAAAATAGATTTGTTCCTTCTCTCAGCTATACCATTTTGTGGAGGAGTTCTAGGTGCAGACATCTATCTTTTGATTCCTCTATCATTGCAAAATAGATTGAACTCATTTGATGTGAACTCTCCACCTCAGTCAGATCTCAGACACTTCAGGTTTTTACCTATCTCTTTTTCAACCTTAGCCACATACCACTTAAAAATTTGAAAAGCATCATATTTTTATTTTAAGAACATTACATGCATCATTATGGTATAATCATCAACAAATAGGATAAAATATCTAGCACCACAATAGCTTTGTACACCCATTGGTCCACAAAGGTCAGTATGAACCAAATCTAAGATATTCTCAAAAGTAAAGGTTTTTCTCTTCAAACTAGACTTAGTCATCTTACCCAACTGACATTCTTTGCACATTTTAACATAGACAACTTCAATTTCAAACTCATCACTATCAGTGTCAGTCTCTTCTTCAACAATGTAGTAGGATTTCTTACCTTTCCCTTTGTAGTCTTTGTATCTTCGATAAACTCTATCTTCTCTTTTGTCTTTATGCTTGCTGTCTCTTTCTTCATCCTTATTATCCCTGTCAGGACATGTAGCAACTATATGACCAACTTTATTACATGAAAAGCATAAAATAGGGAGTTTACCTTTGTACCTTCCTTTTCCCCTTTTCAGTCTTCTAGCCATGAGAGCTTCTAGATCCTCAAGTTCTTCATCAGATGTGCCACTGTCGCTATCACTTTCACTTTCACTGATGCATCTTTCTTTTTCCTTCTTTGACTTATTCAAAACCATCTGCGACTTAAAAGCAGATTCAATACTACCAACAGTGAAGTTATCATAGTTAGAAAGTTCAAAAGCAGTAAGCTTGCTGACCAAACTTTCTAAAGTAAGGGCATTAGGAGAGTTACATCTAGATTCTTGGATTGCAAAAATTTTGATTGCATAGATAAGACAAAAAGTTCTCAATACTTTTCCTATAACAGTTTCATCCTCAATAATTCCATTTGCTCCTCTAATAGCATTTACAACTTTTATTGTACCACAATATTGTGCAATATTCTCACCTTCTTGCATTCTCATTTCATCAAATTTACCTCTTAGGCTCTCGGATTTTTCTCTAAACACATTCACATCACCACCATAAATGCTTGCAAGGGTGTTGTACATTATCTTTGAAGTAATACAGTCTTTAATGTCTTCAAATTATGGATAACTTAGGGCAGACACAATCTCCAACATTGCTTGGTTGTGCTCTTGTTTAGCTTTCATTTCCTCGGTAGTCAGAGGTGCAACAGGTCTAACATAGTTATGTTCAATGTAATACTTAGTAGAATCACCAATACCGGCCAGATACAACTTCATCAAACTTTGCCATGCAGGAAAGTTTTCCTTATTCAGCTTAGGTACCTCCTTATACATCTTGATCATTTGCTTCAAGTACCTTCAACCTTGTTCTCTGTAAGCACCAACAGCTCTGATACCAATTGTTAATATGATTTAGAACAATAGAGAGGGGCGTTGAATTAGTTGTTCTCAGGTCCAGATGTATAAAACAAACTTTTAAAATCTTCAACAAATTAGATCTAATAACCAACACCTACTAGGTCATTACTGATTGCATAATAGAAACATATAACAGTGAAGTCCACTTATCCAATAGCATCTAAGTTGTAAAACACAGAAATGTTCAAACCAAAAAATTCACACAAGTATCAACACCGGGATTTATAGTGGAAACCCGATTTGGGAAAAACCACTTTGTAACATGTTACTATTATGTTCACTCTTCTGAAGTGAGCTTGGTGAAAAGCCAACCCTGTCAAAGGTTACAAACACACTATCAGGTGTGACCTAGTTAAAGGATTTCAACCACTCTGTTAAAAGTGCACCTTGTTATAGGACTTACATACACTCCATTAGAATGCAACCTTGTTCAAAGGATTTATACCTATGACTGTTAGGTCAACCTCTATTAAAAGGATTTTGACTGTTACAATGGTTAGAAAGTAGCAGTAATATTGATCTAAGAAACATACAACTCACTTTGCAAATATCAGATCCAATTCCATACACATATGCTGGCTTATTGAATGTGAACCTTTTCCATCTCCATCACTGATCTTCTCAGAACCCTTCAAGTGATCACAACACTTCTCCTTCAACCTTTTCTACTTAGATAGTCAATAACACTTCCAGCATTCACTTCTTTCTCTCCTCTATTATTAGGTTTCATAAGGCTTTCAAGGAGCCTTTTCTTAAATTTGAAAAAGGGGAGTCTTCTAAGGCAAAGGATAATAAGATTGACTACACCTATTCTAATACCGATAATGTGGTGAACATGCTTGAATCTTCTGATCATACTAAAGACAAAGCTAAAATTGAATCATCTAATGCAGTTACTCGCTCTTAAGAAAATGTCACTCCTTCAGGAGAAGCTTCATCTTCCTCCTTTGTTCCTCAACAAACAAAAACCTAAATAATTAAACTAGCTATCCTATCAGCTACATAGGACCCTAATCTAGTTGACCAACTTCAACACACTTTAGCTCAGATCTCTCCTATTCATAGAGAGATTCTTGATCAAGCCCTTCTTGCGAAAAATGTACCTAAGGACATAGACACTACTAAGTTCCAATCCATGGTCGATCACCTTGCTTCACCTCCTTATCTCACTTTCTCTAAAATAGATGACACATCTGTCAATCATCCTCATAATCAAACCCTCCATATTGAATTTTTCATCCACCAGTATAGAGTTAAGTATGTTTTTATAGATGGAGGCACAAGTTTGAACATTTGTACTTTCAATTTGGTTAAATCTCTTAGTTTCTTAGAGAATGTTGTTGATCCCCAATGCAAAATAATGATCAAAGCATACAATGAAGAGGAATGTTCTTCTAAAGGCTTAGTAGTCTTGCCTATTCGGGTAGGTCCTGTTCAACGAGATGTCATTTTTCAAGTTTTGGATATTCCTATGGCATACAACATACTTTTTGGTCATCCTTGGATCCATGCAATGCAAGTAGTTCCTTCCACATATCATCACTGCATCAAATTCCCTCATGATGGAATTGAGATTACTATTCCTGCAGATTCAATATGTTCCTATAAAAATCCCAAGAAATTGGATCAAATGGTTCCTCACAAAAAAGAAGGATCACCTCCTAACAAATTAGAAGCAAAAGGAAAAGCACCTTTATTAGATCATGGGAAAATAATACTAGTCAAACCTACTGGTACAGGAACCTATTGAGTGGACACTTTTCCCATCTCTTCAAAATCTCATGGAAAATAATCTCAATTGGTTACAACACCTATTATTCATGAAGGTACTAGAATGATTAAGGCTACAATTCCCCTAGAGCCAGAAAGGGATGAAAGTCCTACCTTATTCTATAAGAACAAAGAATATGAACATAAAGACAAACATACTAAAATTGCACCTAAAAAGTATGGTATGGGCTATCAACTTATGCAAAAGATGGGACATGATGGAAAAAGTCCTCTTGGAAAGAAAAAAGGTCTTCTTGAACCTTTTCATGTTGAATTCAAAAATCCTAAAGACAAGACTAGTGTTGGATATCATGAACATAAGCTTAACAATCCTAGAAAAAAAAATAATGCTTATGAGGATTCAGATGAAGAAGAAGCATAAATTATACCTATGATATATGAAAGGCTCTTGCATATTCAAAATTCTAATCCAGACTATCATGGAGAGCCTTATCTACCTTCTCAAATGCCTCAAGAACATGAGCTTGGTCCTAACTAGGGGGGTCTCATCCAAACTACTCGACAAACTCCTACTACTACTCCTATTGCTACTACTATTTCTCTTGCTACTGAGCACATCATTGACTCTAATATTGGTTGGGGGAAATCTATTGTTATTCCCCATATCTTAGATATGCCTATTCTAGATTATACTCCTACTACTACAAATGGTACTGCTCCTGCTACTGAACAAGCTCCTACTTCTAAAAATATACCTCTCATAATAGATGAAAGTGGACATGACGATCTACCTCCCACTATGTCTCTAACTGATTACATTAGACAATATCACAACAATAAAACAAACTCGCATGAATATGAGTGGGAATATTTATCAGATGCTACTATGGATATACAAGTTGATGTTATACACAGATATGCTCCCACTACAAACTTTGAAAGAGAAGAAAGTTCAAACTCTCAAGATCAAGCTGACAATGAAGATCCCTTTCAACCTTCTATGGAAATCATTCCTATGGATCCTATCCATCTAATCAAATCAATTCTTTAGCTAATCAAGAAAATCATGGTTATATAATATCACATCCTATGACAGCTTCATGGAACTTAGGAAGATCTAAAATTGAGCTGGTTCCTATTCACACACTTTTGCCAAATGAAGAGGAACCTAATATTTGGAATGGACCATCTGGGCTAGATTCATGTAATACTCCTCTAAACTCCCCTGACTCTTCTAGGACAACTTGCAATCAGAAACATTCTATGAGGGATACTTTTCTTGATCTATTTGATTCATTCATGATCGATGAGGATGATACCAATGTCTTTGCACTTGAACCCATTGACCCCTTACCCCTCATTCTTCCTAAGATAAGTGGTTGGACCACTTCCCATCCATCTCTCCATCTAAACTAGTCATATCAGCCTCATTCATCCATAATTCCTAAGTCTTTTGGAAACAATTTAGATGTGCAACATAAAAATTGGAAATATAAAAATCTACTTACATACAAAGGTCACCATGTCCCATATAATCGACATGTGACTAAAAAGAAAAAAGGAATACTCATGAGAAATCTACTTACATACAAAGGTCACCATGTCCCATCTAATCGACATGTGACTAAAAAGAAAAAAGGAAAGAAAAGAAAAGAAAAGAACTCATGAGAAATCTACTTACATACAAATGTTCTCCAAAAAGAAAAGAAGAGAAATAAAGAAAATATGGATCCTAAAATCCATCATAAAATAATTGCGATCAAAAGCATCTCAAAGTCAAGAACTGTCAAAGACTATGTGGATTCCCAAGTTAAAAGACTTGGATAAAAAAACAAAATCAATGTTGACATCTTGTTTCTATGACTCACTTCACTCCCCACTTCATTTTACCATCATTACCTCTCATACCTCATACTAATCTCCACTCCATCATTGCCTTCCTAGAAGTGTGCACTAGTATCTACTCATTGCTATTGACTTGCTTCAGAAACATCTTGACAGTACTCTCTTTAGGCATTTAGAACATGAGGAATTTGATGAAGTGTTATGGGATATCTATGAGGATATTTGTGGATCTCACTCGAATGATCTTTCCTTGGCTATGAAACTCTTGATATTTGGACACTACCACCTGGAGCCTCCTATCATTACTACAACATCTACTCCTAAAGCTTCTCAACTGGTTACTACAAATGGAAATGTTCTCAAAGAGCCTCTCAAAACTCTTCATTTGTAGCAACTCTATATCTAGACAGTCTCTTCCTATACAAAAATCTATGATCCTGAAAAAATTCTTAAAAAGCATATAAAGTCCTGGAAAAAATCGTACACCTATCTGAGCTGCTAAGTGCTTTACCTCTAGGTTGACCTCTTTGAGCTTAACTGGAGTTAGTTTATCAGTCCTTCTTGATGGACACTTTATCACTGATGCATCTCTTAGTGTTTCTCAACACCCCAATCCTTCAGTGTTTCTTAACACTACCAATCTGGACATTATTGTGTTTCTCAACACATATTGGATCTTTCACTATTCACTACACACTTACACTTTGACACTAGCACAAAGGTGTTCCTAACACCCAACACCAACTTACATCCTAGAAAATTGAAAATGTCTGAGATATGCTGAAATATTTTCTTGTGTGCTGATTGTTATCATTGATTTCACTTGCTATGTCTTCTAAGGTCGCTCGATGATGTCTACTTGACTAGAGATTCACGATTGAGGGCATAACATTATTTTTTTAATTTCTGATTATGGTGTGATTTCAATGATCCTCAGTTGTCTAATAAATTGGGTGTCTATGGTAAGAGCCTCCATCATGATTGGAATTCCACACATACCTTAACCCTCTTTATTCAGACACTTAGGTGAGGTTGGAAATATCTCCTTATGTATTACTTGTGTGTAGCACTCAAGACCATACTCATGGTTATCTTGGAACTTATGCTTCGATACTGGTATAATCTTGCAACATTAACTTGGAAACCATGTTCAGGTCATCTCAACGCTTATATTTCAATGGTTATGTATGTTTCTTACATCTTATCTGATAAGGTCGTATTCATATCTTCATGGTTGCTCTTGCATGAGTAAAGGCTGTACTAACCTCTGATGTCCCAAACACTCAAATGATGAAAAAATAATGGCTACATGATCAGTGAATTGACTACTCTCATGTCTTAGGCTACATTTCATTCTAGGGTTGCATTTAGATTTGCATTTTTGGTTCTCTTGAGCTATACTTTCTTTTCACTCTTTCTTCCTCTCCGCCGAAGTATTCGACTACAAGCTCATTTTTTATCCTATTTTCAAGATCAAAATCAAAATTCCAAATCTTCAAACACAGTTGATTACTAATGCTATCACTTCTTTCTTGGTTCTGCCTTCTTTTCTAGACTTTAGAGGCTGACCTTTTCCCCTTGTACCTAACTTCAATTTTGATCCCAAGGGGGCATGACAATATATCAAATCTTTTCGTCAATCAAATCTCCTAATCTGAAAATCTAGTAATCAAACCAAATCTTTAAAAAATAAGTCAATCAGGACTAACCATCATCACTAGGGGCAACTCAGCTTCATCGCTTTATATCAAGTTGAGATTATCCACATCTCCTTTCTGAAAGAGTGTTCTCATTTCTTCATATCAGTTCAATGAGACATATAACTTTTTGATCTCTTGGGACATATAAGGTTCATCAGGACCCATATCAATTTGGTATTGTCTCTTAGATTATTAGCTATCTCAATCTCTTTGGATAGATATTTAGTCTCATCGGTTCATATCAGGCTGGATACTCTCGTCTTTCTTATTGGTCTTTGTTCAATAAGGTTCGGAGTCCGGTCTCTATCAAACTATCCTTGACATCATCATTCTTTGACTCAATATGTTCTCAGATCGCTCACACATTAGTCAAGGAGGGGCAAATGTAATCACCTAAAATTGGTCTAGTAGAACTTGAGCCCCCTTTTGATCAAATTATCTCTTTGCTATACATCATTATGCAAAGTAACCCTTAAAATCCCCTTTGCATAATTAAATAAAAAACCTTATATCAAGCTTATACTATGGTCTAATTTCTAGAGCTTTCATATTTATTTAATTGCTACAACTTTACTTTTAATATAAAGTTCCTACACTTATATTAAAAAAACACTCACATGTGTGCATACTTAATCTTGATTAATAATAAATTAAAAGGGATTTGTGCTTTCAAAATGCTATTTTGTCTTATTCTACCTAACATTTCCCTTTTGCCTCTTAATCCTCACCACTCATCTCTACCTAACCTCGCATCTCCTTTTGCCTCTTCATCTCAATCACTCATTCTTTTGCCTCTTAATCTCCACCCTTCATCCTTGAGGCAATTCATTTAAAAGGAATATTTTCCCTTGCTCAAGGGTCCTAATCTAGAAATCTTGTTTCATCTTGATCATTGTTGAAATCCATTCTCTTGCATTCTAAATCCTCAATCTTAGAATATTGTAATCTTGCATCTTTCATTTTAGCTTTCTTGTTTTCTTAGAATAATCTTGTCATTTCATTTCTTATCTTAGCTTCATTTCTAGATTAATGTTGCATTATTAATCTAGTTTCTTTCTTGCATTGCTTCATAGATTTAGCTCTTTCATTCTCATTCTAAATTACTAATTGCTTGCATTCATTCTTAGCTTAATCTTTCATTTCTAGCTTGCATTCTTAGCTTCATTTCTTGCACTTTGAATTCCATTTTAGAGTAGTCAAGTCACTAATCCTATATGTCAATTTGATGAGCATCATGAGCAGGATTAAACTCACTTCAACTAGGAAGCTATGAGCCACTTCTTGGGATATCCTCCTCCATGGATTCTCTCAAGTATAATGGTTCATAGAAGTGTGTCACACTTTTGATCACACAATAGGGATGCTTATCATCAAGCAAGTCAACAACTTATAGTGCATAGGGTTGTTGATGAATATAGGGTACCCGCTATTGCCCCTTCCTTAGGTCTTGTGACATATGAGGTTTTTCATAGAACCCAACTTAGAGGATCCATTGATAGAGTTGGTGAAATTGCAGCTATGACCACTTCGATATATAGTTATCAAGTTAGCCAATATTTTATGAGTCATCAAAAATCTAGATATTTATGTGTAGCATTCTCTAGTAGCTCAAGTGAGCCTTATGGTGTAGTGGGAATTCCTTCGCCTGCTAGCTAGGAGGGTTTTAAAGGAGACATGGTACATGTTACTATGATTAGTTAGGCTAAGGATATTTTTGATGCATATGCATTTATTGTAGTAGAGAATAATATCCATATAGAATATGTCAAATGTCATATGGGTTCCATTAGTTTCCATGAGCCTGTTACAACTAGCAATTTCTGTTACACCCAAAGATCAACTTGTTAATGCTTGACACAACCACTAGAATTATAGAAGACACACAAGGCTGCTAAACCATGTCACGAACCATCATTTCACTAGAAATGAAAAGGAGACCAAGGGAACAATCAGTCTTTCTCACCATTGTAACAATCCCCCTAGCGCAAGTATGGGGTTCAAACCTGTGACCAAGCTTTGATACCCCTTGTTACAACTAGTAGTTGTCATTGCACTAAAAGATTGATATATTAATTCCCGATACATCCACTAGACTTATAAAAGATACATCAGACTATTAAATCATGTCACAAACCACTACTATGCTGGCAACACCAATGAGACCAAGGGCACAATCAGTCTTGATCACCATTTTAACAATTGATGATTGTGTTGTTGGTTCACATTGGTTGATCAAATTTTATACTTTGGTAGCGTGTTGGAATTTCTTCATTTAGGTTCTAGCTGACCTGATGGAGTAATGTGTTGTGATTTTTGGTGCTACTTTAGTAGCACTAGTGTATGTTCGAGCTTAAAGATTTGGGTCCTATATAAGTCTTATCCAACTTGATTTGGATTGCATTAGAGATTGAGCATAATGTTTATTATACTAGGTCTTAGATGACCTAGTGGTTGATTATTATTTGTAATCAATATAAATGAGAGATCATTTTATAATTGAGAGTGGGTATGCGAAAGATAGGATTGTGTATGTGTATGTTCTACACTAAAGGTAATGTTTGTACTTTATTGGAACACTATTGGCATAGGAGATGGTATTTATCAGTTCAATTGTGAAGGACTATATGTACATCCCTTTGTAATTGAAGATAGATCGATGAACATGACTAAGGTCTAGATCTGAGATTGTATTGTGAGTAGTGAGCTCTGGGAAGTGAGCCTACAAATTGGGCTATAAACTTGTGGTTGCAAGTGCATCCTTTGTTCTCTATTTTTCTCTTAACTGGGTAGTGCTTTTAATAAAGTACACTCATCTAGTGGGTTTGACTACCACTGGGGTTTTCCCTTAACCGAGTTACCTCAAGAATAAATCTTTGTATTCTATGATTTGTGTTGTGCATCTTGCATTATTGTTTATCATTCAAATCTAAGTGTATAAAGTGAAATTAAAGTAATTAGGTACACATAATTAATTTACCCCCCCTCAATTACGCTTGCCTCCTTTTGGGTCTAACAATTGGTATCAAATCCAAGTTCTTTTGAAGATGCTTGAGCACTTGAAGGAGATCTATCATGACGAGTATGACAAGAGAGAGTTTGAAGTTTGATGGAAAAAATTACTTGATTTGGAAGGATCATATGACTACCTACTTGATATGCATGGGAATAGGAGATAAATACTGGTAGGTCACTGAGAAGTCTTATTCTATTTTGAAAGACCTAACAAATTCTACTCCAGATGAAAAGAAAATTTTTTAAGGAGAATATGTGAGCAAGAGAGGCACTAGTCAAAGCCTTACCAGATTAAGAATATTCACACATTTATGGATTGAGGATTTCATATGAGGTATGGACAAAATTAGATACTATTTATGAAGGTGATACTTATGTTAAGAAAACTAAGTTGTAGGGACTTAAAGCTTGACATGAAGACATGACAATGAGTGAAGGAGATACTACCCTAGTTTATTTGCAAAGAGTGAATGATCTGGTCTATGAAATCAGATGTGATGGAGGAATCTTGACAGATAATGAACTTGTTGGCAAGATTCAGAGATCTTTTCTTGCACGTTAAAGTGAGAAGGTTTTTGCTATTGAATAATTGAGAACTATAAGAACTATTTAATGAGAAGCTTTGGTTGGAATAATTTGTACCTATGATATGACTACACTTAGTAAGGAACTTACAAAGGTTGAAGCTGCATTCAAAGCTAGTGTGACCAAGTATGACCAGGGAGAAAGCTCTACAAAGATGAAATTAAAACACTATGCTAAGGATTAGAAAGAGATCATAGAAGAAGAAAGAAAGATTGATGAACTTGAAGCCTTGATTAGAAGAAGACTACCCAAGGGCTTTGGTAAGTATGAAGGAAGACTACCTTTGAAATGTTTCAATTGTAATAAGATTGTTCATATTCTATCTAGATGTCCAAACAAGAGCTACAAGGATGTTAGAGACAAATCTAAGAAATATCATTCTATGGGTCATAAGATTTTTTATGCTACTAAAGAAGGTGTGACCGATGATGAGACTATTTTGAGTGATGAATACATTTCATTTATTGCTATTAAAGAAGATAATCCTAATGAAGAAAAAAAATTAGTTTTAAGAGTTGTTAAAAGAGATGAATGGGTCATTGATAGTGGATACTGATGATGTATCATATGACTGGTGATAAAGATAAGTTTGTGAAGCTTTAGGACTATGATGGAGGTGTTGTTAGATTCGGTAACAATGCACCTTGTTTGATTAAAGGAAAATGCTCTATTACTCTTGACGGTAAAAAAAATACTAATGATGTCTTGTATGTTGAATGTTTAAGTCATAACTTGTTGAGTGTTGGATAGCTATTGGATAAAGGTTAAACATTAGAATTCATGAATGGAATCTAAAAAATCATTGGAGTTATAGGAAATCTTATTGCATCAGGTACACAAACTATTGGTAATCCATTTCACTTGAGAACTATTGAGAATAAATGTTTGATTTCTAAGATTGACGATAGTTAGTTATAGCATAAAAGACTATCATGTGAACCTTGATAATATGGTGAAGATTAGAACTACTCATTCTTTGAGATATTTTCCTAAAATATTAAAGCCTACAAATATGTGCAAAGAATGTCATTTGGGAAAGCTAACTAGATCTACTTTCAAGATAAGATATATTATTCAAATAGATTTTTGGATTTAGTGCATATAGATCTATGTGGTCCTACTAAGACAAGAAGTTACTTTAGTGATAAATACTTTACGCTATTTTTTGTTGACTATTCAAGGATTGTGTGGGTTATATTTTTTAAGGAGAAATCAAAAGCCTTTCAAATTTTTTGAAGATATTCAAGATAATGGTGGAGATAAAATCTAGAAGAAGATTGAAATGGCTTAGATCAGATAGAGGTGGAGAGTTTACATTTGATAAGTTTTATGAATTTTGAGAAGAACATGGGATAAAGAGACCAACTTCTGCACCACAAACCCCACTATAGAATGGTGTTGTTGAGCAAAGGAACATGACTATTCTACACATAGTTAGGACTATAATGGTTGAAGGAAGAGTAATGCAGATCTATTAGAGAGAAGCAGTGTGCACCACAGTATATAATTTGAATCTAGTATAGATTAAGAAAGGAATTGATAAGACTCCTTATGAAATTTGGTATTGTCATATCCCTATAGTGGAATATTGTAGAATTTTTGAAAGTAAATGCTATATTAAGATGGATGAAGATACTAGAAAGTTTGATCCTAGAAGTGATGAAGGAAGATTTCTTGGGTATTATACAAAGAGGAAGGCATATAATTGTTATAACTATAGACTAAAGAAGATTGTTGAAAGTGTAAATGTCAAAGTTGATGAGAATGAACAGATATCAGAGCATAAATGTAGATATGATATGACTAAAGATGACAATCAAATTGTGGAAATACAAAATCAAAATAAGGATGGATAAGACTTGAAAAAAAATAACTAGAAGGAAATGAAGTTAATGTTAATACTGAAGAATCTGCTACATAGCCTATACCAAAAGCTCCAAGGTATGTAAGGATTAATTATTGTAAAGATATCATTATTGGTGATAAGAATAGAGGTGTTTAGACTAGAGGAATAATTACATTAGAGATGAAACTTATTTGCTATTTGAATTTGAGCCTAAAGATGTTAAAGAAGCATGTATTGATGAGAGTTGGACAAAATAAATGAAGGAAGAACTTGATCAGATTGAAAAGAACAAGAATTGGATCCTTATCCCAAACCTATTGATAAGAATGTGATCAGTACTAAGTGGGTATTTAGAAATAAGTTGAATGAAGATGGAAAAGTGGTTTGGAACAAAGAAAGACTGGTATGTAAAGGTTATTCACAAATGGAAGCTATAGATTTTACTGATACTTTTTCTCCTATTGCTAGACTTGAAGCTGTTAGACTACTTCTTGCATATGCATCTTATAAGAAATTTAAGGTCTATCAAATGGATGTTAAGTCTGCATTCTTAAATGGTGAACTAGAGGAAGATGTTTATATTGAGCATCTTGATGGTTTACTCTAACCAAAGAAGTAGACATGGTTTGAAAATTGTAGAAGGCCTTGTATGGATTAAAGAAAGCTCCTAGAGCCTAGAATTCTAGATTGGACAAGTATTTGACAAGGATTGGTTTCAAAAAATGTATGATAGATAGTAATTTATATTTTAAAATAGTTGATGGTAATGTTTTGATTGCTAAAGTATTTGTTGATGATATCATATTTGGTAGAAATGATGAGTTGTGTAGAGATTTTTACAATGAAACACAAAAATAATTTGAGATGTGTATGATCATTGAAATGAAATTATTTCTTGGATTGAAAGTTACATAGGTAGATGAAGAAATTTTCATTACCCAGTCTGAGTATGTCAGAGATTTATTGAAGAAATTTGGTATGGAAGATTCAAAACTAGTAGGAAACCCTATGGTTAATGGTTGTAAGATGACTAAGGATGATGATTATTCTTGTGTTAATAAGACATTGTACAAATCTATGATCGGTGGACTATAATATATAACTCATTCTAGACCAAACATATCAAATGCTATTGGAATTGCTGCAAGATTTTAAGCTGAATCGAAGGAATATCATATGGTTGTGAAAATAATTTTTAGATACTTGAAGGGTAAAAATGATCATGGATTATGGTATGAAAAAGATGATTATTTCATTCTATGTGCATACACTGATGCTGACCAGGCAAATAATATGAATGATAGGAAAAGTGCTTGTGGAGGTGCATTCTTCTTAGGTAAGAAATTGGTTTCTTGGAATAGTAAGAAGTAGGATTGTATATCTCAATCTACTACTAAATATGAGTATGTTGATGCTGCAATTAACTATAATCAAGCTATTTGGATGAAGAAAATTTTGAAGGAAATAAAGGTAAACATTGATAAACCTATTGTTATTCACTATGATAACTCTAGTGCTATAAATATTTCAAAGAATCTCATTCTGCATTCAAAGACAAAGCATATTTATATTAAGTATCATGTATTGAGGGATAAGGTAAATAAAAAATAAGTGAAATTGAAATTTGTGTCTTCTAAGGAAAATATTGTTGATATCTTTACAAAGCCTTTGCCAAAGGATACTTTTGAGTATCTTAGGGAAAAGCTTGGGTGATAGCCCCTTTAGATCAGAGCTAATGATGTTAAGGATATAATCAATCCAAAGAATCTATCAAAATATTATTTGATGAATTGATGAGTTTTGGGGACTAATCCTTAGGGGGAGAAGTCTTCTAGCTATTTCTTGGTTTGGTATTTTTGATATCCTTGGTCCTTTTCCATTGATGTCAAAGGGGGAGAAGTTGTGTGAAAAATAGAAGCAAGATTAGAGATTATAGAGATTGTGTTGAAGCTAGATATTTAGAGTGATCAAGTGGATATATTGCAACTATACCTTTAGAGCTATCAGGTGGATATAGAATTGACTTTATGCATTGATCATTTTTCCACTAGATATGTTGCCATCAATGCCAAAGGGAGAGATTGTTGGAAGATTATTAAGCATGTCAGAGTTTTGGATTTGGGTGTAATGACATTAATGTTTTGTCATTGATGTCAACATACTTGTTGTTGTCTTAGACAATGTGTTCAAGATGTTCAGTAAGGTGGATTTTAGTTGTTTAGATGCAATACTGAAGATCTTGAGATGCGATGGTGAGGTATTTCTTTTTGATGTCTGTAGATCATCTAGAGAGGTTCACAGAGGTTGGCTCAATAGCTTGAGTAAGATATGATTGAGGTTCTGGTTACTGGTGTCACAATGTTCCCATGAATAATGGATGAGTATTTGGTTCGGTATGACTTAGATTTAATGTTTTAGAGGTTGCGAAGCTGGTGATTTCATGTGTTCTTATCATTGTGTTCATAATTGGTGTTGTTTATGATTTAGAGTACATAAATCTATCTGTTGTTATGTCCAAGTTCAATATTTTAGTGAGGTCATGTGGGTTTCATTAGTTTTCATGAGCCTCATTTATGGTCTCATCATTCTTATCACCCAAACCATGGCCCTAGCATTAGTGCTCATCAGGATCCACCTACAAACCTACTACAAAGGGAGAGACACATGGTATAGACCCTTTAGAGAGTGCAACACATTAGACATCTGATCTTGGCCTTAAGGATGTTGACTTTAGAATGATGAAGATATGTTATATGGATTTATTGACACATTTAGATTCATCTTCCATGTCATCTCAATTGCATATTTCACCACATTCATCATTATTGGGACACGTAATGATCACTCATGCTACAAATGTAGTTTTGAACTTAGATGAGATTGAGCATCAAGATGATATTTAACTCCTACCTTGAGGTCTAATTGTGTATGTCGACAAGACTTAATTGATGATTTGACCACCAATGGACATGTAAGTTTTAAATTTATATACACATGTATGCATATTGTATGTGTACATGTATGTATGTACATGTAATTTCTTTTAAATTATTATAATTTATATATTTAATGTACATTTTATTAAAAAATGTGTGTACGTATATATCACTTTCTTTGCATGAATTAGTACAAGATCCTTTAGAGCATGATAGTCACTTAGAGGATTGCTTAGTGAGGAGCCATCATGATGAGTCCTAGGGTGCTAGGCCATCTAGCTAGACATTTGATGATCTATTTTATACACTTACAGTTTGACATGTTACATTTGATGTTATATATATTTGATGATCTAGACTTTATATATTTGACATGTTGTTTGATGTTATACATACATGATTTGATTATTTGATACTTTAAATGATATGATGATTAGTTAATTTACATACATTTGATGATCTACTTTGTATGTTTGACATGATGTTTGATGTTATACATACATGATTTGATGATTAGATACTTTATACATGCATTTGTGTTACCCTATTTTTCAAATACGCCCCAAAATTTTCCAAGATCTTTCTCTCTTTGATTCGATTGACAAGAGTTGACATCTCAAATCCATCAGTGATTTGACATTTGAATCTTCATAAATTGGTCACCTCACCTTTTCATATTAGTGGTGATATTAATGCAACATGTGAAAAAGTGTGATGAAAGTTGTCAATAATCCTCATAAATGCTCTTGATCAATTAAACTAATTTTAAGGCCGTTTTATGATTCTACCTTTTAGATAAATCACAAAAACCTTTATGTGGCCACTCACACTATTAAGTATTTGTTCAAAACAAGTTGTTACCCATTTTCACATGTCCAAGATAATAAGCTTTTTCTAAGAAATGATAATACATGGAGACTTTATTAGAGGTTTTGTAAAGTTATAAAAAATCTTCAAAACACCAATGTCAACTAGAATGAGCAAGTGCATATGGGGTCACAACTCAATAAAAGTTTCAAAAGGTTCTTTACAATTGATGAGGATATGTGTTATTAGCATTGAAAAGTTCAAATGTTCTGAAAAAGTGACTTGGCCCCGGAAATGTTAAGAAGAAGCCAAAACAAAGGATGTATTCAGCAAATTTTTAAACACATTAAAGATCCCAATCTAAATATGGGGTAAGTTGGTAAAAATTTGGCCATCTACAATTTTGGGAAGTTGCTAAAATTATTTTAAGGCCCGATGACAAATAACAACTAGTGACTTAATGAATTTTCAAAAGGTCTTTCAAAAACCCAAACTCATTGCATGATCAACAATAATGAAAGTACTTTAAAAAAAATCCAATGAAGGTGTGGTCAGAGGTTTTGGTGCATTTGGAAACTTTCAAAAATGCCATGTAAACCTGCATGAAGAGAAATGTACTGAATGAATCTATCCTTCTACATGCACAAGGCTATGACAGAATGTACGCACTTCATGCAACAAAGAAAGATATGTCCAAACATTTGTAGTTCAAATTATCCAAATTGATATGCATTCGGAAGTGGGAAATTGGATAAATCGTTTGATAGACTCCCTCAAAGCAATGCCATCTCATTGAATGCAGTTGGAGAAGATGGGCGCAAGACACAGAGAAGATCCTTCAGAGATATAACTTGCAAGCTAATGAAGACAATATCGATTGAGAGAAGAATGAAAAGAAATAATCAATGGGTCGATTGTTTGTTTCGCAATAAGATGGATTTTTTGAAAAGGGATTTAGAGACATTTTAATAAAATGCAATGCGTGGGTAAGAAAAATCTAGCACCTACAATACTTCAAAGAAAATGAGAGCTTTTAGAATAGGTGCCTTTTTTCTATCCCTCTCTTCTTTTATATTTGGATGGTCTGCAACAATACATTTTATTTGTTTCTTCAGTTCTTTTTATCTTGATGGTGGATCACAGAGTGTGATTCGAAAGATTGATGTAAAAATAATACGCACAATCAAATCCAGAAGTAATATTATCTCTAATTGAACATCTACTAAAATGAGAGTTTTTATTATATATGATAGTTATAAATGTCACAATAGACATGCATGCAAATTAAAAAAAATATCAAAGCAATCACATTCAAAATGCCAAGTTCTGTGACCCTCACTGTCTCGGCATGCAAACAAAACCCCTCACAGTATTAGCATTTCCTCACGTGGAAAAATAATGAGAATTACAAAAAGTGGGTTTGCTGAAAAGGATTTGAAATACTTTGAGCCAAGTTAGTCATGTCTATTGGAAATGCGAATCTAAAAAATAATAATACTGTTATGAAAAAAAATACAGGTCAGATATGTAATAAAAAAATAAAGCATAAACAGTGCAATTTGTGGGTATGAACTTGTATGTGAGGAAAACTAATCTATTACAAGCAAGCTAAAACATTCAAACATTAGTGAAAAATGTTAGTCAAATATAAAAAATTAATGTTTGAACAAAGCTTGCATGAAAAAAAAAAATAGAAGTTTTCTCCACAACTTCCAATGAGCAATAAGCAATCTCACCCAAGGTTTGCTTGATTTCAACTCTTAGAGAGTGTTGTGGGCGTGCTCTCCCAACACAAGTAAATCAATCCCACTATGAATGCAAGGTAAAATCAAGATTTAAATGTTCAAGAAGAAGCTATAGAAGCAACTCTCAAGCACTCAATGCAATGAGCCAAATAAGCTCAAGGAAGAGCTATGGAAGCAAATCCTCAAGCTTAATGGCATGCAAGACTAACACTACAAATAAATCAAAGTATGGAGTGAAATTAATTCTACTATGCAAATATTAACAACTAATAAATTGTCAGTGAAAAACTCTAAATGCAAAAGAAAACTAGCATAATAACTCTAATGAAAATGAATGGATGATTTGCTTGAGGCAAGGGTTCTATTTATAAGATTTTGGAGGGCTGAGCTAAGGTGGCATCTATGTGGAATCCACATAGGTTCCACCTCCACATAGATGCCACCAATGAGACGCATAGGCCATGAAAAGTCTAAGACTTGCTCACACGTGTGAGCAACTTGAGATTTGAGAGGTCAATGTGTACTCCAAGTACATTTGTAAGTGTGTGTAAGAGATGTGCAAGAGAAAAAATTCATTTTCACAATTTTGGAAGGTGTAAGAAGTGTCATCAAAATTGTAAGAAGCCTTGTTTATGCAAATTTTAGCAATTTTTGAAAATAATTTTTAAAAAAAATTTGCTCACACGTGTGAGCAAATAATTGGGACTAATGGATGTAGGAATCTAAAAATTAGCCTAATCAACCTTAGTTAATTAGTAAGTAAACCTATTAAATAGAAAGTGATGTGTGTAGAATAACATCTAGGTTAGATTTAGGATTAAATAAAATAAAATTTAATTTAATCATGGCTTAGTACAAATAAAGCATGGTGGGAGAATAAATAAATTAAAAATTTATTTAAAAGGGGAATATGAAGAAACATGTATTAAATTTAATTTAATACATTAGGAGGGGTAGTATTTAAATTTAATCCAAATACTATAGTTAATGAATTTATTTAATTAAATAAATAGATGAATTTAATAAATATAATTAATAGATTAAAAAATTAACTATAATGTTATTTGGGGTCATTAATTAAATTAAATTAAATTAATGTTAAATGAACGAATTTAGGTGTCTACAAAACTCTAAAGTCCAGATTAAGCTACTTCAAAAAGTAGGTCATATGGAATGATAAAGGTTGCCCATTTTGGAAAAGGTGTTTTTGATATGATATATGCCAAGAATTTTACTTTTTATTTCCTTGTATAAGTGTGCAAAGCCTGATATACACAAGTAGAATGTGGAAGCATATAAAAGGTGTATGGTTATAAACAAAGTCAAAGATAATATAAAAAAAAGTGAAAGCATAGAGGTCGTATCAAAAATCTTAAGGGAGAAAATACTAAGAGCATATCTCATTAGTAGAATCCATAGTGACTTTTGGCACAAGTCAACATCATTGCAGTCAAATTGTGACATCAAAGTTTGTATCATGAATTACAATTACCAGAGGTATGATTATGTCCTTATGATAGAATCTGCTTCACTAGATATCTTTGATACAAAGTTTGGCCATGTTTTTTATTAAGGTAAATACAGGTTTTGAATGGTCCTCAAAACCATTTACAATAGATGCTTAAATTTTTCAATAAAGTTCATACAAACATAGAACACTTGCATAGAAACAAAAGGCAGGACCCAAACACAACACACAACACAAAAATAAACTAGCAAAAAATGCCAAAAAAATAGTCGACAATAGATCTACCAACAACCAGCCAGTAAAAAGCTTGCACAAGTTACATCTTAGCTTCAGTGGCCTTTTTAGCCTCTTTCTGCATTTCCTCTATTTTCAAAATGGACTCTTTGAGGCTTGTAAGCTCTTTAGGAATTTCAAGAACTTTCCTCTTGAGGTTGCTTCTGGTTCTAGTACCTGGTCTCGAAGACTGACCTTTACCCCAACATCATCAACCACCATAATGGTAGTTTTTCCTAGCAGACCACTCTCCAGGTAGGCATACAAAGCTTTTAAATTCATTACAGAGACCTTGAGGCCCTCATTTCTGTGCTTCATAATTTCTCTAATACAATAACCATTATAGCTGATTTTTTCATTAATATCCTTCAGCTTTTCATCCACAATCACAAAAATTCTAGCATTCAGGTTATCATCAATGTTATTAATATTTACCTTCTTCAAAACCTCTTCAGTACAGTTTTCTAGTCTTCCTTTTAGAGACTCCATTTCTTCTTCCAACGCCTAGCTGTGCTCCTAACCTCCTACAGAATGTGATCATCAGCATCAAAGCTAGTCAAAATTTATTTCTCCTTGGACCTACTCTCTTCTTTTTCTCTTCTCTTTTCCCAGCCCTTGTTTTAGGCTTCCTATACGGAGTCCCTTCCTCTTTCTTCCTTTTTTTCTCCTTGTTAATCTTCTCAATTCTCTCTTCCTTCTTTGAACCCTCTTCTTCCATCTCCTCTTCCTTATTAGCTTCTACTTCCACCTCATTTTCTTCTTCCTCCTCACCCAAATCTTCAACATTCTGATTTTTATTCTCCCTCTTGTTCATAACCTTAGAGGTTGAGCCCTTACAGTTGGCCTTGGGATCCATTTCTTCTTCCACATAAACATCCTCCATGTTATCCTCTGGTGCCATCCCTTCCTCATTCTCATGATTAGAGGAGTTATCATCTTCTTTTTCTTCTCTAAGCTCTCCCTTACCCTTACTTTTATTCTTTTCTTTCTTCTTAGAAACAGACCCATAATTTTCCATTTTAGCTTTATTCATGTCCCCTTTAACCATTTTAGGAATAGATTCAGGAATATTATCCCTAGCATAGTCTGTAATAAGCAGAATTAACCCTTCATGCAACATCGAGTAACTAGGCTTTTTCCTATTCTCCAATATAACAATGGTCACTTGATAGCTAAGGTAGATGGGATCTCTATGGGAATTTTCCTCATATTACAATATAGGAAACAATATACCAACATAAACAAACATAAAGTATTGTAGTACTTCAATGAGAATAGAAGCAAGTGTCTAAACAACTTGGTAAAGAATTGGCTATTGACACCTAAGGGTGGGAAATATTAGCTTCCTAAAAATTTCACCATTCTCTTTTCATCAATGATATCTCAAACTTGATAATATTACTTCATCAGTTAATGAGAAGTGTAGAGTCTTCAGAATTTGAGATATGGATGTATCTATTCATTGTTGTCATGTTAGATCCAGGAAGCAATTCATTGACTGGGGAAACTTCATTAGTGATTTTTTTCATGAGTGATTGGTTCATTTTGGGACAAGTCAACTCTTTCACATGTCCTCTTATCTTGTGCATGCTATTTCTAATATGAGATCTTGGCCAAGACTCACTACCAGAGGGATATTTGATCAAACTATATAGATATATGGCACAAAGGGTATCGATAGAAGTAGATACATTGGTCAATAAATATGGTAGTTTCTTCATCCATTTTGTGAAGTTCACTTAATTGCGGATAGATGGGTTTGATGGCTATCCTCTCAAGTTGCCAAGATATGTGGATGATAAGCTCATCTTAATTGAGGTTTGTTGATCTAGCCAAGAGAAGTCAATAGAAAGTGTCAATATAAGAAAAATAATAGTATCCCTTTTCCCATATCTCTCGATCACTATCGTTGTAAAAAAATATTAGATGCGTAGAACATCAAAATGGAATTGGTCAAGATTAATCCTTTTGGTTATAAGATGAGCTTCCCTTTTGATAGAAAAGGGTACGTGAGGGATAATCTCCAATTAGG
This sequence comes from Chamaecyparis obtusa, assembly GCA_027943335.1. NCBI lineage: Eukaryota > Viridiplantae > Streptophyta > Pinopsida > Cupressales > Cupressaceae > Chamaecyparis > Chamaecyparis obtusa. Next base: position 1,615,905 of record BSBK01007311.1, read on the forward strand.
TCCGAGTTTCCTACATTTTCTCAACATCAAAGACTTTTGGGAGGATTGTGACTATGAATATGAAGTTAGAAAATGAGAGTGGTCAAGGCTCACCTCAAGAAGTAGATGAGAGATTTTAAAATGGATTAGATTATTGATGGCATATAAGATGATGGGTATGATTTGGTACAACCTATCAATTTAAAAAATATTCAAGCTCAAGATCTCTCATAAATTATTTGGGAAGACCCAAAAGTTAGAGAAATTAGTGAGAGAATTGCCTTGGTAGTCAAAAGGTTAGAAGTCTAGATTAAGAAGAAAATAGCTGAAATGACTGCAACAAGGCCACCAAATAAGAAGGAAGGTCCAAGGAGAAAAACTGATCACCAAGGGAGTTCTTTGTCATCCACTCCATCTAAAGTACCAATTGCAGATGCTGGTTCTCAACAAATTGACCAAGGGGATGGTGGTGATGAAGAACCCTCAAAGAACAAAAACCTTTAAAGTACCTATGGTGATGAATTAAAGGGGAAAAAGAAAAGGGAAATGTCAAAAGAAAAAGGAATAGATCCCGTGCAAGGAGAAGAGAAGGTGAAAAGATCAATTAAAATCCTGGATAACCCTAAGAATAATGAGTAAATACCAATAATGTCACCTTCAATCCTTATCATTTCTCTCCCACCAGAAGCACCTAACCCAACAATGAAGGTGCCACCTCCTCCTTTGATAGAAATGATTCTTCCCTTAGAAGAAGTTCTTGAAAAATTGTTTCCACTCCACTAATGCAACAACATCCTTAGAAAATTGAACTTCGAGAATCTTCACAACCCCCCCTCCCTCATGGATAAAGTAGAGTTTGATGAAGAAGAGGAAAGTGGTAGAGTTTATTGTTCCTAAATTTAGTATTGGTTTCAAGTCTGTTCCAAAGACCTAAGAGACAAAAGAAGACCAAGGTTGCCTCAAGGTTGAAGATAGATTCAGTAATAGGCAATATGTGCATTGAAATAACATAACCTATTTCAGAGAAGAATGTGGATGAGGCCACACCGGTTGATTTTTTCATGACACGATTCAATCTGGGACCTTCTACTAAGGATGGATATGTACAAAATTTATGGGTGGTTACTAAAAATCTATTGCAAAGAGTTGATAAGGAGAGACTTTCAAAAGAGAAGTACAAGCAACAAGCACACTACTTCATATTCTATGTAATATCCCTCATGGATACTTCTACTTTTCCATTAATCATCGACCACTTGTCAGTTTTCACAAGACCTCAAGGGGAGATCAAAAGAGGAGCTCTTAAAAATATCCATAAGTATCAATCTTATGGAAAAAGACTAAAAAATGGGTGGACAAGATCAAAAACAATGCTTCAATTTCTTCATGAGGGCTAAAGGTATTCATGATGAAGAAAAATTAAGAGAAAAAGTTGCTAAAAAGGAGTTAGGGAATATCAAAAAAGAGGAGGCATTGTGGGAAGACATCGTGAGGGACCTCGAAGAAATGATAGAAATAGATGTGAATATATTGGTTGCTGAAAATATATTCCCAAATGAAAAAGAGAATTATTCTAAACCTTGGCTTGAGGCTATAGAGTAGAAATTGATAATCACCAATCAAGTTTGAGTTGAGAAAGAAAATTTGGTGATGAGTTTCCATCAAATAAAATCCAAAATTCAGAATGAGATCTCTGCTATCCATCCTATAGAATCAATGTCAGGAGAACTTTAGATAATGAAGGAAAGTTTCTATGACATGATTGATAGAGAGATTTTTAGCAAAGAATCATTTATTGAAGATACTATGGATAGGTTAAGTGACATTTCAACATCTCTCAAAGCTTCTAATTCTTTCTTGTAGAATTTATAGTTCAAATTGGGTGGGATTCATAAAAGTTAGAGAACTTGGAAAACATGAATGACAAATGTTGTTGTTCCAAAGAGTAAAATAGTAGCCCATTCCATAAAAAATTTCATAGCATTCAAAGAAAAGCCTCCTCTTCAACTAGATTAACCTTCAGTGCCATCTTCTTCAAAAGTTCCATCAGCAAGTGCAAAGGATAAAGGAAATGATTGTAATAAATAATGTATAATTTTTGGGTTTTCAGTAGTTGCAACTGATATTTTTATTTATTGTAAATGTTGTAATATGACTTGTTCTTCTTCTTTTTCTTGTTTCAAAAGTTGTGTTTGTTAGAAACAAGGAAGCACACACAACTAAGATGGGGGGTGGGTGAATCAATTGTGTCAATTGATTCCAAAAACTTCACCCACAACTTAATCATAAAACTTAGATATAAAAGATAAGCATTAAAGTACTCAACCATAAAAAACATGAACACATAACACCAAAGTTTTTGTGTGGAAATCCAGCTAAGGGAAAAACCACAATGGAGATCAAACTTAAAAGATAATGTACTAGCAAAAAAACCCTATTAAAGATATAATGGGGAATGCACATGCATTCAAGCTCACTACTCATATACAACAAAGGGAAACAACCCTAAGATTACAACAAGGGATACAACCCAAAAATGGACTACAATCCACTTTGGATAACAATCCACTGAATTATGAACTCATTGATAACATCTCTGATAGGCCAATACAACTCCAATTAAGTGAAAAGAATATCCTATTAGATTCCACTCATACTTCTTAGATACACACACGTACATCCACACACTCTCTCATCTCAATTATAATTGATTACATCTTTATATACATTTCCATCTCCTTAGAAACATGAATAAAGTCTACAACAATCTTAACTCACCAATCACAAAGTATTTAATCAATTTACAATGAAAATAATGATGCAATCCAAGACATGTCAAAAAAGACATAGCTAGGATCCAAATCTCCATCTATGAACATACTGTAATACCCCAAAAATGGGCTATAAGTTCATTAATCTCCTACATCATCAAATCAAACGAAATCAACATCAAAGTCCTAACCTAAGGCACATCTAAACATCATCGAATCATAATTGATTATCTTAAATTTTACATCGGAGAATATTCCTAGTAATATTCCTAATCATCATAATTATCTTTAATTTAATGATTATTTGGCGATAAATCACATTTATCCTAAAGTTTGATTAATTGAATATTTTCATATTTAATTAATTAGATTTAATATCTTACCACTTAATTGTTTAATTAAATTTAATTCTATCTATTATTAATTGTATGATTTAATTTTGACAATAAATCTAATATCATATGAATAATTGATTAAATTCTTATTTAATTAATTAAAACAAGTTGTCATTATTTAATAATATAGTTTTTAATAAAAGTTTGATAAAATAGTTAATTAACCCATAAATTAATTGTTTTATTTTCAAAAATCAGTTAAGTTGAGAATAAATCACTTTATTTATTTATTAAATCATAATCATCCATGTGCACATTCAAGGACCAGTTAAACTCAAATTGGAAAATCAATGCAAGTTGTTAGCTTTTTGAAACTTAACATCTTTTTGAGTTTTAAAGTTGATCTAAACTTTTAATTTGAGTTGAACTGTGCTTTTGCATGATTTTTGTGACTTAATTATCTGTTATTTAAAAATAACTCAAAAATCAACCTGAGTTATTTGAGTGATTTATGGCTTTTTCTCATGCACCTCCAAAGCCCTGGATTTCTATAAAACCAAGCCTCAGCTCATCTCAAAGCATCTCATATTTTTGCACAATCACATTGAAGAATTGGAATTTGGAGAATCAAAGCTTATTGCGAATCAAGGCTATTGTGAGATCAATTTTTTTTTTTTTACATTCATTTAGATTCCTTTTCATATCATTGTTAAATCATTTTAGCAGATCAATTTCCATATTAGCATAGATTCATATCAGTTTTCATCATATTATTGCATAGAAAATATAAAAAAAATAGATTAATTGCATTCATATTTCATATCAGTTTGGCATTCAAATCCTTCATTTAGGTGTCGTCTAGGTCACTGATCTCAATAACAATCTGAGAACATTAATCTCGCACCTACTAGAAGGCTTTAAATCGCTTGGTTAAATTAGATTTCAATTTTGCATGATTTTGATTATAGCTAACCTCTAATATTTTACTGAAGTGTTTTGTCTATAGATTAGGTACAAAATTCACACCCACATTTCTGGCGCCCACCGTGGGGCAACCCACCTTTGCATGTTGGTTTTGATTTTTTTTTGGGAGCTAAAACCCCAAAGTTTCAAAGATTTAATTATATCTCCCAAATGTCTTGGAGTTTTGGTCTAAAATGTTTTTTGCAAGTTGGTAACATATCAAGAAAGCTACAGTAAAAAATGTAGAATTTTTTGAAATGTTTTGAATTTTTAATAATTTTTTCTTGAAATTCTAGAAAAAATTAATATCTGACGCAAATCATCATATTTTTTAGAAATTTTTATATTTTTGGAAATCTCTTTAAATTCTACAGGGGGTACATTCTTTATGTTTTAAATTTGGACATGATATCATAGCTCAAATAGTCAATTTACAAAAACTGGTCTATTTTGATAAAATAGGTCTCTAGGGCACAAATGAAGAGATTTTTCTAAAATTTTTGCATTTTTGGAAAGCTCTCTATTTTTTAGAAGGGGTCTCTATTCTAAATTTCTATTTTTGTGGCCAAAATCATATCAAAAAAATTAGATCTTGTTGACTAGGTCAAATGCAGCAAAAAAAATAAAGTTTTGTGACGGGTATGCACTTATTTTTCATATGATTCAATGCATGATATGAGTTGTCATTTGGATTAATTTCTGGTGATTATTTCTCCTAACAATTGATTTTTAGATCTAACCCTAGGGTTTTCATAAGTTGAATATACCTTGCATATCTTGTTTGCTTGTTGGCTTGTTGGAGAGTTCATAGCTTGCTTGCATAGTAAAGCTCAACAAAAATTGCTAAAAATCAGGTAAAATCTACTAAGCGCATTGCAAGGATCCCAGGTATTCTCCTTCATCTAATGATATTTTGATTTGGGACTTAAAATAAATCTCTCGTGTGTCTAGCTTGGATGATTCTTTTCATGCTTTTGTTTTACGCACTTGCATAATTGATACTAGGTTGTGACCCCTTTAGGATTTATTAAGTAGTCTTAGATACTTGTGATTGATCTTGATTGCTATCTTGGGTTATTGGACTCGCTAATCTACTGGCCCCTCATTTTCTCCCTATGGTTGCAATCTCAGCGCCATAAAGGGGAGGGGTCAACAGGACAGAAGCGTTAAGTATTCCACTTGGCAACCCTTTTGTGCTTTTAGGAACTCACTTGTTTTCTAAGTTGGGGACTCATTTTCAGCTTGTGTGAGGTGTTAAGTGTTCCACCTTGTGTACTCATCTCATATTCTCTTTAAGCGTTAAGTGTTCCTCTTTCTGCTTTTTCGGTACTTTTGGTAGATTTGCTTTCGGGAATATATCTGTGCTCACATAGTAATTAGGCCCTATGAACACTATTCGTGAATCTTGAGAGATTGGATTCCTAGCAAAATCTTTCTTGACGATAGAATCCTTGTAGGTAGGGAGGATACTTAGTGCATTTCACATTCAACTTGGTTAGTGTGACTTCTCTTATTGATCGATACATTCTCTCCCAGGAGAGGTTGATAGATCACATGGGGTTGACATCACGAGCTTTGGTGAATCAAAATTGGTTAGTGTGTCTTCTCTTATTGATTGATACATTCTCTCCCCGGAGAGGTTGATAGATCACGTGGAGTTGGCATCATAGACCTTGGTGAAGCAAAACTTTGTCTTAGCGTGTCGGATTAATCTGCTTTCTTTGTTTGGGTTAAAAGTGAAAAAGTGTCAAAAACTTTAGATCTGGAGCCAAGTCCCCTTATGGTATACTATTGTGAGTCACCTTTAGAGAGGGTTAACCATAGTGGAAAATCCCTTCACAAGGAAAACTGCATTGACGGAACCTCAAGCGGTAATAGTCATTTTCACTATGGTAGTGACAACTGCTATATAAATGTCCTTGTGGAAGAAATCTCCATGGGCATGGTTCATTGTTGGGTTGTCAGATCTCCCTAGCAGCTCCTAAAGATTAAGTTCTCGGACTGTGTCAAAACCCTGGTGCGTCAGGATTAGAGTTCACCCCTTTGGATCATAAAAGTTGCAGAGTCAAACCATTACTAAAAACCCTAGCGAGGCCAAATTTTCATTTTATAGGGTATATGTGCGTTATTGCAAAACATTTTTGGAACATACACAATTAGCACTTCTGAGGATTAGAATGAATAAGTCACTTGATTGTTCATGCACAAGGTTGCTTTTGCCCTTGTTTATTGTTTTCAGACATGCTTGAAATCACTTGCTTGCTATTTTGCGTGCTTGTTTATCTATCTGGTTATTGAAAATGGACAAATCTGTTACAATCTTCAAATCTAGACATTGAAATTTGCAAACAATTCAAATCTGAAAACTCAAAATTTGCAAAATCTGAAGTCAAATTCTTTTCTGGAGTCAAAAGTCATCTCAGAAGGTTAGAAAGTCATATGAGTTTCCATCAAGTGTCATTTCATTGCAACCCATCTGTCGTATGATAGCAAACCCACTGTCGTACGAATTTTCATGCCAGCAAATCTTCAAAGTCAAAATCTTGCAACTATCATATGATATTGTCAACTGCCATTTCGTTGCTACCCAACTGTCGTATGATGAGTACCCAGTGTCGTACGAGTTTCCATACCAGCATATTTCAAAAAGTCAAATCCTGCTTGCAACTGTCGTATGAGATTTTCAACTATCATTTCATTGCATACCCACTGTCGTATGAGCCTTGCAACTGTCGTATGAGTTTTTGCAATTGTCGTTTCATAGCCTACCCACTGTCGTATGAGTTTTTCAGAGTGTCGTTTGGGAAATTTTTGAAAGTTGTTAGAAAATTGTCAAGATTGCCAGATATTAGCTCTTTTAGCCTAGTTTCAGAATCTATTGAGCGGATCATTGTGTCAGGAACAGAGCAGTAGCTATTGAGAATCAATACACATGTCTCAAAGAATCAGTACACAAGAGGAAGAAGCTCTAATCACCGCTATGATGAAGTAGCTACAAGCTATGCAAGTTGAACTTAACAATCTTAAGAAAGAAAAGGAACCTAAAGAGTTCTCCATGGAAACCCTATGCTCTTTTCCATTTGATAAAGACTTGTACATGTCACCATGCCTTCAGACAAAATGTGAGCAACGTGACAACCCTTATGATACCTCTTCCATAGAGAGTGACACATCAAGCTTTGGAGACTATGATGACTATGATGATAGACAATGTAATGATACCTATGACACCTTTGTTCCTAAGAGTCCTCCTCGTCGTGTGTTCCTACTTACTACAAATGGGCCGTCACATTGGATAGATCGTGATGGTGATCCATATGATTCTAATTTTGAAAGAGATTTTGATGGCTTTTGTGGACAATACCTTGATTATGATCCATCTACTACTGCTGAGGACTATAAAATGCATCGTGCTAGCTTGAAGCATCAATATTATAAGAATCCTTCTCCTAAGGACTCTCCTGCTGAAAATAAAGATTATCTTCTCAAGCAAGATCATTTTAATGTTGGACCTTTGTCTTGTGATGGTTCCCTTCCATCCCCTACTTCCTCCAATACCCATACATTTCCTAAAGCTTCTGAGTCTTTCAAATCTTTCACAGAATCTTCATTTGACACAAGCCCTGATACTTTTCATGCGGTTCCCTATAGTTATCCTCTAGGGCTACCTCTTAAAGAAACTCAAGCTAACCTTCACTTGGCTGCAAATACTTTCAATAATGATAAACCTAAAGAGCCTAAACCTTCATATGCTATAATTCCTACTTCAGCTAGTCCTTCACCATCTCTTCCAAAGTCTTCCATATAATTCCAACATGCTTCCTTGTCCTTAAAAGTAGCTCCATGTCAAGAGGACTCCAGAAATGATAAAGAAAAGAACATAAAGAAAGATCAAGATCAAGAACCCTCCATGTTATCCACTCCTTTTCACGATGTCTCTTATCCACCTCAGGGTTCTTTTGATCTTGCACACCCTTTTTCATGCATTCCACCATGTCTTAAGTCTTCTCCTAAGCAAGATCAAGCTACTACTTACACTGTTGAGCTTATTGACAATCAAAATAACCTTAATACACTTTCACTTTCCAAAGATGATACTTCCATTAAGGTTGTTAAAAATGGTGTTGTTACTTCCAATGTTAAGCCTATTGAAAATCAAGAGAAAAATTATGCGCTTATGCTATCCGAAGATCCTTGTCAAGATCAAAGTCTTCCATCTTCTTATTCTATCACTCCATGTTCGTTTCCACTTTCTACTCATCCTAAGTCTTTGCAAGCTTTGAACAATCATATCAAAGAAGGTGCTCATATTCAAGATGTCCACGATTCTATTAAAAATTCTAATGCTCACTCTAAAGATGCTGATATCCTTGGTTGTCATATAGATGCTGATGAACTTATTGATTATCCTTTTGCATCTTCCACTTCCATCCTTGGAACTCTTCCACCACTACTAAAGGCTTCACGTCTACCTTCCATCTTGGGTCCTTATGTCCCTTCACTTTCCCCTCCTAACTCTCCTAATTTTCCATCCATCTTGGGTCCTTACATACCTCCATCTCCTATCTTTCCTCAAGAACAACATAGATGCATACCCTTGAATCCTTTTCATCTACCCATCCATCTAAACCAGTCATATCGTCCTTCTTCCACAAGTCCCAAGTCTTTTGGAAGTAACTTGAATGTTCAATACAAGAAAAAGAAGCAATACAAGAATCCATCAAAAAAAGAAGATCACCATGTCTCCTCTAATAGACATGGAAACATAAAGTCAAAAGAGATATCTAAGAAGAAAATTACAAGACAAGTATGGGTTCCAAAATCTATCATTCAAGATATTCTCTCTAAATTACCAAAAAGAAATGAAAAGCCTACAACTATATGGATTTCAAAGTCTCTCTTGAAAGAGTCTGGTGTTGAGCAACAAGTGAAGTTGACATTCAAGCTTCCAAAGGCTTCCACTTCATCTCCCTCCAAAAATATTCTTTCATTCCATGCGCCTAAACCACAACCTCTACTATCCATTCACCATATTCCTTCATATTTTCCTTCATTCACATTTCCTCTATCCTCTCGCCACCCTTCAAGGTATGTGTTGACATTGATCTTGCCTTCCTTTCCACCTACCCTTTCACAATCCTTCCATGCATTATCCTTCTACCTTTTATCATTTTTCCTCACTTGCCTATTCCTCCTATCTTCCAACCTCACTCGCTTTACATAAAACCTTATCCTCCATTTTTCTCTTCCATCTCCCTTTCCCTATCAACATCTTTGAGCATATCATTTTGAATCCTTAGCATATCATGGTTTATCCTTTCAAGGAGCATTATCTAAAAAGCTTGCCTTCTTCCAAAAATTTAAAAAAAAAAATAAAAAAAATAAAAAATTGAAAATGTGCCTTGGTGAAAACCTGGAAACAGGTGCCTTGGTAGCAAAAGTAAAGAGAAATAAATTCATCCTATGGTGAAAACCACTCCCTTATGGCACCTTGAATAAGTACCATGATGAAAACCTAGCAATCAGGCATCATGCGTAGTTCTTCTACATATTTCATCCATTCCATCTTCTCTCTTTGATCTTGACAATGTTGATCTATACACGAACATTTGGATATCTTATGAGCTATCTTCTGATGATCTTGCTTTCATTCCCTTCCTTTTTAGCCTTCCTATCCATCTTCCTCCATTCATTTTCGCCTATCACTATCCTTTTCCCCTTTGGTCTTGATATACGAAAAAAAGAAAGAAAGAGTAAAACACAGTGCTATGAAGCCTCTTGACATGTCTACTCCATTGGACTACATCCTATTCTTTTTTGGCATTGCACTTTTGTGACTTATCCTATTCTAGCCTTTCATTGCTTGTCCAAATGCGCTTTACATGAAAATTTTTCCCTAGCTTGGGTATTCTTGAGGAGTTTTCCCTTGAGGATTTCTTCCCTTCATTATCCTTTATTCTCTTGTCTTCTATCTCTTCCACCAGCTTATCAATCCCTCTTGTTCTCCACCTTGCTAGACATTGGGATTACATGATATGATCTTGCTTGGGAGTTTGCAAATGGAAAAAGATGTTATCAAATATACCAAGTATCAAAACAAGTATTAGAACCAGTATCAGAACAAGTATCAGAATCAGTATCAAAACAAGTATCAGATCAAGTATCAAAACTCCCACTGGGGCTACAGCTTTTGCTTTACTTTATGGGTCTAAAGCGGTACTACCTATTGAGGTTGAAATCCCATCACTAAGAATCAGAATGCATGGTCTAGTAACTGATGATGACTACAGAGTGTCTAGGTTGCAAGAACTTGAACTACTAGATGAGCATAGACAAGCAGCATATGATCATCTCAGAGTATATCAGAAGAGAATGTCTAGAGGCTACAACAAGAAAGTTAGACACAGAGAATTTCAGGTTGGCGATCTAGTTTTGAGAGAGAATCCTAAAAATTAATCACATCGAGAATGCAAGGGGAAGTTCGAACCCAATTGGCTGGGTCCCTTTGTAATAACTACTAATTTTGGCTCCGGTGCCTATCAACTCTCAATGACTAAAGGAGAACAACTCCAAGAACTAATCAACGTTCTCTATCTGAAGAAATTCTATGCCTAAGGCATTTAGTCTATGGTAAAATGTCTTGAAAAAATCTTAAAAATAAAAAAAAGTCTTGAAAAAATAAACATCTTGGTGAAAACCTAGCAATAGGCGCCTTGATGATTCATAAAAAAATCAAAAAAATATCAAAAATTCAAAAAAAATTGAAAAAAAAAAAGAAGTGCCTTGGTGAAAACTTGGAAACAGGCACCTTGGTAGCAAAAATAGAATCTCTGCCAAGATGGTGAAAACCTAGCAAATGGGTGCCACTTGTTTCAAAATGCTCCATCTATCAGTGCAATCTTGGTCTTTCCCAGCTTTTAGTCTTGCTTTAGTTTGTACATATCTCTCGGTTTGTTTTTGCATTTCTAGTTTTTAATAAGTCGATTTGTCCACAAATCTGCTCAAGTGTCTGTATCCTATCAATGTTCAAACTTGGAGGAAATCAATGTCATATCCTATGGTCTCCCATGTATCTGAGATGTATCATATCTAGTCAGAGTCCTTTGAAGCTTCATTTGAGTCAGTCAAGTCTGTCTCGTCTCCAGAAAGGATTTTGCATCTACAACAACAATAAAACATAAACTAAAAACAATCTATGCTTTTTTACATGTTTTTATCTCCTTGTATGCTTACTGATTCACATTGAGATTTTTGCATATTGTATCCCTTCGAGCTCTTCGATGATGTCCTTTATAGGATTTAAAGAGTGATGACTGGGGGCATAATCTTTTCTTTGTTTTCTTCTTGTATGTGAAAATCTAACAACTTTGGAAATTTTGGATTGAAATGGTGTCCGACTGTAAGAGCCTCTATCTCAAATTGGATGGCCATGCGTACCTCAACCATTGATACCCGGATGATTCAAAGAAGTATCGATCTAACTATTGTCTTTTTGAGTGAGATCTTTCTCCTACTGTGAAACACGATCTTACCTAAGGATGTGAATGATAAAGGGTCACTACGGGTAATTCACATTGGATTTAGAATAATCTCTTGGCTGTTTGATGTGTTTGAATGCAAGGAGTATTCCAGTCATCACGACGTTTATGTTTTAATGCTTATACGAATTGCTATATCAAAATGGACATGATATTCAGGTCATCTTGGCGTTTATGCTTTGATGCTTATATCTAATCCGACATTTTGAAAATAAAATCAATATTCATATATCCATGGTTGTTGACCAGTGGGTGTTGTATTGATTCTTGCGCATACAAATCGATATTCATATGTCTATGGTTTCATGGCTAGTGGGCATTGTATTGATTTATCCAGTTACCTAAAAGTTCAATGATGATAACAAATCGACATATGATCAGTGACTAGGTCCTAAGTCTTAGGTTGCATTTCATATTGCATGCTTTTTTGCATTTTTAATCTTTGCATGATCTCACAATGACTAAATGAACTTCAATGCTTAAACAATTTTTCAAATCGCATCTTCAAATCTAACAAGAGCTGAATCTCACATGAAGGTTCCTCCAATGAAACAACATGTAGAATCCTTTTTCGGGATCAAAATTCAAATCTGAGATCATTCATATTATTAACTACTTGCATATTCAACCTTCGATCATCACAGAAATCCATAATTCAACTTAATTGATTGTCTTACATCAAACTATCAAAATTTCAACTCATGGTCAAACCTAGTCAAACTTAGTCTCCAGGACCTCTAAATGATGTAGAATGCATTCACTGGACATGTTTAACCACTTCTCAAATCAATTAACATGCTTCTATACTCTCAACACTGACTTTTCTTGTCTGATTTCAATTTTAATCCTGAAGGGGGCATGGTATTGCACATCATTCAAAGTCTGTAATCAAATTTGAAATCATATCTTTCATCAGTGATCAAGACAACAATCACGTCTAGTTACTGATTCATCAAAAGTCCTCATCGCTCAGGGCAAATCTATCATCACTTGGGGCATATCAGATTCATCAAGATCCATATCAATCTGGTATTCTCCTAATCTTGTAAACTGTATCAGTTTTTGCAACCATCGGATCATAGTGTTCTTTCCTTGGTTCTTCAGCAATTGAAGGATTTGGATGTGATACCTACTAGTTCTGCTAAGACAATCGAGTGTAGAACCGGTCACTCACTTCTTCACAATCATAAGGTTTGGAATCAGGCATTTTGACACTTTTTCACAATCATAGGTTCATTTGCTGTTATAGTGAACATTATCTTTGGTCATTCAGGACCTATTATCTCCATATCAAATCAATATCAATCAACTTCTATCTCATATCAATTATCAATTTCGAATCAGTTTCATATCTCTATCAAACATAGACTTTCTTTGAACCACTGCACTTCGCATAGTAATTCAAAGAGGGGCAAAATGTAATACCCCAAAAATGGGCTATAAGTTCATTAATCTTCTACATCATCAAATCAAACAAAATCAACATCAAAGTCCTAACCTAAGGCACATCTAAACATCATCGAATCATAATTGATTATCTTAAATTCTGCATCGGGGAATATTCCTAGTAATATTCTTAATCATCATAATTATCTTTAATTTAATGATTATTTGGCGATAAATCACATTTATCCTAAAGTTTGATTAATTGAATATTTTCATATTTAATTAATTAGATTTAATATCTTACCACTTAATTGTTTAATTAAATTTAATTCTATCTATTATTAATTGTATGATTTAATTTTGACAATAAATCTAATATCATATGAATAATTGATTAAATTCTTATTTAATTAATTAAAACAAGTTGTCATTATTTAATAATATAGTTTTTAATAAAAGTTTGATAAAATAGTTAATTAACCCATAAATTAATTGTTTTATTTTCAAAAATCAATTAAGTTGAGAATAAATCACTTTATTTATTTATTAAATCATAATCATCCATGTGCACATTCAAGGACCAGTTAAACTCAAATTGGAAAATCAATGCAAGTTGTTAGCTTTTTGAAACTCAACATCTTTTTGAGTTTTAAGGTTGATCTAAACTTCTAATTTGAGTTGAACTGTGCTTTTGCATGATTTTTGTGACTTAATTATCTGTTATTTAAAAATAACTCAAAAATCAACTTGAGTTATTTGAGTGATTTATGGCTTTTTCTCATGCATCTCCAAAGCCCTGGATTTCTATAAAACCAAGCTTCAGCTCATCTCAAAGCATCTCATATTTTTGCACAATCACATTGAAGAATTGGAATTTGGAGAATCAAAGCTTATTGCGAATCAAGGCTATTGTGAGATCAATTTTTTTTTTTTTTACATTCATTTAGATTCCTTTTCATATCATTGTTAAATCATTTTAGCAGATCAATTTCCATATTAGCATAGATTCATATCAGTTTTCATCATATTATTGCATAGAAAATATAAAAAAAATAGATTAATTGCATTCATATTTCATATCAATTTGGCATTCAAATCCTTCATTTAGGTGTCGTCTAGGTCACTGATCTCGATAACAATCTGAGAACATTAATCTCGCACCTACTAGAAGATATTAAATCGCTTGGTTAAATTAGATTTCAATTTTGCACGATTTTGATTATAGCTAACCTCTAATGTTTTACTGAAGTGTTGTGTCTATAGATCAGGTACAAAATTCACACACACACATACTACGATCTATAATCCTCACAAAAAATCTTCACAACATGATAGCTCACCAAGTCAACCAAGAACACTAAACATGCCTTTAAGGAAAATTATGCAGAGCTTAAGGGTTCAAATAAAAAAATCACCCTTATACCTTGCAAACTCCATATTTTCCCTTCATAATAACACATTTCCTTATAGGCTACAAATAAAAAATAAAATATTTAATGTTCACAAGAATCAAGACACATTAGGAACACCTTATATTCACCAAAACATGACATTTCAATACCTTAGCAACCCTCAAGAACTCTGTGTAAAGAATAATAAAAAGAGAAAGGAAGGAAATAATAATCCAAAAGAGAGAATGAAGAATGTATTACGATGAGATAACCAAGAACTAGGAGCAAGCCCAATAGCCAAAGAATGGAGACAACAATATTTTGAAAGGGAAAAGGCAAAGAAAAACCCCTTTGTGATATTATGAAAATGGAAAAGCCTAAGAGAGAGAGAGAAATAGCTCATTACAATAACTTTATAGAGAGAAAATAAGAGAGGAGAGCATCTCTTTTATAGAGATGAGGATAGGAGTTACTAAGTAACTCACCAATAAAATGTTTTCATCATTCATAATGGGTGTGTGAAAAGTCTCAAGTTCCTCTTAAGGAGGAAAAGCTAATTTCCTTATTAAAGAAATTACAAAATGTGACATGTCCTCCCACTTGGACTTGAGGACAAAATACAAGTAGGGATTCCATAGGAATCTCCTAATTAAAATAAAAGGATACTTTTGTTTATCCTCAATAAATAAACAATACAACCAATGAAATATTATCAATTCTAACACTCCCCCTTAATCTTTACTTGGGGAGTTTACAAGATTTGGAATTCAACCCAAATTATTACAAAAATCTGCAACATGATCTTCAATACAAGGAAGACATTTGATTTTCTTCAATATGAGCTTGATCCAAGTCTTCATGTAGTCTTCTTGAAGTTATAAGACATGTGAAGATGAATTGATTCCTTAAGTGGGCCTTGAAGATTCATTTGAAACAAAGAAACATAGAAACATGAACCAAAGAAACTATTCACAAGAAGAATATCATCTAACATTCAAATTAGTGTAACTTTGAAACTTTTGCATGAGATTTCATCAAAAAGAAAAGGATCTAACATGAAATCAAGAGAAACCAAATGATCAAAGTACTATAAACATAATCCATCCTCTCATCTCAAAATAAACATACTAATTCACAAATGACCACAAACAAGGCCAACTAATGAAATATGCATCAACACTACATTGGTCACATGGATATAGACAATCCATTAATGAGTTATCACTACAAGTGTATGGGTGATCAATCCACAACCTGCATGACTAATGATCTAAGCAATGAAGTATGCAAACTCATCATCACATTAGTAATTTTACAAAGAGAAATGAGAGAAAAAATCATAATCCAAGTAGGACATCAAGAACCATAATCACAGAGACATAAGGATATAATAATTTAAACCAATAAAATATTGAAATATGTTAAATAATAATCCAAACTAAGGATTATGAGTGTGAAAAACATATTGCCTTCCAAATATATGAGAAATCCAACAAAATTGAAGAAGGATTCTAAGAGCACCATCCTCACCATGAGGAAAAAAACCAATGGAACAAGTTGATAAACATCAACTGAAGTAAGTGGATCACAAACATTGGATGGAGGGAAACTCCACGGGTCCCTTCGTAGAATAAGGCAACAAGTTAACCTTGATAATTGGGCTCCCAATGCAACTTACAAAAAGAATGCAATAAAGTGTATATCAATCAATGGTATAAAACCATAAAATGTTGCCATGAGCATAAAGAGATGCTATAAAAGAATAAATTGCAACTAAGTGAAAATTAGTAGATCATATGGAACCCATAACGAATGCAACTAATTGCATAACAATAGATCATAAAAATTGATAGCAATTAATGCTAAATAATGAGATCAATAATCATTCACAATTAGAAGGCAATGGTGATAGATAAATCACAATACTAAAATAAATTAAAATTGAGAAATGCATGGAAATAAACACATGGCACATATCAAAAGGGGTTAGGGACATTATAACGAACTATAAAAGCATGACGAGATTCATTACCATTACTTTTCTAAGAGTTGTGATTATTTTGATTATTTTGGTTCATAGGTTTCTTATCTTTTTATTTTTTAAAGAAATTGTTAGTCAGATGACCATCTTTACCACAATAGGTACAATAGGTGCAAAGTGTCAAGTTCCTCTTAAGGAGGAAAAGCTAATTTCCTTATTAAAGGAATTACAAAATGTGACATGTCCTCCCACTTGGACTAGAGGACAAAATACAAGTAGGGATTCCATAGGAATATCCTAATTAAAATAAAAGGATACCTTGATTTATTTTCAATAAATAAACAATAAAACCAAGGAAATATTATCAATTCTAATAGATTTCATTAACTATTACACTCTACACAAAATTAGGCCTAAGTCTCTACTAGCCTATCCAGAGACAAGATTGAACATAACTTCTTTTAAACAACTGAAGTGCACAAAAAAAAGGTTTATAGATACCCATTAAGGCCTTCTAGAACATATCTCAAAATAAAAATAGGTTAGTTTGGAACACTTGATCCAAAAAGGACTGTTATGCTTTAGCCAATACACTTTTTCTGGAGTAGCAAACTTGGTATTTTGGCCATAATTTTCATTATATACATAATCTCAAAAATATAAAACCCATTATGGATACTATTAGTCCAAGTTTGGCACTTGTTGTTCTTTTCTTTGTTTTGGTTGTGTGTCGGTTCGATCTCTCCTTTTTGTTGTTGTTATCTTGTTTTGTGTCCATCTAAGTTTAATCATTTAAAAGTTGTTTGTCTTTTGGGTCATGATTTGATTTTGAGCCTTTTAAGTTATTGGTAAACAAATTTTTCTTGAACACCTTCGAACATGCTTGAAATCCATTCAATCCTGTTCAAGGTTGTTCATAACGGATTCTTTACTTTTGAAAATATGATAGGTTCATCAAGAAAATGAAGGTAATCTATCAGCCGTCAAGTCATGAGGAGAGTTGACACATTAATTATGGATTTCTGACACATCATTGCAGTCGAATTACCAAGTGGCAAAATCTGGAGGATCAAAGTTCTTGAACTACATTGAACAGTCTTGAACAGTCATGAACTTTTTTCTTTCGTGTTCAAAAACACCCAAAAGAGATAATGAAGGAAAAGGGAATCTTGTGATAGCTCAACAGTGGGACCTATAGGAGGTTGTGCATTTAATGCTAATAAATGCAAAGAGGGTTTGCACGTTTGAGATGTCCAAATAATCATTATTTTTACTGACATAAGGACTTGCGTAATTAGTAATTATGGATTACATGCATAAGTTGTCAAATCAAATCTTTTATAGTCAACTCTATAAAGATTTGTAATAAATGATTAAGTTCTCATGAATCTCTTATTTAAGCTAAGTCCTGCGCCCAAAGTCCTACGCATTTTGTTATTAAGAAATTGGTGGGTAGAGGTAAGGACTTTGAAGCTCCTGTGATCAGTGATTTCCATAGAGTAAGGTGAGTCTGGTTGCCTTTCTATGATATTTTCAAATTTAGTAAGTACAACAAAAATAGAGAATTTAAAGCTCTACAATTATGAAATCTTCTTTTCATCTATTTGGGAATATATCAAGTTTTGCATGTGAGGGTCCTATAATATCAGACACAAATTTAGAAAATTATAATCTAGAAGGTCTGCTAGCCTGTCTTCTAAATTTCCTTGAGGGTACACCAGCTTTAGAAATCCTACACAGTGGGTTATGTTTGGCTACAACTTTCCCTCCTGCTATCATATGCCCCGAATTGATCCTTGAATGTATAAAAAATTATGACGCACAGACAGAATCCATTAAAAATAAAGATGGTAGTATTCTCTTGTCTGTCAATAGGGAAATGGTGTCTTTAGCATTGAAACTCCCAGAAAAGACCTTCTCCTCCTTTTCCCCTGCACAATCCATCATACTTCTATGGCTAAAAGTTGGCTTCTAAACCCACAAAGAGGAGGTTCATGGCTACCTAAAAAATTCAATAGAAGTCATGTACACTCCTATATTAGTGATATAATGGTCATGCTACACAGAGTGAAAGGATCACAAGTAGCTTATCTCTTCTCTTACTAGATGCATTTCTATGTTCAGATTATCTTAGAGGGAGAACAACTCTTAGACTAGGCTGAATTAATTTCTATCTCTCTCAGAGAACAACTCAATATATCCAAACTAACTGGTAGTGATTTATTAATGTCATCTTATCTTATGTATTGTTTGGCCTGCAATAGACAATGGAATGGAATGCCACATAAAACTTGGGTCACTGATATGTGTGTCTATGGAAATCGTACTTCTATGGCTAAAAGCTAGCTTCTAAACCCACAAAGAGGAGGTTCATGGCTACCTAAAAAATTCAATAGAAGTCATGTACACTCCTATATTAGTGATATAATGGTCATGCTACATAGAGTGAAAGGATCAAAAGTAGCTTATCTCTTCTCTTACTAGATGCATTTCTATGTTCAGATTATCTTAGAGGGAGAACAAATCTTAGACTAGGCCGAATTAATTGCTATCTCTCTCAGATAACAACTCAATATGTCCAGACTAGTAGTGATTTATTAATGTCATCTTATCTTATGTATTGTTTGGCTTGCAATAGACAATGGAATGGAATGCCACATAAACCCTGGGTCACTGATATGTGTGTCTATGAATACTACCCCATTTTATAAAAGGATAATATTATTGAAAATTATAGGAGAGTACATGATACATTCATGGGGAAACTCTATTTTGAGTTAGTAGGAATCTTTGTCAAAAGGATCAGTCCAGAATCTCAAGAATTTGTGACTAAATATGGGAGCTATTATATTCAGTTCCCTAGGTTTACCTACATCAGGGTTGGGGGTTTTGAGGATTCACCTATGAGATTGCCTAGGTATGCTTTTGAATGTTTTATCCTAGCCAAAGTCTGTAGACAACTTACCATTGTTTTAAAGAGGCTCCTCCCTAAAGAAGAATGAGAAAAGGCTTTCCCTATATTATTAGGAAAATTTTCATGTGGATCAATGGCAGATGCAGTAAGCATAGGGAGTGACCTTCATCATTTTGATTTCAAGTATTATACTAAAAGAGATAGATTTGATAATAAAAACTATGCCAATGGGAGCTTATGGCTTAGGTCACATATGTTCCCTGTACCTCATCTAGAAGACTTTTGGGAAATTTTTTGTGATGAATCACAAGTGGAAGAAAGGGGGCACAGTAGGCTGTGCATATCTCAAATCCAATATATGAGACTACAAATCAATGTAGAAGGGGTAACTGATGATGGGTCTAATTTAATTGAGCCCAGTTTCAAGAAATCAATTGAACAAGGTGATTTTTTCATCAACTAGTCTGAAGAGGAGGAAGATGATATTAAGAAAAGAACTCAACATGTGATTCATCTGACTAAGGAGTGGCTATTAACAAAAAGAAAGCATAAATAGCTTAAATCAATAACATAAGAAGTTAGAGTTACTTCTTTTCCTTCTCCAGTTTCTATTTCTAATGTATCTACATCAATTGAAAATGTAGGGCTTTCAGAAAAACAACAAGTTAAAGATACCTGAAAGAAAGCTACAAAAGATTGCTTACCAGTGGCTCCTTCAGAGAGCCTGACGAGATAAAAGACTAGGTCTAGGATAAAGAAATATATGGCTCAGGAAAATATGCAAACTATTAATTTAGATGAGGAAAAGTTTGAAGATGTGAATTATCAAATAGCTAAAGAGGAATAGGTTGACAAAGATCTTTTTGATCTTGATGATGTGACACTAGAAGTTATTAATACACAAATGAAGACTCCCGAACAGTCGGTTGGGCCTGAAAAAATACCTAAATGGTTGGCCACTCAACACAAATGAAATATTTTCTACTAATACTTATGTTGATTATGAAGAGTTAGTAAATCATGTGCAAAGGCACACAAAATTTACTGAAAGGACTTTCCTACACAAGAAAGGGAATCATGTAGAGTATAGATATAAAGATCCTTGGACAGAATGGGAAGAATCTAAATTTCTATGCAATGAAGTTGGGAAAAAATCCTATGAACCATTGAGAAATGATGATAGGTTGAACATCCATAACCCACATATGCTCTCCATATGGCGGGCTAATATATATTTCCAACCTGTCCCCTCACGACTTCTTGTTCTCAGATACATTGCCAAATATGCATCGAAAGTGGAAATGAAATCAAAGAGCTATTTAAATATGCTCTCAAGAATTTTCTCTTCTACGCACCAACAATATCATTCCATCAAAGCCTACCATAAGTTCATGACCGAGCTCATTGTAGAGAGAGATATAAGCGCACAAGAAACATGCCATATGCTACAAAAACTACCTCTCATGATTTGCAATCGACAATTCATATCCCTAAATGTAGGTAAAAAAGTGCTCCACCACCTAAAACAAAAAACTAATGGCAGTGAGATACAATCTACTTACATCCATTCCTACTTACAATGACCAAATCACTTAGAACTAGTTACACTCATAGAATCAACAAGATCTTACACCTATGTTTCCAATTGCAAAGGATGAAAATGGCATTGTCGAAAGGAAAATGCAATAGTCCAAGTCTTTCCAAGGTTTTATACCATTCCAAAAGAAGACTCTAACAATTTTGAGTTGTTCCGTTGGAGTGAGCTACTTTTATACAAACATTTTTGAGCAATAGACAAAGATATAGGTGTAACCATAGAAGAGATCATTACTAATTGGAAGCACATGAATATAGAGAAATATACTGTGTGGCATTTTGATCGCAGAGACCCAAATGAAGATGTCTTGGAAGAGGAGAATGACAGTGATAGTGAAATTGGTATAGAAGAACATATACAACTAAATGAGTGGGAACTATTGTCTCAAATGGGGCTTGCTAATAGTATCAACTTGAATTATCTTGACATGTTGGGAAAGTGTGATTTTGACACCAATCACATTTGGGATGAGCATAATTTTGCTTCACAACTACATGATACTGCAATTCAATTTGTTCATAGAAACATGATGTCTCAACAAGAAATTCTCCCCTCCACAAATCTGAATAACCAAAACTACAAGTTATCACCTCACAAACAACTGGCAGTTTCTCTTATTAAAAACCACTCCAAAAGTAATTTCTCAACTGAACCTTTGTACATGGTCTTACAAGGAACAACATGCATTGGAAAATCATATCTAATTAGTTGCATAATAAATGCACTACAAAATTGCAATCCACAAGGAATAAATCCACTCATGGTTCTCGCACCAATAGGAATCATAGCATTTAAATTCATGCATCAACCATACATGAAACACTCAAGATCCCAATTAGAGATATGAAACCACTAAAAGCCCAAACATTGACAACATTCCAAGAAGATATGAAAAATATACAATACATACTCATCGATGAGATGAGTTTCATAGGCCCAAAACTACTATTGAAAATTGATAGCATGTTACGTGAAGCAATACCCCATAGAAAACACATTTCCTTTGGTGGTGTCTCTATAATTATAATTGGAGACCTCGCCCAACTTCCACCAGTCATGGACAAACCTATCTATGCATCACACACAGTTGCAAGAAATCTATGGCACAAATTTATTGTATTTGTAACATTGCAAACAATTTTTACACAAGATGGTGATGATCCAATTCAAATACAATTTTTCTAAACATTAAAAAATATGAAAAATGCAAAACCCACAGAGCATTATTGGAAGTTTTTGATGACTCGCACAAACAAACACCTAACACCAGTTGAGAAAGAAGAGTTTGACCAAACAATACATTTATTTTCTACAAATGAACTTGTAGCACTACACAACAAAAAAATGCTAAAATAGCTAAATGTTCCTATTGCACTCTATGTTGCACTCAATAGACAACATAAATTTGGTGAACCTAATAATGATGAACAAATTCCCCAATATGTCCTTTTGTGAATATTTCAACATGTCATGCTTACAACAAACCTATGGCTAGAAGCTGGTCTTGTCAATGGATCTCTTGGAGAGGTAAAAAAAACTATATATCCTTGTGGCTCTAAGCCCCTAGAGCTACCTGTGTATGTTACAGTAAAATTTGATAACTACACTAGTCCACCTTGGGATTTTCAAAATCCAAAAACTATCCCCATACAACTAATGACTTGGGGCAGCTGTACATAGCTACCACTATCCACTACATGGGCTATTACTACACACCAGTCACAAGGCCTCACACTAGATAGGGCCATAGTTGATATAGGAAGATCTAAAAGACATGGCCTCACTTTTACAACAATCTCTAGAGTCAAATCCCTACAAAGCCTTCACACGGAACCTGCCTTAACTTTTGAGTGCTTTTGTAATGGTCCAAGAGCACACCTAGGCTAACCTCCATGTTAGAGTTGTTTTGGCTTGTACTTGACTCTAGCTAAGTCAAGATGATTAGAGTAGTTTTATTTTAGACCTTAGAAGGTCATTTTCTATGTAGGCTAAGTGATTTAGTCACTATGACTAAGGTCACACAAATAGCCAATGTTAGTAGTCTTTCAATTCTTAGTGCTTTAGTTTGAGATAGAGTTTTTAATGTGTCTTAAGAACATTATGATGTTGTAAAGATGCCATAGGGTCATTAATGGTCTTGGATCCTCAAAATATTGGAGGTTATTAGTCCTAAGAAATAGGATGATGGCATAAGTGAAAGATGCCAAATGTTGCAAAGAAGTTATCATGACAACATTTGCAATTATTACAAATGTTGCATGCAACTCGGTTATCCTTGGATCCCCTTGAGTTTAGGAGGTGGAGATTGGCCAATAGGCTCTAAAAACATGGAAATGGCATCTAATATTAGCCAAGACTCGAATCTCAAGGTTACACATGCATTGTAATAGTTTTTTAGTATTGAATAGAGTTCTGCAACAGTGTTACAGTGAATCTCTCAAGCTTTTGTGTTGACAGTCATGAAAAATGGATTAAAATTCTAAATCCATTGGTTATTTAGTGTTCTATAGATAGTTTTTAGAATTTTTCATTTGATAATCAAGGTGTTTTGAAGTCATTTAGCTTTTGATTTTTAGTGTTCTAGCTTAGTGTGTCTAAACTGGTCTGGTTTTGACCAGTCGGTGCTTTCATGGCTCCCCCATGAAATCTAGCCATGGGAAATACCTAAGGGTAGATGGAAATGCTAGGGGAGTCAGTAGTGTACATATTTTTAGGATTAGGAGTTGTCAAATTTTGGAGAGCTATTTTATCTACTAGGCCCTAGGCGAGCAGACAAACCCTGGTTAGAGGTCTAGGAATGAAAGATTGAAGATATATTGTAGGGTAGAAAGGTACAATATGGCTCTAGTACTTTTTCAGGAAGGATATCATCATATCTTAACATACTGTGAGGATTGAGTCTATGTCAATCCATTAGATCAAGATTTAAGCAAGATTGGTACAAGGTTATAGTCAGTCCTAAAAATTAGGCCTATTAGCCCTAGTTGTCCTAGTTTATAGGAAGATATTGTATGGACCTTGTTAGACCCTGAAACCCATTGAATGTTTTAAAACTTCCAAATGGGTATCCGAATATGGGTTTAGATTTATAGGGTGTTTGGGAAAGTTTTTCAAGAAATAGAAAAAAGTGACTGGTAAAGGCTACAAGGATTAGGCCTATTTTAAGGTCACTTTATGATGAATCCTTGAACTTGATAAGGATAAGGTTGAAGACCCTTCCAAAATGGATCAAATGGGAAAAGATATGATAGTTTTCATGAGGATGGACACCCCTACAATGAAGAATCAAGTTTATGAGGAGTTGGCACTTAGAGCTTACTAAGTGAAGGTGAAGGATTGTACTATCTAAGGTGTTAGTCTTTCAAGGGTAAGCACAAAGGATAAGAACTCTTAGCGAAGAGTTAGGATTGGTATTAGTTAATCATCTAAACCAATAAAGACCTAGAGGAGACTAGGTTCCTAGAAGAGACAACCTAGGTCTCTTAGTGGCAGTGCAAGCAACCCTTGGAACTCTTACATCATATTGGTATCAGAGCTTGAATTGATCAGGCTTGTGGTGGATGTTGCAGCCTACTAAATCAGTGGGAGAGAATACACCAAGTGGGTTAGTGGAAGACAAAACCATGGTGACTAACATTGAGTTATCCATGAAGGTTGAGGAACAATAAGATGATAACAAGTTACTAAGGGCAAGATTAGCTCAAATGGAACAACTCTTGGGTGAAGTCCAAGACAAAGAAGATAAGTTCAAAGAGAAAATTGACCAAAAGGAAGAAAAAGATGCAAGGGAGAAGGAATTAGACTTGGAGGAGGAAGCTCCAACACCTGACCCTATTCTTCCTGAAGAGCCATTCTTAAAAGCACTAAAGGCATTGAGTGGAAAAGCTTTGGAAGGTGTGCCACTATTTAGTGGACAAATGGATCCAGATTCAGTTGTGGATTGGATAGACAACATTGAGAACCATTTTGAGTGTGATGGTATCTCAAAGGCACAAAAGGTTATGGTGGCCAAGTCTAGACTAAGAGGTTAAGCTCTTACTTGGTGGAAGTTTGTGCAAATCGAGAGGGAAAAGGATGGAAAAGGTCCTATTGTGACATGGAAGGGCATGGTGACCAAAGTGAGGCAAAGCTACCTTCCTGATGACTATGAAGTTCAAATGCATAGAAGGAGACACAATCTAAGACAAAAGGATCTAGATGTCCAAGCTTACACTGAGGAGTTTCAAAAGCTATGTTTGAGATCTAAGGTAGTTGAAGAGGAAAGCATCAAGCTTGAAAGGTACTTGAATGGCCTCAAATGGTCTATTCAAGAAGAGATGAGTCTAGTGAACTTCAAATCCATTTGCCAATGCTATCAAATGGCCTTGAAGATAAAAGAGAAAAGTAGAAGGAAACAAGAAACCTCCAAAGGTAAAGGTAAAGGAAAAGATAGTAGAGGACAAAGAGGTTGCTATGGTGGAAGAATTTATAAATCAAGGACTCAAGGAGACATTAAATTCAATGAGAAGCAAGAAGGAAGCTCAAGTAGAGGTGGTAGAGGAAGGAGTTCTAACTCTATCTCTAGAGGAAGGAATGGTGGACAAGGAGGAAGAGGCAACTACTTTGCCAATATGAAGTGCTACCATTGCAATCAAATGGGGCACCCTACCTATAGATGTCTAGAGAAAGGTGGATCTTCACAAGGAGGTGATAAGAGAGATAACCTAGTTCAAGATGAGTCTAATACAATAGAGAAGCTTGCTGAAGTACCATTGAATTCAGAGGAAGAAGAGAACCTCATGATGAGGAGAACTTTGATCAAGGAGCCAGTGAAGGAAGATCCAAGCCAAAGGAGGTCTTTGTTTAGGATAAAGTGCAAGATGATGGGGAAAGTATGTAGGGTCATCATTGACTCAAGCTCTAGTGACAACATTGTGTTAGAGGAAGCAGTCAGCAAGATAAAGTTGACGAGGATACCCCACACCAGTCCTTACAAGGTCACTTAGCTCAATAAAGGCCAACATGTGTTAGTAAATGAGCAAGCATGGGTGGAGTTCTCCATTGGAAGGTATAAAGATAGTGTTATGTGATGTGTTACCTATGGATGCATGTCATTTGATCCTAGGTAGACCATGGCAATTTGACCGCCAAGCCATACATGATGGAGGAAATAATTCTTATTCTTTCAAGAAGGACAATGTAACCTTCAAAATATAGTCATTATTGGAGGATGCTAAGGTGAAGACAACAAGTCCAAATGTGCTTATGGGGGGTGAAAAGGAGTTCTTGCAAGCCATGAAGAAAGTGAAGGAGTTGGCTATGCATTGGTGTTAAGACCAAGAGAAGGAGATGAAAGAAAGGTGACTAAGAAGATAGAGTTACCAAAGGAGATTCAAGGCATGTTGCAGACTTACCAAGGTATTGTAAGTGATGGACAACCATCAGCCTTACCCCCTAAAAGAGCCATAAGTCATAGGATAGATCTTATCCTAGGAGCTACCCTACCTAACAAAGAAGCCTACAAGATGACCCCTCAACAAAATGAGGAAATAGCAAGACAAATACAAGAACTCCTAGACCAAGGCCTAATTAGAAAGAGCATTAGTCCATGTGCCATACCCACTATACTTTCACCTAAGAAAGGAGAAAATTGGAGGTTATGTACTGATTCAAGGGACATCAATAGGATAAATATAAGGTATAGGTTCCATATCTCTAGGATTGAAGACTTAATGGATTGTCTAGGTGAAGCTAAGTACTATAGGAAGATAGAATTGAAGAGTGGCTATCACCAAATAAGAATACATGAAGGAGATGAGTGGAAAACATCCTTCAAGACCAATGAAGGGTTGTATGAATGGATTTTCATGCCATTTGGATTATCCAATGCCCCCTCCACATTCATGAGGCTCATGAATGAAGTTCTCATAGACTACATAGGAAAGTTTTTAGTGGTATATCTGGATGCTATACTAATTTTTAGCAAGACAAGGAGTGAGCACCTAGAACATCTTGATATTGTTTTCAAGAAGCTACATGAGGAGAAGTTGATGATCAACTTGGAGAAGTGTGAGTTCATTAAAATAGAGCCAGTGTACCTTGGGTTTGTCCTATCACATGGAAATCTGAAAATGGATAAAAGTAAAGTGGAGGCTATCATGAATTGGCCTACTCCAAGGACAACAACATAGGTAAGGAGTTTTCATGGCCTTGCACAATATTATAGGAAATTCATAAGGTAGTTTAGTGGAAATTGTGCTCCTATGTTAGATACTATCAAGGGAGGAATGAAAACCAAGTTTGTTTGGAATGAGCATGCTAATAAAAGCTTTGAGTTGCTGAAGGAGAAGATAGCTACCCAACCTATTTTAGTGTTACCAAGCTTTGAGAAGCTTTTCACCATTAAGTGTGATGCTAGCAATGTGGCAATTGGGGCTATTCTAAGCCAAGAAGGTAGACCGGTGGCTTTCCATTCAGAGAAGTTGAGTGAGGCCAAGAGGAAATACTCTTCATATGACCTTGAGATGTATGCATTGGTCCAAGCTCTAAGGAAGTTGAGGCACTACTTGCTTCCCAAGGAGTTCATTGTGTATTCAGACAATCAAGCACTTAGTTTCTTGAATTCACAAGAGAAGTTGAGTCACAAGCACATGAAGTGGGTTGAGTACCTACAAGCTTACACCTTCAATATCAAGCACAAGAAAGGTGTCCTCAATAAGGTGGTAGATGCATTGTCAAGAAGAGATCTCACAATCCAAGAGATTCAGTTGAAGAGCATGGGAATAGATCATTTCCAAGATCTATATGGTGATGATGAGGATTTTGCAGACATTTATAAGGTATGTGCTGAATACAAGAATCATTTTCATAGTAGATATGCTGAGTATACTTTGCAAAGTGATCTCTTGTTTAAGGGAAATCAATTATGTGTTCCTAGAGGCTCTATTAGAGAGAATTTGATTCAAGAAAAGCATGATGGTGCTTTGAGTGGTCACTTTGGGATCACTAAGACTTAAGAACTTGTTTCAAGGTTCTATTATTGGCCAAGGATGAATCTAGATGTTAGAAGGTATGTGGAAAGTTGTGTTGTATGTCAAAAGGCCAAGGGCACTTCTACAAATGCAGGCCTTTATCAACCACTACCTATTCCTACTAGGCCATGGGAATGCTTGAGTATGGATTTTGTAGTTGGGTTACCCAAGACAAGACAAGGTATGGACAATGTTTATGTGGTTGTGGATAGATTTAGCAAGATGGCTCACTTTTTTCCATGCAAGACCACTAATGATGCTAGTCAAATAGCCTCTCTTTTCTTCAAAGAGATAGTGAGAATCCATGGGTTACCTATCAGCATTGTGTTAGATAGAGACACTAAATTTATGAGTCATTTTTAGAAGACTCTTTGGCAAAGGTTAGGAACTAACTTTTCCTTTGGATCGGCCTACCATCCCCAAACTGATGGTCAGACCGAGGTTGTCAATAGAAGCCTTGGAAATTTTCTAAGGTGCTTGACCAAGGAGTATGGTCAACAATGGGATCAGTTGATTGGGCAAGATGAATATTCCTACAATGACACTATAAATAGATCCATAGGGAAGAGTCCATTTGAAATAGTCTATGGACTACATCCTAGAGGTGTTTATGAACTAAGAGATTTGAAGGATGGAGTGAAGGGAAGTGGATATGCTGATGATTTTGCATATGCTATGCAGGAGATTCATGAAAGAGTGAGGAAGACCTTGCTAGAGAACACCATGAAACACAAAGCCAATGTGGATGAAAGTAGAAGGATAGTTCACTTCAATGTAGCTGACTTGGTTATGGTACATCTTAACAAGTCAAGACTGCAAAAGGGAGTCCCTCACAAGTTGTAGATGAGGATGATAGGTCCCTATCCTAGTTTGGCTAAGTATGGGGATAATGCATAGAGAGTTGAGTTGCCGGTAGATAGTGGACTGTCTCCTATCTTCAACATTGCAGACTTAGTCCATTACAAAGAACCACATCAAGATATGGATCAAAGCCTTCATGAAGTGATCAAAGATGTAGAGGATCTACAATTACCTACTGCTACAGTCACAGGAGCTGACAGTGTGTTGGACACAAGGGTCTATAAAAAGACTAGGACCAAGTAGTATAAAGAACATCTCATTAAGAAGCATGGATAGACCAATGTTGATGCAGTATGGATAAAGGAGTTAGAGTTCAAGAAGATGGGCCTAGATCCAAGCATCATCAATCCAAGGGTGGATTGAACTTTTTGTTTTGGGGAGGATGGTGCAAGAGCACACCTAGGCTAACCTCCATGTTACAGTTGTTTTGGCCTATAATTGACTCTAGCCAAGTCAAGATGAGTAGAGTAGTTTTATTTTAGACCTTAGAAGGTCATTTTCTATGTAGGCTAAGTGAGTTAGTCACTATGACTAAGGTCACACAAATAGCCAATGTTAGTAGTCTTTCAATTCTTAGTGCTTTAGTTTGAGATAGAGTTTTTAATGTGTCTTAAGAACATTATGATGTTGTAAAGATTCCGTAGGGTCATTAATGGTCTTGGATCCTCAAAATATTGGAGGTTATTAGTCCTAAGAAATAGGATGATGTCATAAGTGAAAGATGCCAAATGTTGAAAAGAAGTTGTCATGACAACATTTGCAATTATTGCAAATATTGTATGCAACTCGGTTATCCTTGGATCCCCTTGAGTTTAGGAGGTGGAGATCAGAAAATAGGCCCTAAAAACATGGAAATGGCATCTACTATTAGCCAAGACTTGAATCTCAAGGTTACACATGCATTGTAATAGTTTTTTAGTATTGAATAGAGCTCTGCAACAATGTTACAGTGAATCTCTCGAGCTTTTGTGTTGAAATTCATGAAAAATGGATTAAAAGTATAAATCCATTGGTTATTTAGTGTTCTATAGACATTTTTTAGACTTTTTCATTTGATAAGCAAGGTGTTTTGAATTCGTTTAGCTTCTGATTTTTAGTGTTCTAGCTTAGTGTGTCTAAACTGATCTGGTTTTGACTAGTCGGTGCTTTCATGGCTCCCCCATGAAATCTAGCCATGGGAAATACCTAAGGGTAGATGGAAATGCTAGGGGATTCAATAGTGTACATATTTTTAGGATTAGGAGTTGTCAAATTTTGGAGAGCTATTTTATTTACTAGGCCCTAGGCGAGTGGACAGAGCCTGGTTAGAGGTCTAGGACTGAAAGATTGAAGATATATTGCAGGGTAGAAAGGTATAGTATAATTCCAGTAATTTTTCAAGAAGGATATCATCATATCTTAACATAATATGAGGATTGATTCTATGTCAATCTATTAGATCAATATTTAAGCAACATTTGTACAAGGTTATAGTCAATCCTAAAAACTAGGCCTATTAGCCCTAGTTGTCCTAGTTTATAGGAAGCTATTGTATAGACCTTATCAGACCCCAAAACCCATTGAATGTTTTAAAAAATCCAAATGGGTATCCAAATATGGGTTTAGATTTCTAGGGTGTTTGGGAAAGTTTTGCAAGAAATAGCAAAAAGTCACTGGTAAAGGCTACAAGGATTAGACCTATTTTAAGGTCACTTTATGATGAATCCTTGAACTTGATAAGGATAAGGTTGAAGACCCTTCCAAAATGGATCAAATGGGAAAAGATATGATAGTTTTCATGAGGATGGACATCCCTACAATGAAGAATCAAGTTTATGAGGAGTTGGCACTTAGAGCTTACTAAGTGAAGGTGAAGGATTGTACTATCTAAGGTGTTAGTCTTTCAAGGGTAAGTAAAAAGGATAAGAAATCTTAGAGAAGAGTTAGGATTGGTATTAGTTAATTATCTAAACCAATAAGGACCTAGAGGAGACTAGGTTCCTAGAAGAGAGAAGCTAGGTCTCTTAGTGGCAATGCAAGCAACCCTTGGAACTCTTACATCATGTAAAATGAAGAAGAACCCATACAACATTATTAGAAAGAAAGAATAATCTTGCCTACAATTTCTCTCAAATTAAGATTGGGTATGTTATGTTACTTTCCCTTGTCTCTTTTTAAATACTTCAATTTATACTTTTCCCATTCCTCGTTTAAGCTGACCATTTGATTATTAACTAATTTTTCTTTTCCTCTTCTATAGGTTCACATGCGCTCCTCCAAATAAAAGAAACAACTACTCTTGATGGCTACACATGCAACAATTCCTAATATGCTCCAATCAACTTCACTACTTTAGTTTTATTCAAGGATCTACATAGACTAAAGACAACCAATACTTTGCAGTCAAATTTTTGACATTCAATTCTCTTGTATGAAATAGTTCCTTCTGTTGGGATTGGAAAGATAAAGTATTGAGAGGGGAGGGGTGAATAAGTACCCTCAAAAATTTTTGACACTTAACACTTTGCAATAGTATTTCTTAACTAACCATCTGATTCTATTGCTTGTCACATACATTCATATAATTGAAAATGCAAAGTGCACGCAAACAAAATAATAAATCATACATGAAAATAAGTACTCATGACACATATATTTTGGTTACGCAGAAACCCTTGTTAGAAGGTAAAAACTACGGTGGGGATGACACCCACAAATTCTTCACTATTGTAGTAAATAAAGTATGTCAGTTAAGGCTACAATTGTTGATCACTTCTGATGATCTTACCCTATTGGGAGTAAAAAATGATCGACTAAATCAACCTTGTGAAAGGATTTTAGAAACACAAATAAGTGTGCACTCGGTTAATAGATTTACAACAAGACTATTAAGTCTACTTTGTTAAGAGATTTAAATCTGCTACAATGGTTAAATTGATAGTAGTAAAGTATCTATAAAATGACAACTAATACTTGTCTGATTCAGATCTGTGAAATAAAAAATAGATATCACCTCAATGTGATGAATATAACCTTTTGTCATGCTCGATAGCCTTGTATGTGTTCTGATAAAAATTGATTCATCCTTTCATAAACCTTCTATCATAAAACCCTGTGTCTGATTTCCTGATGTCCTTGTGTGGCTACTACTTCATGATACATGATCATAATGAAATCTTTACAATTATATATCAAACTTACTTGATGTAATTAGGGTTACAATATCTTAGAAAACCTAAGATCAATGGTATACAAAAATAACCTAGATCTACCATTACATAGGAATCATCACAAAAATTAATGATTACATCCATATTAAATATGTCTTGATCTTGGTAAACCATTTATATGATCAATGTAAACCATTTACTTAGATAAATGTGTCATTCCTGATTACTATGTCATTTCTTGTTTCACTCGGTAATCACTACATTCACTGCTTGATAAATTACTAATACTCAGTGTGTATGAATGCTCAGTGATCACTAGCTTGGTACTTAGTCATTCTTGATACTCGGTAAGTATGATCGGTCATAACTGTATTCAGTTTTAGAGTGCTTCCTTGTCTTTTCTCAGTGTAGAGGCTTTGTCTACTTGACCGAATGACTTTTTGTCTCCTTATTCCATCCTTTACCAACTAAATAAATTTTTGATACTAATGACAATCCATTAATGCTCAAATAGAGATAACAATCTCCCCCTTTGGCATTATTATCAAAACCTTATGTATGTGTATCGATTAACTAAAAAATATACTAACTCCATATAAGTACAAATTATATATACATAGACTCTTTATTTTTACAAACTCCCCCTTTGTGCATGATCTCGGTGGTGTGAAGTACATGGTGGCATATACATGATTTTCCCCCTTTTTTAAATTAATACCAAAATGAAAAATGTACTTACAACTTATCAAAAATGTGCTTGTAGGTTTTCTGTAGAGATGCTAAGAGGTTCTCCCATTCCTCTTCCAAGTTGTCAAGAGCAATGTGCTCAAGACCGACTTGTGCATGCATGTAAAATTTTCTCCAAAACTAAAATCTCAGGAGTAGTAACTAAGGATTTAGCCTTTTCAACATGTCTCTCCATAATCTTTAGGTGGGGTAGCAACTCAACTTGTAACTCGGTCACCTAGTCACTTATAGTTTCTTCCTGCTTCCTCAAATCAGATCTCAACTGCCTAATTTCTTGAACTTTTAGTATATGCTTGTGAAAAGAATTTGGATCTATTAGAGATAAGTTTTCACTGGCTTGGATCTCTTCATCCAAATTTTTAATCTTCTCACTGACCTCAGTGATGAAATACAACTAATTAAGAACCTGATTGAAGAACTACAAGTGATTAGAGATCACTGAGCACTGAATTGTTATGCAGGATAATTGAATCAGTCATTATGTTGTCATTGATGTCAACTAGCTTTGACAATACTTATCATGGTAGTTGCAAATATCTAAACATCTATAAAGAGGAGAGAAAAGATGAAGAACAAAGATATCTATATGGAGGAAGATGGATATGATAGATGAGGATAAGGAATACTCTTGGTAACTTATTGATGAGTCTATGACTTCATATTGTTGACTTGATTATGTTGCATTAATCTGTTATGAAGTTGCAAGCAAATTGTTAGAAGGCAGTGTGGTCGGTTAATGAAGCATTCTAGTATACACCAAGCTAGTGTAGTGTATACTGAGCGATAGTATCAACTGAGCTTGTGTTCACTGACACATTTCTTTGTTAACTAAGTATGGACAAAATGACTAAATGATCAGTTTAGCCGACAAAAAATTGATGAGATGTAAAGTGTATGATTACGTGGTGGAAAGATAAAGTTTGTTATGAGATTAATGGCTAACAAAATTTAGAGAAGATCTAAAGGATAGAAACAAAATGTGTTACTGACACATCAGCCGAGGAAGGTTTAAGCGGAAAAATCAATGAAGGAGATTAAGTGGCAAAATTTGATGGATGAGAAGAAAATGGTTTACTTGTCTATTTAAGAGACTACGGTTTCATAGTGAAACTTATGCTAGAGGAAGGAGACTGCAAAGATATCATGTGAGCATTGCTTCATGCTTGCCTGATCAAACTGGTTGAAGAAGAACCAAAATACAGAATTAACCAAGCTACATAGAGCTTTACCGAGGGACAGTAAGTTATTGAATGTTGTTGAACTAAATAATAAATATTGATCAAAGGATTGTATGGACTTAAGATAGATATGATAATCTACAAATCAAGTTGTATTGCATTCAGATCACCCACTGTTATAGTTTAACCATTGTAAACATATAAAATCTCTTAACCGAGTGGACTTGAAAGTCTTATATGTCATTCATAGAATGTACATTGTTATCCTATCAACCCCATAGTGAATGCTGGTTGGATGATAAATGTTAGTGTTAAATCCTCTAACAAGGTCACACCTTACAGTGTGTTTTGTAACCTTTAATAGGGTTGGCTCTTCACCGAGCTCACTTCAGAAGAGTGAAAATATTTTGGGTTACCGGTCCCAGGTGGTTTTTCCCTTTGCAGGGTTTCCACGTTAAATATTTTGTGTTATGTGTTTATGTTGTGATTGTTTGGATATCATACTTTACCTATTGCATGTTAGATTTGGTCAGTAATCACTATGAGCAATTAATTGGTAATTGGTAAAGTCACAGACAATTTAGTATTTTTGTTTTATCGAGCTGTAGAATTAGCTGAATTTGTTTTGTGGTATACATTTATTATTTGGGACTATGGATAATTGATTCACCCCCCTCTCAGTTATTCTAACAATTGGTATTAGAGCATATTGGTTGCTTGGAACTTTAAGGACTTCAACATAAAGATCACAAAATGTATAAGAGGGAAGTGCCAAAGCTGAATAAGGATAATTTTACAATATGGAAAAGTCGAATGAGACTTCATATATCTGGGATTGAGAATTATACCCTCAATCTATTGGATAATGGCTACATTGCACTGCCTACAGGTCCTTTGACCCTTGATCAACTAAGAGATAAACATGAGAATAATATTACTATGATGGAGATTGCTGCTGCTCTATCAGATGTTGAGTTTGAAGATGTCAAGGATTGCCTTACTTATAAGGACATGTGGGATAAAATTAATCTATTTTATAGTGGTGATGCTAATGTCAGAAGAGCCAGAGCTGAAAGATTAAGAGGAAGATTCAATGATATGAAAATGAAAGAAGGAGAAAACATTGTGCAGTACACAAACCGAATAAAGGAAGTAGTCAATGCTATCAGAGGATCCAGTGGAGTTATTGAAGAAGATACAGTGGTAAGAAAAATCTTGAGAACCTTATTGCCTATTTATGCTATCAAAATTTCTGCAATACATGAAATGAGGTCTGCACCTAACAATACTCTCACTCTTGACAATCTGATCAGTAACCTAACAACCTTTGAGCTGGACAACTTTGATAATAGTGTTGTACCATTTGTTGAATCTACTTTCATGACTTCTCTGAAGATTGGTAAGTCTAGTAGTAGAAGTAATAATGATGATAATGATAGTAATTCTGATGATGAGCTTGATGAGCTTGAAGCTCTTATGGCCAGGAGATTACCTAAAGGTAAAGGTAGATATAGAGGTAAATTACCTTTAGCATGTTTTAACTACAAAGAAGTTGGTCATATTGCTACTAGATATCCAAAAAAGAAAGAAGATGATAGAAACAAGGATCAATCTAGTGAAGGAAGCTATGGGAGAAGAGGCAACATAAGTTACTGACACTAAAATAGAGATAACCGAGACAAAAATGATAAAGGCAAAAAGGTATGCTACATTGCTAAAGAAAATGATAGTGATTTTGATACAGATGATGATGCAGAAGTAGTTTTTGTTGCGATGAAGGATGACACCAAGGAAGAAGAAAGGTATGTAGAGACAACACTTATTTCTAAGGTTAATAAAAATGATACATGGATCATTGATAGTGGTTTTACCTGTCACATGACTGGTGATGAAGAAAAAATTGATCATCTTGAGCAATATAATGGAGGATCTGTAAAAATGGGTAATGGTACACCTTGTATGGTTAGAGGAAAAGGAACTTTAATGATAAATGATAAAATCAGATGTGATAATGCTTATTGGGTAGAAGGAATAAATTATAATCTACTAAGTGTGGCACAACTTAACAACTCAGGTCACCGAGTAGCTTTTCAGAGCAAAAAGGTTAATATATTTGATGATGGAGGAAAACTTGTTGGAACAGGGGCACAAACGAAAGGTAACTTGTTTTATCTTGATAATGATAAGTCTTCTTGTTTAATGATGAAAAATGATGATGCATGGCTATGGCATAAAAGGTTATGCCATGTAAACTTTGATAACATGATCAAGTTAAGTAAAAAGAAAAAGGTTAGAGGTCTACCTAGCCTAGCTAAGCCAGATCATGTAATGTGTCATCAATGTCAGAAAGGTAAGATGACAAAATCTAGTTTTAAGAGAAAATATTACTCAAGAAAGAGAATTTTGGAGCTAGTTCACACCAACCTATGTGGTCCCATGAGAACACAAAGCTATTATGGAGATAGATATTTTATTTTGTTTGTTGATGATTATACTAGATTGATGACTGTGATGTTCTTAAAAGAAAATTGAGAAGCATTTAAGATGTTTAAATGGTATAAAGAAAAAGTAGAAAAAGAAACCGGGAAGGAATTGAAATTCTTAAGATTTGATAGAGGTGGTGAATTTATTTCTGATGAATTTTTACTAACTATTGTAATGAGCATGGTATTAAAAGACAAGTTTCTACATCGAGGACACCTCTGCAAAATGGGATTGCTGAAAGGAGGAATAGATCAATTGTAGATTGTGCAAGGACACTGATGATAGAAAAGAATGTGGTTTAGACATACTAGAGAGAAGCAGTTAGCACAATTGTCTATGTGCTAAACCGAGTACAATTGAAGGACAAAAAAAAACACCCTACGAGTTGTGGTTTGGTCACAAACCTACTGTAAGTTACTTCAAAATTTTTGGTAGGAAATGTTTTATTCTAAAAGATGAAAGAAATGGAAAGTTTGACTCTAAAGGGGATGAAGAGATATTTCTTGGATATTCCACTAAAAGAAAAGCATATAAGTGTCTAAATAAAGTTACTAATAAAATGATTGAAAGTACTAATGTCAGGGTTGATGAGTTTGACACTAAGAATAGTGAAGAAAGCACTAGGGAGCCAAAAGACTATGGTAGATTCACTTACATTGAACATCCAGAGCACCTACCAAAGCCATAGAATATGTCACTCGGGCATCAGGAAAACAATATCGAGGAACAGGAAAGAGAAATCGACAATCAGGAAGGAGCTACCAAGAAAGTGAATGAACCTGAACAAGATGAACAATAAAGAAGAGATCATGTGCTGGCAAGATTTGTCAGAAGACATCATCTTGAGAACCAAATCATTGGTGACAAGCAAGCTGGCATGCAGACAAGAAGTAAATCAAGAAAAAGTACATGCTTAGTTTGTGAGTTTGAACTGAAAAATGTTAAAGTTACATTGGAGAATGAAGAATGGGTAAATGCAATGAATGAAGAGATAGAACAGATAGAGAAAAACAAGACATGGACCTTAGTCCCTAGACCTAAAGATAAGAATGTTATCGGTACTAAATGGATTTTCAAGAACAAGCTGAATGAAAATGGAGAGGTTACAAGGAATAAAGCTAGACTAGTTTGCAAGGGGTATGCACAGGAGGAAGGAATAGATTATGGAGAGACCTTTGCACTTGTTGCTAGACTAGAAGGAGTTTGAATGTTACTGGCCTATGCAACACATAAGAAGTTTAAAGTTTATCAAATGGATGTCAAGTCTACATTTCTGAATGGGATACTAGAAGAAGAGGTCTACATCGAACAATTTGAAGGGATTGTTGATCTAGACAAGAAAGACATGGTATGTAGACTACATAAAGCTTTATATGGTTTAAAGAAAGCACCTAGAGCCTGGTATGAAAGGCTACATACTTATTTGTTAAGTATTGGTTTTACTAGAACTAATGAGAACAACAATATGTATATGAAAGGAGATACTGATGATACCATTTTGATTGCTGAAATATTTGTGGATGATATTATTTTTGGAGGACAAGATCATATCTATAAATCATTTGCTTATGAGATGAGAAAAGAATTCAAAATGTCTATGTTTGGAGAGATTAAGTTCTTTATAGGCTTGCAGGTTATTCAGCAGAATGATGGTATATTCATCACATAATCCAAGTACATAAAGGAAATAATGAGAAAATTTGGCATGGAAGATGCTAAACCAGTTGGAACACCAATGGTCACAAGTTGCAAACTAAGGAAGATGAAACTATAGAGGTGAACCAAACACTATACCGATCAATGATTGGTAAATTGATGTATACAATATATAGTAGCCCAGACATTGCACATGCTGTGGGGATAGTTGCTAGATTTTATGCAAATCCTAGGGAGTCACACATGGTTGCTACAAAAAGAATCTTAAGATACCTAAAGAAAACTGAGGACTATGGATTATGGTACCCTAAGGAAGGGAAGTTTGAACTAAGAGTCTATACCGACGCAGATTGGGCTGGAAATATAGATGACAAAAAGAGTACCACCGGATGAGAATTTTTCTTTGGTGAAAGACTTGTTACTTGGAAAAGTAAGAAACAACCTTGTATTTCTCAGTCTACTGCTGAAGCAGAGTATGTTGCTGCTGCTACAAACTATTCAAATATTGCCTATATCAAGCAATTGGAAGGTATGAATGAGGTAATCACTAAGCCAGTGATTATATACTGTGATAACACAAGTGCAATAAACATTTCAAAGAATCCTGTAATGCTCTCAAAGACTAAGCACATCTCTATTAAGTATCACTACTTAAGAGAACAAGTACAGGAGAAGCAAGTTAAAATGGAATATGTTACATCAAAAGAGAAACTTGTTGACATATTTACCAAGCCTCTACCGAAGGAAAATTTTGAATATTTGAGGACTAGACTTGGGGTCCATCCACTATCTATCGGTCACTAATGTGATCTGGAGGTTGCATCAGCCTAATCTTATCAGAAGATCATTCATGTTGATGCAATATAGTTCACACTTTGGATTCTATCTAAGGTTGTGGAAGATTTGAGGAGTTAGAACATAGATTTGCATATCAGTATACACAGATACATTTGGTGCATGAAAAGTATAGGAACCAGACAAAAGAGAGTCACATGGCTAATATAGAGCTATATGTTTATTTGTTTCTTTGGCATTGTTGTCAAAGGGAGAGATAAACAATATGATACCCAAGAAGATCACTGGAACATCTGTCTAAGGGAGATCTAAGGGAGAGACAATCTGAGAAGATAAACAGAAGGAATCTGAGAGCTGCTAAAGATAAAATCTGTAGAAGATAGTCTGCACATGTAATGCTATCATGTAACGTAGTGATTAAACATATTAAGCTAGGGAGAGCTTACAACATTTGCTTACAAAGTTGTAGAATACATATTTGGTATGTGTATGGTATATTTGATATTGCTTGAGTTGCCATCAATGCCAAAGGGAGAGATTGATGAACTACAATTGATTAAGAACCTGATTGAAGAACTACAAGTGATTAGAGATCACTGAGCACTGAATTGTTATGCAGGATAATTGAATCAGTCATTATGTTGTCAATGATATCAACTAGCTTTGACAGTACTTATCATGGTATTTGCAAATATCTAAACATCTGTAAAGAGGAGAGAAAAGATGAAGAACAAAGATATCTACATGGAGGAACATGGATATGACAGATGAGGATAAGGAATACTCTTGGTAACTTATTGATGAGTCTATGACTTCATATTGTTGACTTGATTATGTTGCATTAATCTGTTATGAAGTTGGAAGCAAATTGTTACAAAGTAGTGTGGTCAGTTAATGAAGCATTCTAGTATACATCGAGCTAGTGTAGTGTATACCGAGCGATAGTATCAACTGAGCTTGTGTTCACCGACACATTTCTTTGTTAACCGAGTATGGATAAAAGAACTAAATGATTAGTTTAGCCGACATAAATTGATGAGTTGTAAAGTGTATGATTATGAGGTGGAAAGAAAAAGTTTGTTATGAGATCAACGACTAACAAAATTTGGAGAAGATCTAAAGGATAGAAACAAAATGTGTTACTGACACATCAATCAAGGAAGGTTTAAGTGGCAAAATCAATGAAGGAGATTAAGCAGCAAAATCTGATGGATGAGAAGAAAATGGTTTACTTGTCTATTTAAGAGACTAGGGTTTCACAGTGAAACTTATTCCAGAGGAAGGAGACTACAGAGATATCGTGTGAACATTGCTTCATGCTTGCCTGATCAAACTGGTTGAAGAAGAACCAAACTGCAGAGTTAACCGAGCCACAGAGAGATTTACCGAGGGATAGTAAGTTATTGAATGTTGTTGAACTAAATAAGAAATATTGATTAGAGGATTATATGGACTTAAGATAGATCTGATAATTTACAAATCAAGTTGTATTATATTTAGATCACTTGTTGTTATAGTTTAACCATTGTAAATAGATAAAGTCTCTTAACTGAGTGGACTTGAAAGTCTTATATGTCATTCATAGAATGTACATTTTTATCCTGTCAACCCAATAGTGAATGCTGGTTGGATGATAACTGTTAGTGTTAAATCCTCTAACAAGGTCACACCTTACAGTGTGTTTTGTAACCTTTAACAGGGTTGGCTCTTCACCGAGCTCACTTCAGAAGAGTGAAAATATTTTGGGTTACCGGTCCCAGGTGGTTTTTTCCTTGTAGGGTTTCCACGTTAAATATTTTGTGTTATGTGTTTATGTTGTGATTGTTTGGATATCATACTTTACATATTGCATGTTAGATTTGGTCGGTAATCACTATGAGCAATTAACTGGTAATTGGTAAAGTTACAGATAGTTTAGTATTTTTGTTTTACCAAGCTGCAAAATTAGCTAAATTTATTTTGTGGTATACATTTATTATTTGGGACTGTGGATAATTGATTCACCCCCCTCTCAGTTATTCTAACACTCGGCAGTGAAATGTTCAATAGTGCACAATTTAAACAAAATTTGAATAATTTTTTGAGTAATAGATTCCAACTCGATCATTACCTCAGAAAGCTTGACCTTGTTTATTGTCACTTCTTGGATGATCTTCTCTGCAAGTTTTAGTCGTATCTTTTCTTATGCCCTTTCTTTTGTTCATTTTTCTGCATCTATGTCACGGGCATTTATATGACTGGTTAGAGAAGCAAGTTGATCAAGTATGGGAATATCCTCATTAACATTGATCTTTGGGACAACTTTGAATATCTCTAACATCCTCAAGTATTTGCTTACTTTTACTTTCTTTTCTCAATTTTTCTTGTGCAGCCTTCCTAGTGCACAATTCTCCATATTTTCTAAGTTCCTCGGGGTCTAGAGTTCTCAAGTCACATGAAGGTATCTCAATTACCTCATCAAGTGTTATGATACCCTTGCCATGCTTTTTATGATTTTTGTTGGTGACATTTTAACAAATGGAACTAGAGATTTACTCTCTATATTTACCTTCTCAAGCTCGATAGATAGACTTTCCTCTTTTTATTGCCCGGTGACTTGTGTCTCGATTGATTTTCCAAAGGCATCGGTAGTGGTGTCTTTTTGTGTTGTCTCTATCGGTTTACTTTCCTTTGGTACTTTTGATCTATCCTCTAGTTGTTTAAGCTCATTTGTCTCTGTTGTTCCCTGTTCACCTATTCCTTGTTCCCCATAGTATCCTTTTATTGCTCAGGGGTCGATCCTTCGGGTTCCTTCTGTGATAAGATATCCACAGCTTGTACTAAGATAGGTAAATCACCCAATATCTCACTAGTTGTTGCCTTGGTAGGTGCACTTTCCTTAGTTTGATCTACAACAGTAGTAACATCTTCATCATCCTTAACATCATCATGATATCCATGGGTGATGTCTTCAATAAGAACATCATTTGTTTCTATTATCAATTCTTTCTCAGGAGGATCCGTATACACTTCTCTATAACTTGTCAGATAAAATTCAATAGGTATGGTGGTGTCTCATACCTCAGTATCAAATAAATCTATTGGTTCCTTGGTATCCAGATCAGCATCATCCAAGTGGAGTCCTTTACTCCTTCTTTTACTCTTCTTCTTAGGTATCACTACCAAAGCTAACTTATTTGCTTTTGCTCGGGCAGTAAGAATTATGTTTCATAAGAGTTTTCTATTCTCATCAACTTCTTCCAATTTACTTGCTAGAATGTTTAGTGCTCTACTTTTCCCAAAAATATTTTTGAATATTGTGTCATCATCTCTTCAATCTCAGGGACTGATAAGGTTGGCATTTCCAATATCAAAGAATGCTCACTCATATATTTCTCGGTGTGCAAGGCATATGTCCATCTTGCTGACACTTTATCATACAAGATTTTAGGTAAAACTTTATTGAATTCTACTGGTACCTTTTTAAAATTTATCATCATTTGTATGATGGCTTCTTCTATCTTCTATTGATCCTTGGTTGACATATGTACATACCGAATTAACTTGGGGAAATTGAGACCTCTAGTCTCTTTTATTGTTTCACCAATTTCATCAATAGATTGGCCTTTATTTACAACTACCTTGAATTTATTTTGGTCA
Source organism: Chamaecyparis obtusa (assembly GCA_027943335.1). Classification (NCBI taxonomy): domain Eukaryota; kingdom Viridiplantae; phylum Streptophyta; class Pinopsida; order Cupressales; family Cupressaceae; genus Chamaecyparis; species Chamaecyparis obtusa. The sequence goes on from BSBK01007311.1 coordinate 1,658,279, forward strand.
TCTTCTTCATCATCATCAATGTCATCCTTAGTCCTGATCAATTTCCTCCTCTTCTTTGGTTTCTCGAAGGTGGCTTGTGCACCTCTCTTCTGATATGTCTTTGTAGGAGTGGGCCTTGATATTTTTACAACTCCTTTCTTAGTAGGTGGGGAAGCAGCTATAGTGGACCTTGTCCTTTCTCTTGTTTGTACTTCTTCTTATTTCCTCTTACCTGTGGCCTTCACCAGTATAGATTGTATATCATTGTCTGAATTAGTGGCATCTTCATCATGTTCACCATATTCAATCATTAACTGCCCCTTGGTTGCCTTTTCAACTAGAATGTCCTCAGATGCTTCATCCTCTTTTGTGTCATCACCGAATTGATTCAACAATTTGTTCATCATTTTCTTTGACTTCTTAGTCAATTTAACTCCAACTAGATCCATTTTGATCCTTTTTTTGGCCTCTTCATAGGTTCTAAACCTTGTAGCCTGTGGATCCTTAGGCTCGGCAAGTAAAGCTTTAATTGACCTAGAGTCTCGATCAATATCAATTTCATAACTCATTGGTGCCATCATAACTCATTGGTGTCAGCCATGCTGTTCTCGCCTCAATAACCTTTATTAGAGTGTGATCAATGTCCACTAAGAATCAAATATCATCTTTATACTGCTCAACCATTTGTCCTATTATTCTACTTCTTTGATTTATTCTATTTCCTTGAATTTCTCAAAATAAACATCCATTATGTTGACAAAATCTTATCCTAAACTTTGAATATAATCATTTATTTGTAAAGTGACTAGTCGGTCAGTAACCTAATCAACATTACTGACTAAGGGGAAAATATTTTAGACATAGAAATATATGAAAAGTAGTAGTGATCCAAACTTACAGGTGTTAGACTTCGCTAACCTGATAGTTTTCATGTTCTCCTCCAACTGCTTCAACAATAACTCGACGAGGTCCAACTGAAATCCTTTTGTTAACAATTTTGTATGCAATGTCCATAGCTCCACATGGAACATTGTTCAGTATGCTGGATTGAAATATTTTATACCCAATAGCATAAGCTTTGAATCTTGTCTCAGGATCAATGATAGTGTTGATTCTCATGCCTCTTCCATCCCATTTGGCTCCAGTAGCTTTCTCAAGCTCGATCCTCGGTGTAATTCTCAAAGCTTTGACCTTGTTGGTTATATGATAACTGGTGACTGCGTGAATGATATCCTAGGTGATCTTTACAAGTTCATCCAACCACAATTTACCCTTGTGCACATGACTCAAAATAATCATGATCCATTCATTCTTAAAAACCCTCAGGAAATATAGGGCATTAACTAAACCTTTCACATCCAAATGAGTGTGATCATCTTTTAGTTTCTCGTTGACACTCAGCTCTTGTAATGTAGATTGTAGCTCAAAATCACCAACCTCTTTGATTTTGCAATGAATATATGCTCAAATGTCTTCGACTAGCAAAACCTTAGGTGGTATGCTCGAAAAAGATTTGATTTTTTTAGTTTGTGATGCAACCTCAGGGTGAAGTTTATACTTAGGTTCAGTGCAGGTTGCATAATTGATCAGATTAACATTCTTCTCATCCTTAGCCTTAGATTTCTCGACTGTGGATGAGGATACCATCATTTTCCAATTTAGGGCTTCGAGAAAAAACAACTGTGTAGCTCGGTGAAAGAAAACTTACTTGATGTTGTGACAAATATGCTTGAAAACCTTCAAATTTGTGCTCAAATTGCTCTTGAATCTTTCTGCTCAGTTCTTTTCTTGAAATTACTCTATTCTTCATGTTTGTGATGTGAAAAATGACTAACTCCATGATGTATTTATAGCAAAATTAAAATTCCTGCTCAAAATTTTTGCAATAAATGCTTGAACTAACATGGCTCGGTAAGAACAGGTGCAGTCAATGTATACTTCAAAACATCATAAGCTCGGTCAACAATAAGATATCACTCGGTTAATACCACAACTCGATTAACCTTGCCAATAGTTACAGACTAGAAAATACATACTCGATCTTGCTTATATTGAATGTATAGATTTAAAGTCCAAAACATATATAATAATGCATCTTGGTTCATGCAAATTTGGTGTTCAAACATTAGATATAAGGAACTATTTGTTAGATATAACCGATTAGAAATTTTAGTTCCATACATACCTTTATGACTTAGGTGGAGATGGTGAAGTCACCCAATCCAATGGACGAGGTGTCACCGACTGCATTGCCTGATTCTGCATTATCACTTGATGCTTTTCTCCACATTTTATTTCTTATCCTCATGATGTCCTCAATTGTATTTCCATTTTCATATGTTTGTGTTCCTAGTGCTCGGTCTCTATAATCCTTACTTAAGTGACCAAATTTGTGACAATGTAAACATGCCATACGAGTGCTTGTCCAGTTGCGAGATCTTCCTCTCCAATTCTTTCTCATGCAGTTTGCTTTGATATGACCATACCTTCCACATGTTTTGCAATTAACCCATGTGTTATAATCCCAAGTATATGCATTACCTTTCCTTCTCAGTTGATAGGATTTGTTCTATTCTTTCAGTGTCCAGACTTGCTTCATTTTTGTCCTGCATTCTTGTGCAACGTGTCCATGCATGTTGCAAGTGTGACAATGTTTCTCCATGTAGGGTTTCTTAGGAGTCCTATTCAACTTAGATCTGCACTCATGTGCTTGATGTCCATACTTCTTATAGTTATAACAATAACCATTAAACTTAGGAGTGGATTTAGGAATACCTTTTTCTTTGCTCCTGCAAACATTTGTTGTTTTGCCTGATTTTCCACAATGATAGCATGATAGTTTCTTTGGCCTTTGATTAGTGTAAGCATTGTTCTTTTGTTCATCTTGTCTTAATGACTCTCCCTACTCAGTGTAGCCTAACCCAGTAGTACTACCAAGTCCTCTTTGACTAATCAGAAATTCATCTATTTTCTTAGAACTATCTTCAACTTTGTTGATCATTTCATTATGTTGTTGTTGCATCTTGACTTCATTTTTTAATTTTTCATTTTCTTCCCTTAGTTCATAGATGACTTCTAGTTTCCTAGTAAGCTCACTGTTTACTCGGTTGACTTCCTGACTTATAAAAACCATCTGATTGGAGATTTCAAAGTGATGTTCCGTGAGTCTTAGTATCTCAAATTATTTCTCTTGTAGTTTCTCTGTCATTTGTCTCATGTCTTCAATAGCCAAATTTCTCTCAACTTATGCTTGTCTAGCATTGTTCATGACATGATCAATTATTCTAACCATTTGTGTCTCTTGACTGATCTACAGAGATTTAACTTATTTAGTAAGATGAAGATTATTTTTAGATAGATCTGATATTGTACCTTCAGATGCATCAAATATGCTACCTGATCTAGATCCAGTGTTCTTAAATGGATCATCTATCTCTTCTTCATGGTAATCAGTTTCACCATACTAAATAGCCATATCCTTCCTTTGAATCAATAACTTATTCAGTTCATCTTTGGCTTGCTTGAATTGTTTAGTGAAGATTTTCATATGTATCCTTTGATTCTCAATAGTCTTATCCAACTTGTATCTTTCCATCCTTCGATCTTTTCCTCTTCAGTGGTTAAACTTTCTTAACAAGAGATCTAGCGAGCTGATACCCATTGTTGGGATTGGAAATATAAATTACTAAGAGGGGAGGGGTGAATCAGTGCCCTCAAAAACTTTTAACACTTAACACTTTGCAATAGTAGTTCTTAACTAACCGACTGATTCCATTTCTTGTCACATACATTCATATAACTAAAAATCTAAAGTGCATGTAAACAAAACAGTAAATCATACATGAAAATAAGTACTCATGACACAGATATTTTGGTTACGCAGAAACCCCTGTTAGAAGGTAAAAACTATGGTGGGGATGACACCCACAAATTCTTCACTACTACAGTAAATAAAGTATGTCGGTTAAAGCTACAATTGTTGATCACTTCTGATGATCTTACCATGTTAGGAGTAAAAAAATATTGACTAGATCTACCTTGTGAAAGGATTTTAGCAACACAAATAAGTGGGCAATCGGTTAAGATATTTACAAAAAGACTGTTAAGTCTACTCTGTTAAAAGATTTACATCTGCTACAATGGTTGAATTGATAACAATAAAGTATCTATAAAATGATAGCTAATACTTGTTTGATTCAGATCTATGAAATAACAAATAGATATCACCTCAATGTGATGAATATAACCTTCTGTCCTGCTCAGTAGCCTTGTATGTGTTCTGATAAAAATAGATTCTTCCTTTCATAAACCTTCTGTCATAAATACCTATGTCTGATTTCCTGGTGTCCTTGTGTGGCTACTACTTCATGATACATGATCATAATGACATCTTTACAATTATATATCAAACTTACTTGACCTAATTAGGGTTACAATATTTTAGAAAACCTAAGATCAATGATATACAAAAATAACCTAGATCTACCATTACACAGGAATCATCACAAACCTTAATGATTACATCCATATTAAATATGTCCCGATCTTGGTAAACCATTTATATGATCGGTGTAAGCTATTTGCATAGATAAATGTGTCATTCCTGATTACTATGTCATTTCCTGTTTCACTCAGTAATCACTACATTCATTGTGCAGTAAAAACCTGATGCTTGGTGTGTATGAATGCTCGGTGATCACTAGATCGGTACTCAGTAATTCCTAATACTTGTTAAGTATGCTCGGTCAAAACTGTATTTGGTTAACTTAGAGTTTTGTCTTGTCTTTGCTCAGTGTATAGGCTTTGTCTGCTTGACCGATTGACTTGTTGTCTCCTTATTCCATCCTTTACCAACTGAATAACTTGTTGATACTAATGATAGTCCATTAATGCTCAAATAGAGATAACACCTTCTAGGTTGCTACACGTTTCTAGTACACTTCAAAACACTTCTTTCAATTCAACTACTGACACATTTTGCTTCCACATCCTAAACTTTTACTCTATTGCTTGTACTAAGAAGCTACCCAAACGGTTTTGGATGCACAAAACAATAATAGTTATTTTGTATAAGTTTTCCTTAAACAACAGTTATTTTGTAGAAATTTTCCATAATTATGTAGGCAAGTCCTTTCAGTCCAAGGAGCTCTTGTTACCTTTTTGGGGTTCATACACTCCATATTCTCTAATTCTTTACATTGAAAAAATGCCTTCTCAATTGATTTTGTTACATTATGTTTCCTTCTCACATACAAATTTAAACACTTTCTTATGCTATTTCCTGCTTCAATTATGCTTTCAAATTAAATGCCTATCGGTGCATCCCTTGCACCTCCATTGGGTGCAATTGCCAGTCTTACTCACTAGCACTTGCAACCATAGGAGGTGAAGAGGATAGCTGATAAGGCATTGAGGGGAAACATAAATGAATTCTAAAAATTACTTTTAATGAAGTATATAAAAATATAGATCTATAAAGATAATAATAATAATTTTCAATGTCATTTCAAATATATATGATATTGTGGAAAATCCTATGTATATAGAAAACATATGAATTATGATGACAACAATAACAATTTTCAATGTCATTTCAAATATATATGGTTTTGTGAAAAAATCATAATTAGATAACATGACCACTTCTACATCAACATGTTGGGCCAAAACCTATTTGTCTCTTATTCCATTCAACTTACAAAATCTATCAAAAGCATTCTACTACATTTTCAATTATTTTTCTACAAATTCTTTGAACTTATTGAAACTAATAAGCACCTAATATTTGTAAAAAATTGAACATACTTAATGTAATTATCATTAAAAAAATTAAGAATTCAAGACATGATTTATGGCCTTAAAGATTGGCTTATCTAGTGAACCTATCAAAACTATGCACCAAACACAGTAACCTAGAAATCTATCTCAATGTACATCATATATGATGGAAGAGACACTTGAGATGTACTCCATTTTGCTCCATTTTGCAGCCAAAGTCATGAATCAAAGTTGGTCATATAATACAAATAAACACTTATCCTCACAAAAGAAACCACAAAATGAGGAAATCGGGTTTGATATTCAAAGTTTCCAAGAGATTAAGTTTATTTCATTTAATTTTTGTGTAATACAAGGGCATGTTTTTTAATTTATTTCAAAGAGAGTATCATCCTCGTCTTCAAAACCTTGATATTAATTTGAAATCTTAGTGACACTAATTTCTCAGAGAGAAATTACCTTAGACATGTTTGCCGTAAATTTTCTCAACAATTATCACTACTCCCAAGCTTCTGGATTTCTCCTTCCTTTAACCCATCAAATTTATTCTTCACAAATTGATGTTGACATTGAATTATCCTTGTTGTATCCTAAAACTTTTTATTCCAATTTATTCCTCCTTTAAACCCAAGGTAATCGTATGTCTTTTATTACATTTAGAGTTTGGTACTATCAACACAACCTTTATTGACTAATTGATAGGGGAATTCCCCCAAAATTGAGCAAGTATAATAGAGATTTGAAAGCAAAATTTTAAAAATAGTGTAAACAACAATGCATTCAAAAATTTGATTGACCTATGACTTACCCACAAAATATCCTATTCCAAAATAAAATATAACATTTGAATATAAATTATCAAATTTTAAAATAAGAAAAAAATATCTCACTAGTTTGATAAAAAAAATTACCTCGCCACTTTTTAAGATTTCATAAGAGAACATAATAGAAGGGAAACAAGATCTTCAACAACTCGCTTAAGTCTAATTACTAAAAATAATAGTATCAAATATAAATAACATGCTTGGTCTATTTGAATAGAATAATCTATGCATCAAATGAATTACTACTTAAATATGTACAACATATTACTTAATATATATATTTTAAAATATGTAGGATGTTTTAGTTTAAATACAATTTATAGCATATGAAATTATGTAGTTGTTTCATTGCATGTGTTGTTTACTTCAAATTAGATTTTATATTTGTATGTGAGGCCAATAAGGCCGAAGCATTTAATTTTAGATTTGCAACGTAATATCATTTTTCATAAAATTAATAGAAAGCTTGCATATTTCCCATCAATTTTCTATGTTGTTTTTGTGATTTGAATGAGTCGATTGAGGAGGGTCTCCCTACATCAATTTTTGAAGATGAAATGGGTTGTATTAGATGTCCTTCTGTAATTTTGAGTGTTAACTATAAATTTATGTTAATTTAACCATTGCATTGAGTGTAGTTGTGGATCTATATGGTTTTACGCTCTACTAAGGTTTTGATTTCCTTGGCTCACTATTTATAAATATTTCTAGCATCATATACCACATTTGTTGCAGGAGTTCTTTTTTTTGTTATAATAGCCTCAACGAACCTCAACACAACAATTAATGTTGGTGTTGAAACTCTGGCATTTGGCAATAATGGAACCCTTGAACAAATGATCAAGGAAATTTGTGCTCGAGGTCTTCCATGAGGTATGTCTCCTAGTAAACATTATATTTTTTTACCAATTCAAGATTTTGAGAGTGCATGTCAATGGTTGGATCCATTTTCTTTGATAATTTATTTTGTTGCAAGGGTTCCCCTTGAGAGCTAGCTGCAATATTGGGTCACCAAGACCTGAGACCTTCATGGGGTTTATCTTGATGCCATCCAAAACCTAATGAAAGTTTTATTTTTCTAATTATCTAAGACTAACCATGTTTAGGCCATTTCTGAACATGAGCATTGGTATGTTTAGTCTTCTCTTCTTATTTTTCAACCATGGTCAAAAGACTTCTCTACCTCTTATGACTAGAAGCTCTAGGTCCCTATCTAGATTTAGTTTCTCACTCTTCCTTTTCCCTATTGGCCTTTTTTTTCAAACCACTACTCAATCTATTAGAAAGGTTGTTTGTGTTGAGCCTAGCCACCATTCTCGACCCCAAAAATGGGTCTATATTGAAATTGATTTATCTAAAACCTACACAAAATATTTTTTCGGTGCCAATCCCCATAGCATAATACCAAGGATTGTCCTCTCTCTATTTCATGGGTGAAACCTCATCTAAGGAGCTAGAACCTCTGCAACTTTTTGAGGTGCAAAAATTAGAGGAAAAATGGTCTGCGGTGATATGCAAGGAGAATGGCTCCTCATCGACCTTTGCCAATAATAAACCATGAGATTTAGTTACACCATAGCCACAACTCATTTTCTAGTGTCAAACCTTCAAGAGAAGGGAAATAAACCAACTTATCTCATATCCATTGAGGGTATTGTTTGTTCACATTGGGTTAAAACCCCTAAAGTATCCTTGGTTCTTACCGTTTAACTGAACATTCTATGTCTCTCTTGCAACCTTTCTATGCACATGAAAGATTAAAATCATGCTCCAGAAAAGCACAAGGTACCTTACCTTGGCTTTTAGAAGGAATCTAATTTCCTACATAATATTTTTGCCTCTCTAGAAGACAAGAATGACATGCAAGAGATTAAATCATGAATTTCACGTCATGGAATATCTTTAAGGAAGTATCCTATATTGCATACATGGTAGAAATATCCTAGTATAGATTTATTTTGTCATCAACAAATCAAAATTGCTTCATTCATGCTTATTGTGGCTTGTCATGGTATTTTCCCAACTAGCCTATTTTTTTATTCCAAACATGAGACAGGTTGTGGAGGGATTTTTACCCTTGTTGCACCATGGTGATAGGCTTGTGTGCTTGACCATTGGTTTGATCCCACTTAGTGATTGGTGTGGATCCTCATGTCAATTGATATTCATTGTTTTTGGACCATTAATGTTTATGCTCCTAATGATGTTGTACATAGATCTAATCTTTGGTAGTGGATTACAGATTCATTATCACCTACCCGTTGGGCTCTATGTATAGGCTTTAATATAGTTGAGGAGGCCTCTAACAAAGAAGTATTAATTCTCTTTTAATGGATAGTTTGGTAAAGAGAGGTGTGGTTTAATATGTGCAATAAAATGGATCTTTTTTTATCACAACACTAATTGTTGTCATCCTTGAAGTGTTTGGCATATTGGATAAATTTTTTGGTGGGTTCTAATAGAGTCTTTAAAAAAATTGATCGTGTCATGATCATGGTAAAATATTTTTTCACTTGTAGATTCCTATCAAGATCTATTGGTTTTACTTCTTCCTAAGTTTTTCTTTTTGAAAAACTATCCTATCAAGTTCAACATTGAATGGAAAGTGGGTTGTGTTTGACTACCTAAGACCTAATTCTTCTTATACCTCATTCATGAGTCATCTACGCATGAAGACCCATATTTAACAGATTTAGAACCTTGAGTGTCATCCAACTCATAAATCCAAGTAGATTTCTTGGTGGAAATGTTTTATTTAATGCATGTCTTGTTTCCATAAATCTTGTTTCCTCTAGAGTTACAGTCACCAACTAGCCATGTTTTGTTGATGGTCCTATGAAGCTACCACCTTGAATCTCTATCATGACACAAAGGCTCTCATTTTTAACATTTTCTCTCCCATATTGCAACTTAGGTTTTCTTACCTCCTCCACCAAAAGTAGATTTTTGATAGTTACACCACATGTGGTGCTTAGATCAAATCCAAACTAAACTATCTTAAGGTGGTGGATTGTGCTTCTAAGGACAAAGAGTTATTTTTGGCTCTTCATGCTTATCATTCCTTACCTGGTATCAAGATAATTAAGGACAATTTTACGGTAGTCTCTAAGCTACTAGATATTCTCCGGTCATGTTTCACCATTATGAGAAATTTTTTACTACTCATGAAGCCTCACCTAAGCGAGATAGAGCCCTTCAATATTGTATCAATGTTGTTCCCTCTTAGCTTTCTGAAGACCAATTTTTTTTGTGACTAGATTCTCTCTATTGAGGACCTCAAGGAATTGGTTTTCTCCATGGTTGATGAAAAATCCCTTGGATATGATGACTTTCCTTGTAAAATTTATAATGCCTTCTGGTCTTGTGTAGGACTTGATTTTCATAAGGTCTACATTAAAGCCTTTCACCTAGGCCTATTAATTAAATTAAATTCATACCTAAGGTGGGAGACCCTAAATACATTTGCAATTGGTTCAAAACATTTCCCTGCTCGACATCTCTTACAATATCATTGCCAAGGCCTCGGCCTTGAAGATTCTTATCAACTTTCACAATTTTTTTAACCTAAGCAAGCTAGTTTCATAAAATCTAGGTTCATTATATTTAACATTATTTTTTTCTATGAAGGAATGAAGTGAGTACTTCATTCTCATCAAAGTGTCAACTTCCTCAAATTTGATTTTCCAAGGCCTACAACCAGATTAGGCTTAGCCCCCATTTTATTGAGCTTTGAAAATGTTGTTTGGGGATACCTCCATGCATATCACCATCAATAGTTTTCAGTCTTCATATTTTAGGTTTTTCACTTTATATGCTAAGGATGTCCTTTAGCTCTTTCATTATATGTTCTGGCAACTAAATGCATTGGGTATTTGTTGGAAAATTATATCTCCACAAGGAGGGTCAGGGGAGTTTTCCTACTTAAGTCACCTTCTTAACTAGTTAATGGCCATTTTTTGATGATTATTTATTCACCTTAATTGAAGAGGACCAAAATATCAAGGAATCCCTTCAGTGTCTTGACACCTTTTGCTAAGCCTTCAGTGTCTAAAGGTTCTACCATTCAACAATATAAAGCTTAGTGATACCAACAATATTTCCTTCCAACCCCATCATAGATGCTCCAATATGGGTGGAAATGGATTGGGCATAGAAAAATATTTCTCACACCATTTTATTTGTCTGATTACGTGATAACGGAATCCTTCATCTAATGTTCAAATATTACAGGATAACGTAAGCTGCGTTCAAAGATTACGGGATAACGTAAGCTGCGTTCAAAGATTACGAGATAACGTAAGCTGCATTCGAACAGATTACGGGCCCCTCACTGCGTTCGCCCCCCTGGGCGGCAAGGTTGCGATAACCTTGCTCTCGAAAACTGTGTCATGATCGTAAAAACACCACGTTTATACCAGGATACCTTCGTGTTGGTGTTGGTAAACCCCCCGGATTTTTTGTGTGTTTGGCAAGAAAAATTATTAAGCTGATGAAATCAATGGCCTGGTTCCGAGCTGCTTCTCCATGATAAATGTCCACATAAAAAACAAAATCTTTTTCAAAGGACAAATATTAAAGACTGCTATTGAATGATGAACTTGAAAATAATGGATGGGTTTTTATAGAAGAAAGAAAGGGTGCTTTAATGAAGCAAAGCCTATAGACTTCACCTGCCCATGTTTATTTTTGTTCAGCATTTGCATTTTCATCTGCCAGCTCCCAAGAAACTGTACGCCACAGGGTTAAAGTGATTAGTTTGCATGTTTCTGATCACCTGTGCACATTTCAAAATACTTAAATTGAAATAATCAGTCCATCAGATTTCTAGTTTAACTCAGAGATTTGCATCTTCGAACACGTTTTGTATGGACTACGTATGTGTGATGTATGATGGTGTGACTTTATGGTGCAACTATAATCACTGGAATCAAATCTTTTATCCATATGTTTTTAACTGAAATTGAGCAACATTAGAAATTTTTCTAATAATTCTTAAATTACCAGTGCTATATTCATTTCCCTTAATTTTCAAAAAAGCTTATCCAAACGTGGTAGTGAAAAATAGATTGCGAACCAAGAAGTTGTATTGAAACGTGCTATAAACGAAAACAGACTATTTATTAAATCTAAAAAGTGTCGTGGACCCAGAGCTCGGAGTAAATAATCTGTCGCACTGAGTAAACAAATAAAAAAATAAACTTGTTTGAAATCCAAAAAACTAGGGATACCGCAGAAATATCGGAACCCAATAGCCATTCACAAAATAAAATTTTGAATCTTAAGTCCATTCTCAATCCCTATCAAGCCATGTGTAAAAACACGGCTTTTGCAATAGTTTGTGAATTAGATTGGAATTGGGATTGTCAAATCCTGGAATCGACATTTTCGATGTTTGTATTCCAAACATGAAACTGGACTAGGGATTTGTTAATTCCCATTTACCCACAAAACCAACATTTGAATCTTTCAGCTAAATAGATGGAATTGGAAAATCAATTCCAATTCCACTTAAATGGAAATTGGGGGTAACACAAAATTTATAATATTTTGAAATCCATATGCAAACAACATTTTACATCTTCTCATTATGAATTCTAGGTGAATTCCAAGTGAACCAAACGGTTCCAGCCGTATTCCAAAAACCATTTTCCAGATTTAAAACTACTAGAATTGCCAGATACTAGAATTGGACAATTCCAACATTATTTAATTCTAGTAATCAAATGGACCCTAATCTCCAAGAAATTTGAAGGCTCACTTGTCCTCGTGTGTATTTCAAGTTTATTGTGATTAAAACGCCAAATCCCCATCTTTTGGAAAGCCACTAATATATTGTAGAGTGTCAAATATTCTTAGAAGGTCGTGTTAGTAAGAGATGCCAAATTTTTCTTTCTTGTTTTGTTTTTCATCCATGTTATCCTTTATCATTGCTAACAACTTTCGAATCATGAAAATACACTCAAATTTAGGTGCTTCAAATTGTGTCCAATATGTTCTATGAGGAGGATATGCCAAAGCTCTATACATCATACATTCTCTTTTGTGTTGAGAGCCACATGGTCATAATTACCATAAAAATGAGAGGAGCTCTATTTTTTGGTGAAACTTTAAAGAATCCAACAAAATGTTCTATCTAATTAAAAAGTAGTTTTTTAAATTTTTTTAATTCATTTTGACATATTTATTGGTTCTCATGTAATATATATATATATATATATATATATATACATACATATATATATATACATACATATATATATATACATACATATATATATATACATACATATATATATATACATACATATATATATATATATATACATATACATATATATATACATATATATATACATATATATATACATATCTATATATATACATATATGTATATATATATATATATATATATATATATATATATATATATATGTATATGTATATATATATATATATATGTATATGTATATATATATATATATATATATATATATATATATATATATATATATATATATCATTGAAGCATCAAACTGTTAAATAATACTAGAGTCATGTTGGTCCTCATTTTATAACTTCTACAAGTTTATATAAAAGGATGCTACTATGCATTGCCTTAACATTAGTCCTAACTAGAAATAACATGAATTCAGAAGATGATAGTTATAATAATATTGTATAGAGACCAACTACCTACTTATATTAGATGGAAATGTGAAAAATATGGATTTCAAAGTAATACAATATAAATATTAATTACATACAAATATTTAATAGGTTATTAATGCCAACACGTTTAATGCAATGTAGAGGATTCAATGGGCTTCTCATATGATAGAAAGTGCTACAACCATGAAGGAAGAATTGTAAAAAGTGGTAAGGGTGAAAGGAAATATGGATGTAGATTATAAATCTAATAAAATAAACACTAAAAGAAATATTATCTATGCCAATACAACTTAAATGACATTTTAAACTGAAAAATAAGATAGTGCCCTAAACTTTTAATAACTTAATTTGATTATCCATACATACATTTACATAATTGGAAATATGAAACATGCATGGTTGCCTATATAGAGATAGATCATAAATTATGCACTATATAAAATGAAACCTATAAAATAATTAAGCCGCACACACATACACCATACAAACAATGAAATCATTATAAAAAATTATATGTATATATCTATATATGCATGATATATTGACATCCTTGTAAATACAAAATCTTGAAATAAATATAAAGATGTCTATCATTATGTACTATTTAGATGCATGTAAAATCTATTGCAGGAGTCTTCATTAAACAAAAAGTAGAAGACAATATACCTACCACTATTGAGGACCTTCACTCCCACTTAACCAACCTCCCAGACAATCGATTTATAGAAGAAGTAATGCATTTTGGCTCCACCTTATGAGGCACATGTGCATATTGGAACAAGTGTCGCACTAATATAGAAAATATGATTACCCAAATAGGTTCTCCAACATTGTTCTTCACATTAAATGCAACTGATACAAAGTGGCCTGATCTCTATGTCGTCCTTTCACCAAATGATGCATTTTCATTCCTATCCAATAAACAATGCACAGATAATGTTATTAGAGACCCCAAGACAACAACATTGTACTTACATCAAAGGTTCACAATATTTTGTGAAGAGGTTATCGAGATACTCATGGGGGCAATTAACTACTGGTACTACTATGAATGGAAAAGTCGAGGATCCACACACATCCATGGTTTCATTTGGATAAAAAATGCACCAAACATGGATGCCCTAGATGGGTCCAACCCTTCTGAAGTACATAACACAAAAGAATTCTATGACAACTATGTGTCTGCTTGCAACCCTTGCTCTAAAGTTTAAATTAGAAACATGCTACATAGAACTTCAATTGATGATCCGTGCCTAGCTGAGGACTTCGAGGTCACAAAAGTTGAGTTGGGGACCATGGATCATGCAGGTAAAAACCATTTGTTCAAAGAAATGGCTCAACAAATGTTGTTTACTTTATGGCAGGATGGTAAGAAAAGAAGGAATTAAAGTAGACAATTGTCACATTAATGTCTCAATTCATCAATACTTTCTGCAGTTTTGATGCAACTCCCCTGATTCAGTCCCCTCAGATTTTTTATCCAAACTCAACTAAGAGAAAAAATGTATTGAATCAAGCTCAACATGGCCGAGCTCTGGTGTCTTTAGTGGATGAATGGATGAATGAAGTCATCAATAATGGTCTCAAATATATTAAAGATTCTCAAGCCATTCTCCATGACACTGAAAACCTGATAGGAGAGATGCAAGCACAACGATATGTATGGGATAGAGAAGAAGAAAAATAGATTTCTACTATGTCAAAATTCCTAGACATTGAGAAGTATGGGTTCATTAAGTTCTGTACTGAAAAATCAGTGAAATCCCCTGAGGAATCCACTTTCTTTATCCTAAGAAGAAATATCAGCTGGCGCATTACTATTATTAGGAGCACCATAGTTGAAACCAAAGACTATGAAAATGAGATCAAATGAGCTACATAAAACCATGCTAAATGAGTTGAAGGTAATTAACTTCGCTCATGTATGGACAACCAGTTATGGTGAGCAGGAATTAAAGGAAGTTCTGGAAGTGTTTGAAGCTACTATGAACAAAATCAAGGAAAAGATTAACCTGAAGGCTTTAGATTTCACACAAATGGCTAGAATTGAGTCCCTGCTATATCTATGCATTGATCAACTCCCTGTAATGATTGAGAAGGTTAAAAACCTTGAAATGGATCAACAAGAAATTCCTCTTGTTATTCAACCAAACTTGAATTTCTAAGATACACAAGAAGATATCATTGCGTACTTGAACACCCTTTCTTGGAAACAAAAAACCGGTTCTCTTGGTTCTGGAAGAAGAAGAAGACATAGGTGAATAGTTGAGAGGTCTCCTAATTGCTCAAGAAGTTGAGATTGTGAATAGAGATGCCCAAAGACCCTAAGATTTTGAATAGAGATACTTTCTTTGAAGAATTGCAAAATCTTCAACTCCAAATTTCCTACAACTCTAGGCCAAAAGCAAAGAGCAGACCTCCTTCCCCATCTAAAACCACATCTGACGTCTCTATGTCTAATAGCATTTGGCAAGCCCTAAATTTTTCTAGTATTCAACCTCCTCTTTTGACAATCTTTCCACAAGTGATTATGGCACAAACATGGGGTGTTGCAGTTGGTCCCCTGGCCCTAGATGACCATCACACCCTTCCTAAAGGTGCTAAAGATGTTCTTCCCAAATTCTCTAGTGATGGCAAGGTATCTGTGGAAGAACATTTTAATTCATTTAATGTAGCCATTGGTATATTGGCAGTGCAACACAAAGATGTTGCGGTTAGACTCTTTGTCCAAACCCTCATAGAAGGAGCAGTAGAGGGGTTTGGTCATTTGCTAGTTGGGTCCATAACAGATTGGAAGTCCATGAAGACCACCTTTGAAAATCATTTCAAAAGCACTGATGATGAACATTCTTTATTGGCACAACTCACACAAATGAAAAAAGAAATCCATGAGCCGATGAGGGATTATGTGGCTAGGTACAATAGAGTTATTCATAAGATCCCTACCACTAAAAGGCCAACCCCGGAGAACCAACAATGTTTTTTCATAAACTTCATGCCTCTAGATATTGGTTTTCATCTCAGAAGGAATAGGCCATCAGATTTAGTAATTGCTCAAAGTCAAGTGACTGAATTAGAAGATGATTTGATTATAGCAAGAAAATGGAAGAAAGATCTTCAGTCTCTACACTCTCAAACCTCTACCTCTTCTTTAGATCCAGTTGTTCAAAGGTTAATGAATGATATGATTTCCTTGAAAAGAAAATTTCCAAAAAAAGGATCAACTTATCCCCCTGTATATAAATATGTTAATAGGAAACAACCCAGTCAGTGGCATGGTAAAACTCCCCTTCTACCCTCAACTCAACCTAGACTAGCCCTTGAAGCCTCGTCAAGAGAGGGAGTTATGTGTTCTTTTCATTTGACAACAGATCATGATGGTGATACATGCCCAGATATGATGAGACATGTGCAAATGGAAGAAATTATTGATGTATTAGGAGAAGTAAAGGTGGAATAAATGGCTCAAGAGTGACTTGGTGACTCTGACTCATTTTACCTAGAATATGAATCAGACTCTGAAAGAGGAGATATTTTAGTCACTCTTAAAGCTCCAATATGTGCTATGCTTACCCACAATCAAAACTCTCATAAATACACTCCAACGACATCAAATATTGTTGATATGAATAAGGAACTTGTAAGTAATGTACCTTCTTCAAGTTCAAAAGTCCCTGATTTCAAAATTTTGCAAAAAGATGCTTGAATCCCCTCATTTGATATAGTTGAATTTTGCAAATCTTCTTCTATCCAAATTTCACCTGCTGAGTATTTAAGATTGATGCCTAAGGAAATTGACAAGTTAATTAAATATGTCAAGGGTGAATCTCTAGACTCTTCTCATTATAATCAATGTACAACTAATCAAACTGACACATTTGTTCAACCTCCTGTAGTCATTCCTCCTACCACTATAGACCAAAGAAATTCATCTAACACATCTACTTCTGAAACTAATTATGATATACATGAAACCCAAAAGCCTGAACCTTTCTATATTTCTTTGCTCCTTAATGGTCTTAAATTGAGCAATTTCATCATAGATTCAGGAGCATTCGATAACATTATGCTATCTTTAGTTGTTAAAGCCCTTGGTTTGACTCTGACAAAAACTTTTGGAAGATCTTATTCGATGGATGGTAAACAGGTGCCCTTAATAGGTCAAGTAAAAGATGCCTAGACTGTCCTAGCTGTTTATCCAGATAAGAGATTAAAATTTACAATTCTTGTGGCCGATATTCCAGCAAGTTATGGAATACTTTTGAGTAGGAATTTTTGTCGGGATATGGGTGGAGAAATTAAGATGGATTGGTCAGAAGCAGTCATCCTTGTGGGAAAGAAGAAGGTTAAGTTGGAGCCAGAGGAAAAGAACAAGTATACGGTCTTTCCTTCTGATGATCTAAAAGCTCAAATTTTATACTATGAGTGTGAATTTGGGAATTATCTAATCTTATCAGATGAGTCTCTCCCAGTTTCAATGGTTCACGATGAGATTTCTCAAATTTGGTCTATGGAATTTGATGGTAGTTGTGCTAATGCTGGATCTAGGGTAGGGGTAGTGCTTAAAGGCCCCGATGGAGAGTATTTACCTTTTTCCTTCAAGCTAGATTTTAAGAACACTAATAATATTGATGAGTATGAAGCCTTGTTGTTGGGTTTGCAAGAGGCAAAAATGCACGGAATTAAAATTCTTGTTGCAAGAGGTGATACTGAGTTGATAGTCAAACAAGTGAAAGGTCAGTTCATAGTAAAGAATGAATGGTTAAGGCATTTAGAGATTTAGTTTGGAATGAAATTGAAGCTTTTGATGCCTTTTGTATAGAATCCATCCCAAGAAGCTTAAATTCAAGAGCTGATTCCTTAGTAGTATCGGTTTCTTTATTACTTCCTCATCATGATTTTAAAATAGATACCTATAGAATAGAGATGATTTACAGACCTACAGTTCTTGACAATATTGAACATTTGCAAGTATTTGAAGATGATGCTAGTATAAATGATTTTATGGCATGTGTAGAGGTTTTTGCATCTACTTACTTTGAAGGTTTGGGTGGAGCATCTAAGGAATCTGGTTCTGAAACACAATCATTAGAGGAAGTAGTTCAATTAAAAGGCAACAAGATTTCTAAAGGCCTGATTTCACTTGAAAATTTATTCTCTGGAAGAGATGATAGCTACATCCCAGGAAAAGGAGGTCTACACTTTGAATTTTTGAAGGAGTATGATAAAATCAATATTGGAGATGAGGTACAACCTAAGTGGATATCTGTGGGTAAGAATTTATCTGCTCAGGAAAAGGAAAGACTCCAAGTGTTGTTGACTACATATACATATGTATTTGCCTGGAATTATAATGACCTAAATGATTTTAGAGGTGGCAGTTTTAGTCATAATATACCCCTTAAACCAGAGTCTAAACCTTTCAAGCAAAAGCTACATAGTTATAACCCCAAGGTATTAGAGGCCATACTATGTGAGGCAGACAAAATGTTGAAGGCAAGAATCATATACCCTATTCATCAGTCAACATGGATTACAAATATTGTCCCAGTGAGAAAGAAGAATGGTGAAATAAGGATTTGTGTGGATTTCCACAACCTAAATTAAGCTAGCCTGAAAGAAAATTATGCCTTACCAAAGATGGAACATGTTTTAAAAAATGTTTCTAGGTCTAAAATCATGTCAATACTTGATGGATTCTCAGCATATAATCAAGTTAGTGTGGCAGAAGATGATAAGCACGAAACTACTTTCACTTCATTGTGGGGAACATTTGCATATAATAGAATGCCCTTCAGCCTGATTAATGCGGGGGTGACTTTCCAGAGGGCTATGGATTCTTCTTTTGCTAACATAAAGAATAGAATCATTGTGATATACCTTGATGATCTTACAATTTATTCCAGGAGGTGAAAGCATCATCTTAGAGATCTTCGATTTGTTCTTGAAAGGTGTCGAGACCATGGTATTTCTCTCAACCCCAAAAAGTCTATCTTTTGCGTAACAGAAGGTAAGATGTTAGGTCATATTATTTCTAAGGAAGGAATCAAAATTGATCCTGACAAGTTAAAATTTATTCAGCAGATTGGTCTTCCGTCAACTAGGATTGGGGTTAAGTCTTTTTTTGGTCAGATTAATTTTTTGTGAGCATTTATACCAGATTTCTCTGAGTTGACAAGACATATCGTGGGGATGATGAGTGAAAAGAAGCCTTTCAAGTGGACTGAAGATGGTAAAAAAGTATTCAATGAAATAAAAAATGTTGTGGCAACTGCTCCTTCTTTAGTTTATCCTGATTATAAAAATGATTTTATCATTTATTGTTATGCCCTTGATCATTCATTATCAGGAATACTAACTCAAAAGATTGATTCTGAGAATGAAGCACCAATTTTTTTTATGAGTACCCCCCTTAAAAATCATGAGCTCAAGTATTTAACCATTGAAAAACAAGCTTTTGCGGTAGTTAAAGATGTTAAATGGTTCAGATTCTATATTCTCCATTCACATTTTATGGTCTTTGTTCTTGATTCTATTGTAAAAAGCCTACTCACCTAATAAGAAATAGCCATGAACAAAAGGGCGGCATGGGTAACTAAAATACAAGAGTATGATTTGACAATAAGACCCACTAAACTGGTTAGAGGAAGGGGATTATGTAAATTCATAGCCAAAAATTCAAAAGAAGCTGAAGAATTTGGGAATGAGGTATCTCATGCATTATTGGTTAGCTTAACTGATCCTTGGTTTTATGACATAACATATTATCTAACCTATGGAGAATGCCCTGCACGGCTGACCCCAAAAGAAAGATGTAATTTGAGACTCCAAGCAGCCAAATATGTGATATGGAAGGGTAAATTGTTTAAAAGAGGCATTGATAGAACTTTCCTCAGGTGTGTGGATAAAGAACAACATACACAGTTATTAAGAACTTTTCATGAAGAATCCTATGGGGGGCATTTTTATTCTTCAGTCACTACTTTTAAAATCCTTCTCAATTTTTTCTATTGGCCGGGGATGTTCAAAGATGCCTATGCATATGTCAGAAAGTGTGAGAAATGTCAATCATTTTCTAGAAAACCTCAGTTGGCAGTGTTACCCTTGAAACCAGTTGTTGTGGATGAACCCTTCAAGCAGTGGGGACTAGATTTTGTTGGCCTGGTTAATCCTCTGTCAAGTGCCAGTGATGTCTACATTCTAATAGGAAAAGACGATTTCACCAAATGGGTTGAGGCTATTCCAACCAGAAAGGAAAACTCTTAGGTAGTGTGTGATTTCTTGAAAAATAATATCCTGGTGCGTTTTGGGGTCCCTCAAAAGATTGTAACAGATAATGCTACCTATTTCTCATCTCAGGAATTAACTCTTTTATTTTATGATCATAGTATTTCCTTGTCCCATTCATCAGATTATTTTCCACAAGGTAATGGACAAGCATAATTGAGCAACAAGAATCTAGTAGCTATTATGAAGAAATTGGTAGACGACAATGGTAGAAATTGGCATAAAAATATTTTTGAGGCTCTTTGGGCTGACAGGATCACTCCAAAAAGAGCTATTAGCATGGCACCTTTTGAATTAGTGTATGGGGTAGGTGCTCAGGTATCTCTTCCCTTGGAGTTTTCATCAATAAAACTACAAACTACTATTGAGGATCAAACTTTTAGAGATTCTTTAGAAAAAATAATCATGTACTTGCATAAAATTGAAGCAGACAGAGAGGCACTAGTAGATAGAATCACATAACATTAGATTAGGGTTAAGAATATCTTTGACAAGAAATCTCAGCCTCAGAAATTCATTAAGGGAGATAAAGTGTTACTCTGGGATAAAACAAAGGAACCTAAAGGAGCCCATAACAAGTTTGAATCTTTGTGGAAGGGACCTTTCTTGGTTAAAGAAGAGCTAGGATCTAATGATTTTAAACTCACTTATCCAGATAGACCCATCTTGTCATTCTCTTACAATGGGCAAGATTTAAAGCTTTTGAAGCTTTGAGTCTCTCAGTGTGTAAATCTTTATACATATTAGGTTTAGTTGTTTTTCCTGTCCAATTTTTGTTGTGTTGGTTTCACCCTTTCATTTTTGTGTAACCAGAGTTCTGAGTTCTCTACCTTTTGTCAAAAGCAGTCCCCAGTCAGAGCCAATGTTAGTCCAAGTTTGGTACTTGTTCTTATTTTCTTTGTTTTGGTCTTGCATTAGTTGGATCTCTCCTTTTTTTCATTTTTATCTTCTTTTGTGTCCATCTAAGTTCAGTGATTTAAAAGTCATTCATCTTTTGGGTCATGATTTGATTTTGAGCCTTTTAAGTTATTCGTAAACAATTTTTTCTTGAACACCTTTAAACACCTTCGAACACGCTTGAACTCCATTCAAGCCTGTTCAAGGTTGTTCATAACAGATTCTTTACTTTTGAAAATATGACAAGTTCATCAAGAAAATGAAGGTAATCTATCATCCGTCAAGTCATGAGGAGAGCTGACACATTAATTATGGATTTGTGACACATCATTGTAGCCAAATTACCAAGTGGCAAAATCTGGAGGATCAAAGTTCTTGAACTACATTGAACAGTCTTTCAAAAATCATGAACTTTGTTCTTTCGTGTTCAAAAACACCCAAAAGAGATTATGAAGGAAAAGGGAATCTTGTGACAGCTTAGTAGTGGGACCCACAGGAGGTTGTGCATTTAATACTAATAAATGGTAAGAGGGTTTACACATTTGAGATGTCCAAATAATCATTATTTTTACTGACATAAGGACTTGTGTAATTATTAATTATGGATACATGCATAAGTTGTCAAATCAAATATTTTATCGTCACCTCTGTAAAGATTTGTAATAAATGATTAAGTTCTCATACTTCTCTTATTTAAGTTGAGTCCTGCATCCAAATTCCTAAGCATTTTGTTATTAAGAAATTGGCGAGCGGAGGTAAGGACTTCAGAGCTCTTGTGATCAATAATTTCTACAAAGTAAGGTGACTCTGGCCGCCTTTCCGTGATATTTTCAAATTTAGTAAGTAGAACAGAAATAGAGAATTTAAAGCTCTGCAATTATGAAGTTTGATTTTCATCTATTTGGGAATATATCAAGTTTGGCGTTGAGGGTCCTATAATATCAAACACAGATTTAGAAAATTATAATCTAGAAGGTCTTCCAGCCCATCTTCTAAATTCCCTTGAGGGTACTCCAGCTTTAGAAATCCTACACAATGGGTTATGTTCAGCTACAACTTTCCCTCCCATTGTCGTATGCCCCGAGTTGATCCTTGAATGTATACAAAATTATGACGCACAGACATAATCCATTAAAAAGAACAATGGTAGCATTCTCCTATCCGTCAATAGGGAAATGGTGTCTTTAGCATTGCAACTCCCAGAAAAGACCTCCTCCTTTTCCCATGCACAATCCATCATCAAGTTTAATGAAAATAGAGATGGAAATCGTACTTGTATGGCTAAAAGATGGCTTCTAAACCCACAAAGAGGAGGTTCACGATTACCTAAAAAATTCAATAGAAGTCACGTACGCTCCTATATCAGTGTTATAATGGTCATGCTACAAAGAGTGAAAGGATCAAAAGTAGCTTATCTCTTCTTTGACTAGATGTATTTCTATATTCAGATTATCTTAGAGGGAGAACAAATCTTAGATTGGGCTGAATTATTTGCTAGCTCTCTCAGAGAACAACTCAATATGTCCAAACTGACTAGTAGTGGTTTCCTTATGTCATCTTATCTTATGTATTGTTTGGCCTATAGTAGACAATGGAATTGAATGCCACATAAACCCTGGGTCACTGATATGTGTGTCTATGAATACTACTCCATTTTACAGAAGGATAATATTATTGAAAATTATAGGAGAGTACATGATACATTCATGGGGAAACTCTATTTTGAGTTAGTAGGAATCTTTGTCAAAAGGATCATCCCAGAAGCTCAATAATTTGTGACTAAATATGGGAGCTATTATATTCAGTTCCCTAGGTTTACCTACATCAAGGTTGGGGGTTTTGAGGATTCACCTATGAGATTGCCTAGGTATGCTTTTGACTATTTTATACTAGCCAATGTTTGTGGACAACTTACCATTGTTTTAAAGAGGTTTGTCCCAAAAGAAGAATGGGAAAAGGCTTTCCCTATCTCATTAGGAAAATTTTCATGTGGATCAATGGCAGATGTAGTAAGCATAGGGAGTGACCTTCATCATTTTGATTTCAAGTATTATACTGAAAGAGCTGGATTTGATAATAAAAACTATGCCAGTGGAAGCTTAGGGATTAGGTCACATATGTTCCCTGCACCTTATTTAGAAGACTTTTGGGAAGATTATTGTGATGAATCACAAGTGGAAGAAAAGAGGCACAATAGGCTGTGCATATCTCAAATCCAATATATGAGACTACAAATCAATGTAGAAGGGGTAACTGATGATGGGTCTAATTTAATTGAGCCCAGTCTCAAGAAATCAATTGAACAAGTAATTTTGTCATCAACTAGTCTGAAGAGGAGGAATATGATATTGAGAAAAGAACTCAACATGTGATTCATCTAACTAAGGAGTGGCTATTAACAAAAATAAAGCAGAAAAAACCTAAATCAATAATAGAAGAAGTTAGAGTTACTTCTTTGCCTTCTCCAGTTTCTATTTCTAATGTATCTACATCAATTGAAAATGCAGGGCTTTCAGAAAAGCAACAAGTTAAAGGTACCCGAAAGAAAGCTATAGCAGATCGCTTACTAGTGGCTCCTTCACAGAGGCTGATGAGATCAAAGACCAGGTCTAGGATGAAGAAAGATATGGCTCAAGAAAATATGCAGACTATTAATTTAGATGAGGACAAGTTTGAAGATGTGAATTATCAAATAGCTTAAGAGGAACAGGTTGAAAACAATCTTTTTGATCTTGATGATGTGACACTGGAAGTTATTAATACACTAATGAAGATTCTTGAATAGTCGGTTGGGCTTGAAACAATGCCTAAATGGTTGGACACTTCCGTAAATAAAAAATGTAGCCTAGTTCCTATTTCAGTTCCTATCAAAGATAATGTCAGCAAGTATGTTAAAAAAAACCCAAAGAAAAAAAGAGTGAAAAGCATGACCAGGATGTTTGCCAATGCAAAAATGGGGAAGTACTGCCGAAGTAGCCACTTACATGCCAAAAGAAGGAGAACATGAACTCAAAGCTGAGGACTTCGAGGTCGCAAAAGTTGAGTTGGGGACCATGGATCGTGTAGGTAAAAACCATTTGTTCAAAAAAATGGCTCAAAAAATGCTATTTACTTCATGGCAGGACGATAAAGAAAAGAAGGAATTAAAGAAGACAATTGTGACATTGTCTCAATTCATCAATACTTTCTGCAGTTTTGATGCAACTCCCTTGATTTAGTCCCCTCATATTTTTGATCCAAACTCAACTAAGAGAAAAAATCTATTGAATCAAGTTCAACATGGCCAAGCTCTAGTGTCTTCAGTGGATGAATGGATGAATGAAGTCATAAATAGTGGTCTCAAATACATTAAAGATTCTCAAGCCATTCTCCATGATGTAGAAACCCTAATAGGAGAGATGCATGCACAACGACATGTATGGGACAGAGAAGAAGAAAAATGGATTTCTACTATGTCAAAATTCCTAGACATTAAGAAGTATGGGTTCATTAAGTTCTGTACTGAAAAATTAGTGAAATCCCCTGAGGAATCCACTTTCTTTATCCTAAGAAGAAATATCAACTGGCACATTACTACTATTAGGAGAACCATAGCTGAAACCAAAGACTGTGAAAATGAGATCAAACAGGTATAGAAAACTATGCTAAATGAGTTGAAGGTAATTAACTTCACTCATATGTATACAAACAGTTATGGTGAGCATGAATTAAAGGTAGCTCTAGAAGTGTTTGAAGCTACTATGAACAAAATCAAGGAAAATATTAACCCGAAGGCTTCCGATTTCATACAAATTGCTATAATTGAGTCCCTGTTATATCTGTGCATTGATCAACTCCTTGTAACGATTGAGAAGGTTAAAAAACTGAAATGGACCAAAGAAGCTTCAATGATGAGGATTCTAAATATGAAGATTCCTCATTTTCTACTCGCAAAGGAGCTCATTTAGGCATATAAAGAATGGGAGGTGACTCATTAGATTGCAGGTGAAGGAGAAAATCCTGCCGGTGGCAAGGAACATGTTGATAAGGAGCCTGATCTAGAGATCTAGTTATCTTTCTCATTGCATGAAAAAATCTTAAGGACATGTGTCCTTTTTACTTTGGTTGACCTATTAACTGTTTAATCGAGAGATTGGGTTTTTAGGGAGACCTCTCGGTTTGCTAAGACTATAAGTAGGATAGTAACAATAGCGAAAGGGTTGGAAGTTTTTGGAAAGGAACTAGTTACTCTTTCTATTTTAGTTTAATTTCTCTGAAAAACACTGGATGAATCAAGTTTACTATTGAAAACTAATATATTTACTCTTTTTTTTTGCTTGTGCTACAAAGATGATGAATATATATGTGGTTATATTTCAAATCTGTGCTATTTGAAATGAATGGATAGATGTTATGTGTTAACATTTTAATTCATTCTGTATTATGTTGAGAAGGTTCCAATAGTAGCTTGAAACATCAATGATCTTTGTCTGGTTTTCAATTTCACAATTTATTCTTTAATCTTTTATCCCTGAAGTGATATTAGTAGTAGAAAACTTTGAATTTTTCTACTATTGTTTATCTTATTTACTTTTCTGGAACAATGTCAGAAAATCTTATCATCTAAGAATGATATAGAAACCTTTTGAGGCTTTAAGGTTAAAAGCTAAAACTGCAAGTTATTAATTGAGATTTATTGAAAATCAATTCTAGGGAGTTGTACCTAAGTTAAAATTTAGAGGGAAGTGGTTTAGAAAGAACACTTGCGCAACTGTTAGTGATTGTTTGTCTTTTAATGGGTGATAGAGTAATTGTTGTAAGAAAGATTTAATGAAAGACAAATCTATTTACTAACAGATACCCATTTGGGCCTTATACAACATATGTCAAAATTGGCCAGGGTTGTTTTGTATGTAATTGGTTAAAAATGGACTTTTACAGAGTCAGAAACCCTAGTTAGATCATAAAATATTCTGTAAAGAAAATGTCATAACTTGTAGAAAACTTAACCAAAAATCATGAAACCAGTTAAAAATCAAATCTGATTCAATCCTCTTTCAAATTCATCTATTTAGAGGTCATAACTCTTTTGTACAAGCTTGTACAACACACTACAACTCGATTGTTACTAGAGAAATTAGGAAAGTGGGAGTCACTAAAATAAGCATAAATTTCACAATACCCAATAACATTTCCTTCCATGTCACCCTTAGTGGTAACATTCATAGTGTCATCTCTTTCAATTGATCCATCAGCAACAATACCATCAACTACTTGGTCATTGACATCAATCACATGATGAATCCCAATATCAACATGACCTTTCATTAATTCATTAATCATTAAACAAGTTTATTCATCTTCAAACACAAGTGGATCATCATGCATTTGTAATGTATCTGGTTCAACTTGAACAATGGATTCAAACTGTACCCTTGCCTCATGTACTATTGTTTGTACCCACTTCTTTCTTCTTTGGATTAGCCTCTGATTAGGGCATACTACCTTCTTCTTAGGTGTCAGGTGCAAACTTGATTG
The DNA here is from genome assembly GCA_027943335.1 of Chamaecyparis obtusa. Classification (NCBI taxonomy): domain Eukaryota; kingdom Viridiplantae; phylum Streptophyta; class Pinopsida; order Cupressales; family Cupressaceae; genus Chamaecyparis; species Chamaecyparis obtusa. Next base: position 1,685,230 of record BSBK01007311.1, read on the forward strand.
CTTCTCTTCAATTCTTCTTTCTAATTCATCAATTTTATTTCTTATTTTAGCTAACTCTCTCTCATATTCCAAGTACCATTTCTCCCTCTCTTCTCTCTCTCTCAAGCTCTTATTCTCTTCTCCTCTCTTTCTCTTCTTTTATTTTCCTCTCCTCCTCTTCTTGTATTCTCCTCTCCTCTTTCCTCTTCCTCTCTTCTTATTTATTCTTCTATAAAAACTCACCTAACAAATAGTCCCTCAAAAGGTACATTTCTTCAATCAAATCATTGTCATCCTGCCTCATCTAGGTCTCTCCTCTCCACCTAGTCTTTTGGTAACCACTCATCAGGTTATCTCCTCAACCTGCACAACCACAAATTGATTGGTGTGGATTTCCTCCTTTAGTTCTCTATCCACACACTCAAGGTCTTCTCACTCTAATACCAATATGATGTAGAGGTTAAGGGGTCAAACCAACAAATCACCATTACACCTTGCAAACTCTATATTTTCTCTTCATAAGAACACATTGCCTTGTAGGCTACAAATAGAAAATGAGAGCTTTAATGTCCACACAAATAAAGCCACATTAGGAACACCTTATATCCACCTAAACATGACTATTCAATACCTTATCATCCCTAAATATTTATAATTTCATTAATTGTTATGCTCTACACAAAATTAGGCCTAAGTCTCTACTAGCCATGTCTAGAGACAAGATTGAACATAACTTCTTTTAAAAAACCCAAGTACACAAACAAAATAGGTTTCTTATATACCCATTAAGGCCTTCTAAAATATATCTCACAATGAACATAGGTTATTTTGGAACACTTGATCCAAAAAAGGTATGTTATGCTTTAGCCAATACACTTTTTTTGGAGCAGAAAACTCAGTATTTTGGCCATAATTTTCATTGTAGACATGATATAAAAAAATAAAAAAATATTTATAGATACCCATTTGGGCCTTACACAACATATATCAAAATTTGATATGGTTGTTTTGTCCAAATGAGTAAAAATTGGACTTTTATAGAGTCAGAAACCCTAGTTAGATCACAGGCCTACCAGTAAAGAAAATGTCATAACCTGCACAAAACCTAACCAAAACTCATGAAACTAGATCAAAATAAAATATGATTCAATCCTCTTTCAAATTTATCTATTTAGAGGTCATAAATCTTTTGTACAAGCCTGTACAACACACTACAACTCGATTGTTACCAGAGAAATTAGGAAAGTGGGAGTCACTAAAATAAGCATAAATTTCACAATACCCAATAAACTTGAGTGAAACAAAATAAAAAAAGTAGAATCATAAAGTCATCACCCACATGTATTATTACATCATTATCAGGTCGTACAAGGACATACAATCTTTTGTAACAACAAAATTCTATGAACAAAAACTCTAAAAATTGGAAGTTTATTTATTACTTGTGAATTCAAAATATCTTCCAACCTGTCAAACCTACCAAAAATTGACCATAAAATTATTTATGTAGATGTTTATATAATTTAGAGAAACTTCCCTTCATATTCAACCGATTAACTACCTCCTATCTTCTCACTGGACCCTACATATTCCATATGTTGCATTTTACATTTTGTTTGACAACTTTATATCCTTTTGTGAAACTTTTTACATATAGACAAAAAATGACTCAAAATATCCTACATGACATTGAAAATGGTCTTCTTAGACCTTATTCAATTCATAAGACTCAATATTTACCTACCACCTGTCACTTGACCTCCTAGGACCACAACAAGGGCTTGGTGCTCCTATACCAAAAAATCACCGAATCCAATCACACGACCCAATGAGATCCAACAATAGGAATAGGACACAATCTAAAAACATCATAAAAAAACATTAAATACCACATCAACAACATAAACATCTCTTCTCATAATTCACAATTATCTCTGTACTGTTCATCAGGAACACCAAACATCAATCTTTGTCACTCTACAAAAATAGATTTCCAACATCCAAATTATGAATCATTTGAGTTGAGGGCACAAATCCATGTCCTAAACTCACCACCAAGTTAGAAACAAAAAAATTGCATAATTGATCCATACTGATCCAATAACTACAACATTGGAACTTCCTAAACAACCAGAAAATAGTCCTTTGATAGATCACTTGTAACTCACTTAAATCATAATGAAAAACTTTTACACTTGAATAAGATAAAGTAAAAACATCCAAAAACATATTTGCAAGTGTACAACACTTGATACTCAATACAGTAGCCAAATTGATCCACACTTTACTGAACAAACTGTGAACAATGTAAAAATAAGAGAATATGTTTACATCAATGAAAAAATATCAATATCAACACATATATGCAATATATCTCTGAAATCTCCAACAATCTCTCTCTTTGACATTAATGGGGACATAATGATGTGAAAAATCAAATCAATGCACAAAGAAACCATATCAACAAAACTACCAACAATATCCACAATATATCTCCCTTAAATCTTCTGTAATAAAGAAAAATATCTCTCCCTAAGATCCATACTATTTTTCACATGGATATTTATCTCTCTTTGACATCAATGATAAAGGCACATATATGCACTAAGTCATAGAGGCCAAAAAAACTAAATATTTCAAAAGAAACACACCTCACAATACTAATTACCCCCCTTGAGTAGCAACCACTAAAACATCAACCCAAGCGAGTGATAATATCTATGAGATTACTAGACCAATGTAGATCCATGCATATTTAGCTCTGATAAGGAGGGGCCATCACCCCAAGCTTACCTCAAAGATACTCAAAAGTATCCTTTGGCAAGGTCTTCATGATGATATCTACAATTTTCTATTTATTAGGCACATACTCCAATCTGACTTCCCTTTCACTCAACTTGTTTTTCAAGAAATGAAACTTGATAGATATATGCTTTGTTTTAGAATGAAATACAAGATTCTTTGAAATATTGATGGCACTTGAGTTTTCACAGTAAATAGTAATAGACTCACCAATGTTCACTCTGATATCCTTCAACAATTTCTTCATCCAAACTATGTGTGTATAATTAACAACAACAACATACTCAACCTCAATAGTAGATTGTGATATACAACTTTTCTTTTTACTGGACCAATATACCAACCTTTATTCTAAGAAAAATACTCCTCCACTTGTACTCTTTCTGTCATTCACATTACCTACCCAACCTGCATCGATAAAAGCACTTAGTGTGAAATCATCATCCTTTCCATACCATATGCCATAGTCAATTATTCCTTTCAAATATTTTAATATCCTCTTAACAAAAAAAATATGTTTCCTTTGGTTCTGATTGAAATCTTGCAACAATACAAACAACATTTGTTATATCAGGTCTATTCTATGTTAAGTACATCATTCCACTAATCCTTGATCTGTACCTTATTTGATTAACATTAGGTAAATCATCAATCTTTGTCAAATTGCAACTAGTAACCATACGGGTACCAAATGATTTAGAATCACCCATACCAAATTTCTTCAATAATCATCTGACACAATTGGACTGTGATACAAAAATCCATTTTTTAGAATGAGTAATTTGTAAACCAAGAAATAATTTCATCTCACCTATCATAGACATTTCAAATCATTTTTACATCTCATCAACAAATTCCTTGCTCAACTTGTCATTTCTACCAAAAATGATATCATCCGCAAATACTTCAACAATCAAGATATTATCATGATCAATTTTGTAATACAATTTACTGTTGGCAACACCTTTACTAAAACCAAACTTCTCAACAAATATTTGCCTAACCTTTCATACTAAGCTCTCAGTTCTTGTTTCAATCCATACAATGCTTTCCTCAATCGACAAACCATATCACCTTGATAAATCAAGGGAAAACCATCAAGCTGCTCAACATAGACTTCCTCTTCCAATTCTCTATTTAGGAATGTAGACTTAACATCCATCCGATATACCTTGAAATCTTTGTGAGTAGCATATGCAAGAAAAATTTTGACTACTTCAATTCTAGCGACAAGGGAAAAGGTATCCTCAAAGTCACTAAATTCCATTTTTGAATATCCTTTACAAATAAGTGTAGCTTTGTTCCTTACCACTTCACCATATTCATTCAGTTTATTTCAAAAAACTGATTTAGTTCTAATCACATTCTTATCTTTAGGTCTAGGAACCAAAATCCATGTCTTGTTCTTTTCAATCTATTCTATCTCTTCTTCCATTTCCTTAACCCAAATTTCATCTTTTTATGCTTCATCAATGGCTTTAGGTTTAACTTTAGAGATCAAGAAAATTTATTCTCTATTTATAGCATGTCTACTTCTAGTCAAAACACCTTGATTCCTATCACCAAAAATCTAATTTTCTAAATGATTCATCCTTACATACCTTGGAGTCTTTGGATTTTCTTTTGTAGCAAACTCTCATGTTTCCACTTCTTCCTCATTTGAAAATTCCTCATTCTCTTGTATTGATCCACTCTTATTTTGATTCTGATTTGGTGTTTGCACACCTAACTTTCTTCTTCTTCATCTGATTGATAACTGCATGATCTGATCTATTTCCGATAACTTTTATCAACTTTCACATTGTCACTTTCAACTATCTTTCTCAACTGATTGTTAGAATACTTATATGCTTTTCTCTTTGGAGGGTAGGTTTTTAGGCTATGTTTTGGAGTTAGATAATCTTTTGTGTTACATGAGCCAAATATATGTACCCCCATCAAATGATCTTCATACCTTGATCTTATTGAATAATTATGGATATTATTTATTTGCAGTTAGATGATGTAGTTTACTTTGATGATGCTTATTTATATGTTTAAAATGATGCTTATGGTTATTGTAATACCCCAAAAATGGGCTATAAGTTCATTAATCTCCTACATCTTCAATTCGAACGAAATCGACATCAAAGTCCTAACCTAAGGCACATCTAAACATCATCGAATCATAATTGATTATCTTAAATTTTGCATCGGAGAATATTCCTAGTAATATTCCTAATTATCTTAATTATCTTTAATTTAATGATTATTTGGCGATAAATCACATTTATCCTAAAAATTTGATTAATTGAATATTTTCATATTTAATTAATTAGATTTAATATTTGCCACTTAATTGTGTAATTAAATTTAATTCTATCTATTATTAATTGTATTATTTAATTTTGACAATAAATCAAAATTCCTATCTTTAATTGATTAAATTCTTATTTAATTAATTAAAGCATGTTGTCATTATTTAATAATATAATTTTTAATAAAAGTTTGGTAAAATAGTTAATTAACCCATAAATTAATTATTTTATTTCAAAAATCAGTTGAGTTGAGGATAAATCACTTTATTTATTTATTTAATTCTTAATTATTATGCATATTCAAAAGAAACAGTTAAACTCCAAATTAGAAAATCAATGCAAGTTATTGACTTTTTGGAACTCAACATCCTTTTGGAGTTCAAAAAGCTGATCTAAACTCTAATTTGAGTTAAAAAGCTATTTTTGCATGATTTTGAGAATTAACTATCTTTCATGATCAGATAACTCAAAAATCAAGATGAGTTAATTTGAGTGATTTATGGCTTTTTCCCATGCACCTCCCAAGCCCTAGATTTCTATAAATTAAAAGCTTCAGCTCTTCACAAATCATCTCATTTTTTTGCACAATCATGCTGGAGAATTGGAATTGAAGAATCAAAGCTCTTGCGAATCGACATCTTTGTGAGATCAATCTTATTTTTTGCATTCATATTTCATATCATTGTTAGATTAGCATAGCATATCAGTTTTCATATAGATTAATTTCATATCAGTTTTTCATTCATTCTTATTGCATAGAAAAATCCAAAAAAAAATAGAATAATTGCATTCAATCTCATATCTAGATCAATTGTATTCAAATCCTTCATTTAGGTGTCATCTAGGTCACTGATCTTGATTACAATCTGAGAACATTAATCTCGCACCTATTAGAAGGCAGTAAATCGCTTGGTTAGATAGCTTTCAATTTTGCACGATTTTGATTATCACTAACCTCTAATGTTTTACTGAGTGTTGTGTCTACAGATCAGGTACAATTTTCACACACACATTTCTGATTATACTTACCCCATACTTGCATGTGTATGGTTATCATGTATGATTTTACTTTTATGTTTGACATGTTTGATATGGTTGAGGGACAAAGTCGTAGTTACTTGCTTGCAGGATCCATGCGATGTCCTGATCCACACCATATGCAGGTTTGCAGGCACCAGACATCGAATTTCTTGAATTGTCAGGATGAGAATGTCCTATTGTAAGTTTCAATGGTAAAAGGGAGGAGATAATGTTAAGATCCAAACCCAAACCTAAGCCATACTATTGCACTGAAATAGTGGACAAGATTATGATATTTTACCCTTCCTGAATTCGTCAAGTTGACGTGAGTTTATGGTCTTTCCCTTGAGCAAGGTTATGGTTTTACTAGTTTAGTTGATTTCTAGTTGATTGGTATGTTTGTCATAATTAGATAATTTATTTAGATTAATCATGTGATTTAACTAAATTAGATCTTGCTAAATTTATAGTTATTTTAATTGTGTAAGTATTTAATTAATAGAAATGAATTAGATACATTTATTAAATTTAAAGATTGAATTAAAAAGGCTTATTGTGGAAATATAAGTATTTAATTAATCAAGATTAATTAAATACATTCCTTTTAAAGTTTAATTAGTTATAAAATTCAATTTACCAAATAAAAGGTAATTTATTAATTGAAAATGAAATAACATTTGGAAAATAACATTAGACAAAAAGTTATTAATTTAATTTAATTTAAATGTAATTTAGTTGCACAAATGAATTTGGAATAAATAAATAAAAGAATTAGTAAATTACGAGTTAAGTGAGTTAACAGAAACAAGGAAGGAATATACTTGAGTTCAAAATTGAAATTGAGGGAATTATGGAGTTGATGAAAACAAGACTGTTGAGTTGAGTTGAGTTCCAAAATTTGCATGTGGAGTTCAATTCCTATATTAGAAAAGCTTGGTCATTATTCTCAACACATAGGTTTGGAGAATTTGGTGAAGGATTCGAATTGGAAGAATTTTATGTGAAAGCTTGGATTTTGTCTACGTTTCTGGTCTTCATTAGATTTATTCATTTGGTGGTTTGAGGTAGGATTTTAGAAACCCTTGTAGATGCAATTCTGACATTTCTGAAATAATTGTCTTCTTCATGCCTGCCAAAGCTGGATGTTTTTGCTGCTTTGTGATTTCTATTCATGTCAAAATTCTAAAAAAATGATTTTAAGAAAATGGGTGTGTGTATGCAATTCTTAATTCAATTTTGCTTTAAATTCAATTAGGATTTTGAATTAATGAGATTATTAAAATTTAGAATATTGATTGTTGGAATTCTGTGAAAGAAAATTTTACTTGGTAAACCCTAGGTTGAAATTCTACAATATTTCTTTTAGGAAAATTTAGATCTGTACATGGTTTGAAAGAAAACATCAAATAAACCTTAGAAAATAAATTTTTAGAAAATACCTAGATTAATCTTTACAATTGAGGCTTTTAATTTGTTTGTGAAAAAAAAATGTATATTTGTTCTAAGATTAACAAAAAATTCAGCCTCACATATTCATTAATTAAAATTATACATACGTATATATATGTGTGTGTGTGTGTGTGTGTGTGTGTGTGTTTTTCCCCTTTTGTCCTCAATTATATATATATATATATATATATATATATATATATATATATATATATATATATATATATATATATATATATATATATATATATACACATTATTTTGACATAGTAAATTATTGGTAAATTTTATTTATTAAATGTTAATTTAATATATATGTTATATTAAATTAAATTTAAAATATAATTTTTTAATAGTATTAATATATACATATATTATTTAGTATATGTGTATATATTAATTGTGAATGGTTTTTATTTTAATTAATGTTTGTTATTGTTTGGTTAATATATAAACAGTTGGGAGAATTATTTAAATGATTTATTCTATTAGTTTACTATTGGAAACGAGTTATGGCATGTTTTATTTCAAAGATGTTTTGTTAAATAAAATTGGGCAACTCAGTTTATTGTTTTATTAGACTTATGAAATTATAGTGTCTTAGTAATTTTAATTCCTGAAATCAATTTATTTTAATAACATAATAAATTGATTTGTTAGGGTTAGAATTTAGTTTTATTAATTATAATTATAATTTATTAGTGATTATTAATAGTTTAATTTTGTGATGGATTTTATAAATTAGTTTATTTATTAAATTCTATTGTATGTCTATTTTATTCCTTCTGCGTTTGGGTTAGAGGGGAATCTTTTTACGTCATCCTAGTAGGACTGTTACTAGAGGTAGGGTTAGGGTTATTGGATTTAATTTGTTTTTCTTATATACTTATGTGGGAGTTGATCATAGTGTGACCCAACCTTATGAAGTTGATTTTTATGTTGGAAATTTGTTATTGTGTTCTTGTTATTCATTGGAACTAGATTTAGAATTTATGAATTATGATGACCTTGAGTTATGATTTTGAGGCTATGAACCTAGGGTAGGTTATCTAGGTGTTAGAGGGGAAGTGGCTTGCTTTGGAGGTGCCAAAGCTTGGAAGTGGCTACCTAAGTATCCTTAGTAGGTTACTTAATCAAGTGATAATATAAAATTAAATACGGTTAAAATGAATTAATAAGATAATGGTTCATCGCCCATGCCTTGGGTGCTAGTATAGGCTAAGGATGGGAGTGGGAGAAGATTCTTGCCCATCTAGTAGTGACGGTGAGTCTGACATGATCGATTATCCTTGTTTACACGAGAGGATTTCATGTTCTGCATATGATCACACTTGGGATTCGGAGTCCAGTGAGATCGTTCCAAGGGTTTGACATATGTGCTGACACTTCCTTGATTTCATTCTAGGTTTCCTGTATGTGTTGGTTGCCTCTGGGTTAGTATGTGTACCTTTGATTTATGAGTTGTACCCTTGAGATAGGAGCTTCTATGATCTTTTCTTAGTTTACCTGATTGGATTGGTATTGTTTATCTGATTGAGAATTGATATTATCCCCTTAGCACAGTGGGAGTGGAACCACATGTTTTCATGAGGTTGGGAGGTAGTGTTCTTTTACAATTTGAGACTCTAACGCCATGTTCCAGTGTTGGATGATCCTTGTTGCAGTTGCTTCCTATCCTATTCTCTTGGAGATTTCTTCTTATTCTTGTACTTTCTCTATTTTGTACTTTGTATTTAATTGTAACTACATACCATGTGACTTGTGCAGTGGATGTTGGAAATTATGTATACTTTATTATTTAGATGTAATTATGATGTAATATGTAGATGAGTTAAGTTAAAAATGTAATTGATAGATGTAACTGTATATGTGTAGTTTCTACGTCAAGGAACCCTTGAGATGTGTGATCTAATATAAATATTATGTTTATGTTTATGTGTACTTATGGAGTTTATGTTTTACTTCTACTTTTTTATTCACTATTGATTGTAAACACTTTAGAAAAAATATTATTCTGCAAACTTAGTAACATGTTTTAGGTTAATATATCTTGGGTTCCCTGGGAACACATTACATGATCTTTATTCATCAGTGAGATTGACATCATCTAAGTATTTATTCTTGGTTGCATGATTTTCATTATTGTTTAATAGTAGCTAAGAGGTAGCAACCATATATTGTATTCTTGGTTGCATGTTATACTCTATGGTTGAGAAAGAACATGCACCTTTGAGTTTATTTTCATTTGTATGGATAAATTATTAATTATATTTATTTTAGAAACATTTGTTTTATTTATTTTGTAACTAGTACTCTTCCCTTCCTTCCTTTTTGGTTAAAAGTAAATCTCAAAATTTAATATTTTATCAAAAGAGGGAGTTAAACCTCAAAAACTAAGAGAAAATTTATTTAAAAAAAAAGTGTACTAGGAAAAAGTACCTTCATAGGGTTAGTATCTTCAATAAATCACAATAAAAAGTAAATAACCACAAGAAGTAATTTAACTAAGTAAATTCAAAGAAGATTGAGCACTCTATGACTCTCTAATTAGGGATGCTAATGATGAGCTCTCAACAAACTCTCACTAGTGACAGTCCTAATATGAGAAAAGTAAATGATAACAAGCTAATACTAGTTAATTCCAAATTTAAATACTAATTAGCTCTAGATTTTACCTTTCTAACTCAAATTTGCAAGAGGTTTGATGTTTCATAAAATTTGTGGATGATTATTGCTTCAATTATGCCTTGCTTTTATAGATTTTGGCAAGGGTAGAGGGTGTGGTTGATTTGATCATGATTAGGTGAGGGTTAAGTCCATGATTCCACCTTTGGAGACCATTTAAATATTTTTTAATTCCTCAAAGCTTGGGACAAGAGGACAAAATGGGTGGGCAAGATGTATTCTCCAAGTGAGTGATTGAGATTCAATTTAGGCTTGATCCATGTGAGCTCAATCCTTAAATCCTATTGGTTGATGATCTTTCGTCCCATTTGGTGATTGAGGAAAAATAGGATTTAATCAATTGAATTTGATCATTATCTTTAGCCATGTGTACCCCTTGAATGGGTTGATTTGATTTAAATGAACTATGTAATTAATTAGATTAATTACACAATTGATTGATTTATCATGATTTATTTGATTTTAATTAATTTTATGGCTTTTGATTTTTAATTAAATTTGATTTATGGCTTGATTGCAATTTTGCTTTGATAATAGCTTGATTTGATTTAATTGCTTTGATTTTTTCCTTGGTTATTCACTTTATTGAGCTTGTCCAATTTTAGGTGATTACAAATGCCCCTCTTTGAGTTGATATGTGAAGTGTGTCATTTCAAAGAATGTCCTAATCATTCTTGATATGAAGTCTTGATTAGATTTTTGGTCGATTGCGATGTTTGAATAAAAGATGTAGATTTGATGTAGTTTGATGTCCTAATGGTTGATTCGACGATACGTTGTCTGATATGGTTCCTAATTGAATATGATTCAATGTTTGATGCTCCTCTCGATTGATAAACATAAATTTTTCTGATAAAATATTCCACTTTGATTTGATGGTCGTGCCCCTTTCTCGTTGATTAAGATGTTGGTCCTAATTATCCGAGTGTATGCCCCCTTGAAAATGAAATGAAATTTAATCATTGTTGAAAGATATGATGTTTTAGGTCAAGTTTGTGTGATTTAGGTCAATTAGTAATGAATTTTGATTTCATTTTCGATAATGGATTCATGTTTGTTTGATAACAAATGCCCTTGATTTGGCTGAATTGGTGAAAAATTTGGGTCCCTGGTCATTTTCTGGTTAAAGATGTCCTTTTTAGGTCAAAATGGCCTATATATAGGGGTAAAAGTCATTTTTACTATTCATTTTTACCTTCTCGCTTGACTTTTTGCTCTGACCCCTTCTGAGCTATTTGACCATGGTTATCCCGATTCAAGCAAGGGCCCCGATACTTGTGACCACCAAGCTACAAACCTTTGGTATGTACCCCATCAACTTACTTTGTCAATTATACGTATTTTAATTGAAATAATTAAATTTTTATAGAAAAAACCTATTTTTTCTTTTTTCTTTTTAAGTTGCGCTTTTGATACTTTCTCTCGCGCATACAATATTGTTTTAGTGCTTCCGCAATTTTTCGCAGTGCATTCACAACTTTTAGTTGCACATACAAATGTTTGAATTAGGGCACACTTCCCATTCGCCCTTTCTTTTTATGCATACAAACTTATTTGCGAAAATTAACTTTTTAGCAGTGCGTATATGCAATTCCTATAGTGCGTGCTAGTTTCTCAAGTGCGTACACTTTAAATTTGAGCTTTCAATAATTTTTCCTATGCGTTCACCATTTAAAATTGTGCTTTTTCCTTTTAGCGTGTTTAATCATTTAAATGGCACTTTTACCCTATTTGGTTAAAAATGCAAACTACTAAGTCAATTTTTTGAATCATCTGGTGTCATCAATCAGTAGATTGGCTTAAGTAACAAGTTGGTTTGGTAGCAAGTTGTAGGATGTCAGTTTGAGTCAAGTTTATTTTGAATTTTTGATTGTCAATCTTGATTTAGATGGTGGGTGATGATAAATTTTCCATCCTCTCTTATTAGAATTAGGAAAATTGATTATGGTTTGATAATTTTTAAATGTTTGATTGACTTAGGATGATCCAAAATGTAATGATTTCAAATACTAATGTGTTTAACTTGCTTTTTGTAGGCCGAGCTTAAATCACTCAGTGTTAGAGGCTTGTATCCCTTATCATTTGAGATGATTGATGATCTAAGCGGCCCAAATCGTCGGCTTATTGGTAGATGCGGGTTATTGTTCCTTCTCATCCTTCCTGGATTTCATGTGAATCAGGGCCTTATTAAAACTATGGCAGAGCGGTGGCACTTTGACCATAACACCTTTCATTTGTCGATGGGGGAGATGATGATCACTCTCGAGGATGTTTATCGTATCCTTCACATCCCTACCCACAAAGAGCTCATATACTATGATCAGGTGTATGATGGCACTCCTTGTAGGTGAGTTTTTGGAGATGATACTATCAGAGATGATAGTATTTAGTGGGCCCAATTTCCTTCCTTCCTAGTTCTTCTTGCCATTCTAGGTGCTTTGATTGGTGGCTTCCTCATTCCTGATCATCAAGGACATGGTTTTGTAGTTGATTGGGGTCATATCCTTGAGGATATGATCGCCCAACCATGACACTTTGATTGGGGCACCTGTGTACTACCATAATTATATCACAAGTTGCATTCTGTTATGTATCATCCTAGAGAAACTCTTTCTATTGGGGTCATTTTCTTGCAGCTATGGACATGGGAGAACATCCTTGTCACTAGACCTATTTTTGTCCAACATCATGATCAAGGTTGGCCCTTCATGTGGATGTACGAGGGGATGGTAGTTCAGGCCCACTTGGGCAAGCTTGATTACTGGAGATGAGTGATTGATGATCTTGATCAGGTCATATGGTGACCTTATATTGGTTGTGAGGCATGGCTGAAGGATGCTACAAAGCTACCTTTTATGTGTACACCTCGGTGATTGATAGGGCATACTCTGTTGATTATTGAGAGATTTTGCTTTTTGAGAGTCTTGCGGTAATATGGTCGCACATAGGGCATGACATAGGGATTGGCATTGTATGCCCTAGTATAGGTAGGGAGGTCACTCTAGGGGCCACATATTGATTACATGATGGCTCATTAGGAGGTGTTGCAGCTGGCCCACCTACCTTGGGATATAAGGGATCATGTCATGGATGCTGGCATGATAGATGATTATGCGGATTGGTTCACTTAGAACCCATTTCAAAGATTCACAGATCTTGTAGAGCCAGTGCCTAACATAGATGAGGATTCAGATGATGTTGGTGGGGATGGGGATGGAGGTGGGGGACAGAGATGAGGTCGTCGAGGATGACGGGGTCGGCAAGCTATTAGAGGAGGTAGGCTTGTGATCCCAGTGATTGTTGTTGTGCCAATTCCTCCTAGGGGTGGTGTTCAGATGAGGAGTGGTCATCCCAGAGTTTGAGTTGCTGGTGTGGATAGAGCTCTACATCAGGTTTCTGTGGACAGATTGACTAGATGGGGCCAACACAGGGTCAGATATCATAGATAGGTGGATGCTCAGGTAGTGGCTAATGTGGATGCTTAGGCTACTCAAATTTAATTAGATTAGGCATAGGGTATACCAGCACCTCCACGGGTCATTCCATAGGTTATTCCATAGGCTCCTCCAGCTCAGGCTCCTACTTCTTCTTCGATGCCATCTTATTCAGTTCTTCCATCTTCTTCTTTCATTCCATCATCTTCCATTCTATCTTCTTCCATGGCTTCACCATAGGCTCCTCCTTAGGCTCCCACTTCACATGCTCCTACTACAGAGGCTCCAACATCTACATCAAAGGTTCATGCTCTAAAGTCTGATGTGTTAGAGATTAGGCAATAGGTTAGTTATCTAGGTAGCATGATGCAAACATTTATGGCTGCCATGAGTCAGCACAGGCTACAGGCGAGTTCTAGCCGAGGTCCATATACTGATTGTGGTCCTAACGGTGCTGATGGTGCCAATGGTTCTGGCAGTTGACTTACCCTGAGATGATATATTCTTTTATTTATTGATATATATGATGATCCATTTTTTATCTCAAGACATTGGACTCAGTTTATACTTTGATAAGTTGATGTTCTTTATACTTTGATACTTGTTGATACTTTGATGGACTTTGATTTCCCAATGTTTATTGCTTTGATGATGATATCATGGACTTTGATTCTTTGTCGACAAATTTACTTTATATGACATTATCATGTGTTGGACTTCATTTTTCAAGTGTTTTTCTATGATATGCAGATCTATATGATGCTATCTTCTACATTCTTTCTTTTTATTCTTTTTCAAAATGCAGTTGATGATATGAATGCACATGCTCTATTTATGCCTAAATGGTTGTCTTATTTATGACACAGAATAGATGAACATAAGTGATATGGATTTAATGGTTTTGTATAATGATTAATGCTATGATAAATGATGCTTTATGGATGCAGATGATACATGTTTTGATGTTGATGTAATGATTTAATGATTAATGTGATATGGTATTCATGGATGCATATATTTGATGAAATGGAAAATAAATGTAATGGAAATATGGTACTCAAATGTGATGTAAAATGTGATGTACCTATATGATGTAATGAATGAATACTTGATTTTTAATGATTTATAATAAATTCTATTTATATGGATGAATGTTGTCGATAATGAAAATGAAATGATATATAACGTATAGATGTGATGAGCATGTATATGTAATGACCTAATACACTTATACTTGAATATAATTCAATGTGTAAATGCAAGAAATCTTTAATGAATGTACCTAAATGTGTGATATGATTGATGGATGCAATGAATACTACCTAATGTATTGTAATTGTAAATAAACTTAATGGTTTAATAATGAATTATAATGAATGATAAATGCATCTAAATGAGATGGATTTAAAATGAATGCAAACTAATGCAATGAAACTTTAAATGAACTTCAATGAAAAATGATGCAAACTAATGTGATGAACTTAGATTAAAGTTAATGCAAACTAATGTAATGAACTTAAATGAACTTAGGGTAAAGTCCTAAATGAATGCAAAATAAGATGATTTTAACAAATGCAAGTGAACTAATGCAATGTACATTTTTTATTTTTTTTGATTTCCAACACACTCGATCACATATAGTTTTTGATTTTCATTTGATTTTTTATTTACCTCCACCCCCTTTGTATGTTTCTCTTGCAAATTTTTCTTTTAGAGCTAAGAAAGGAAAATACTTTAAATTCATTTAATCTAGGATGAATGCAACTAACTGTCACCATTCAAAAATTTAGAGCTTATATTCATCATCGAGCAGTTTTTGGAATCTGAAATTTGTACAACCATCACTAGTTCAACTATGTTGATATGAATACCTTTTTCACTTCTTACATTGCTTTCCCATCCTTTGGTATGACTATCACTGATTGAAGTCAATCATGAGAGTATGAATACCAATTTTGTCAGATTCTATGTTGCAAGTGGATTTTGGTATTATGATATTTAACATCAAAATATCCAAGGTATCCTTTTGCATAAACAAACAAATATCTTAGTATGAGTCCTCGATGATTATTTGATGATCATGTCCTTAGACAAATAATAAATACTTAAAAATTTTGACCTTAAGACACTCATTCATAAATCAATAAAATATCATGCTTTCATCATAACTTGTCTAGTTTAAAAATTTCCATCGATTTGCTAGAAAGACATGATTTCATTAATCAAGTCAACACTTAGAAATTTTGCACTGTTTTTCAAATCCATCTTTCAAGTATAGTTCTATCCATTTCATATTTTTAATCCTGATAAAGATAAGGTTAAGGTCTTTGTGAGATTTTGGATCAAGGATTTGCGTTTGATTGAAAATTGGATTAAGATTAGGATTTGATTGAGCGTTTCACTTGTGCTTTGATGAATTGATTTGGTGTCTGATTGAAGTTTTCTTTTGATGAATCCTTCCTCCTTTAGAGTAGATTGCCCCTATTTTGATATGATTGTGTTTGTGGGACTTGGGACAATTTGCAAATTAGGTGACCAAAATCTTTAGGTACTTGCAAATGCAACTGTGGGGTTTTAATATGCAATATATACAAATGCTGGCGAATGCAATATTTACAAGGATGACCACTAGGTATATGACTGACTTGGACTTTCAATGGTGCCTATTTACTAGGTTCTCACCGATTGAATGGATTTTCTTTCTTTTTCTTTTTTTAAAGCTTTTTCCTTTTTTTTCTACCAAGGTGCCTATTTGCTAAGTTTTCAGCAAGGTACTTTTTTTTTCTTTTTCTAATTTTTTTGTATTTTCTCTCTTTTTTTCATTTTTTTTCTATATTATCAAGGCACCTATTTTCTAGGTTTTCACCAAGACAACATCTTTTTAAGGATCCTTTCTGAATATTTTTGGCTTTCTTCATGCTCAAATTTTCACTATTTTTTATCATTTCTGCATTTCTGATTTGTTTGCTCTTTTCTGTTTTCAAATGTTTTTGGTATTTTCAAGATCTCTTTTGACTATATACAATAAATAGGATGCTTTCTCATCTGATATTTTTGATACTCTTTTTCTCTATCCCTCTTTAATTATTTCAGGTGTAAAACCTTTTCAAATCTATACTATTTATTGGCTCTTGCAACTCTTCTCCTTCACAGTTAGCTAGTTTGTAGGTGCCAGTGCCAAAAGATGAAGTGATCACAAAGGGTCCTAACTAGTTTTCTTCCAATTTTCCTTTCTTCTTCCTTTTTGCTTGATTCTTACGATTTTCTTGCATCACTAAGTCACCTATTTGGAATGCCCTTGGTTTGATATGTTTGTTAGAGTTTCTAGTCATTCGATTTTGATACAATTTTAATTGATCAAAATCTTGTTGTTGTCTCTCATCTAGAAGTTCTAGTTCATGTAACCTAGAAACTCTACAGTCTTCCTAACTCAATAATCCATGCAAATAGACTCTTAAAGATGGAATTTCTACCTCCAAGGGTAAAACTGCTTCAGTTCCATAGACTAGGGAGAATGTTGTAGCTCTCGTTGGTGTTCTAATGCTTGTTCTATAAGCCCATAGAGTAGGGTGTATTTGAATGTGCCAGTCTCTACCTGAATTATCCACCGTTCTCTTCAATATTTTTAAGATGTTCTTGTTTGTAGTTTCTGATTGTTCATTACCTTGTGGGTAATATATTGAAGATGAGTGATGTACCATACAAAATTTTGTACATAGCTCTTTTAAATCCTTATTTTTGAAATGTTTTGCATTGTTTGTTATGATGGCATGAGGGACACCGTATCTACAGATTCTGTGATTTAAAATGAATAAGGATATCTTCTTTCTTGTGGTCGTGGATAAGGGTACAACTTCAACCCATTTGGTAAAATACTATGTTGCAGTAATGATGAATTTATGACCATTTGAAGATGGTGGATAAATCATACCTATAAGATCTAAACCCCATTGATAAAAGGGCCAAGGTGTTTTCATGGGATGAATCTCTTGTATTGGTATGTGGATCAAGTTCCCATGATACTGGCATTTATGACATATTTTTGCAAAATTACAAGCATCTTTCTCCATAGATGGCCAAAAATATCCTATCCGAAGTTTCTTAGCTAGGGTTAAACCATTCGAATGTGACCCACAAATTCCTTCGTTAATTTCTTGTAAGGCTATAGTTGATTCCTCTTTCTCTAGACATCTTAGAAGCATTCCATTTAGACTCTTATGATACAACATGTCAGATATCAAGGTATAGCGAGAAGCTTGGAGTATAAAACTTTTCTTTTGATTTCTAGTTTGGTCTAAGGGTAAGATTTGGTCTTTCAAGTAGGTGTAAATATTAGCATAATGGTTAGTGCTCCCCTCAAGATTCATGACATGGCTTAACCACCTCCTGTGTCTTCTATAAGTCTAGTGTTTGTATCGGGGTCACAGGTTCAAATCCCCTCAGGTAACGTTGAGGGGGAGATTGTTGGCATAATGGTTAGTGCTCCCCTCAAGATTCATGACATGGCTTAACTGCCTCCTGTGTCTTCTATAAGTCTAGTGGTTGTATCAGGCATTAATAGGTCGATCTTTTCGTGCAACGACAACCACTACTTGTAATAGTAAATGGTTGTTCCATACCAAGGTGATTCATGTCATGTTAGTAAAAAAATGGTACGAGGATGGGAAGGGTCAAATGTGGGTTGCTCAACTTCTTCTACCAGGAATTCATATCTGGCACTTTGATCTGGTATTTGGAGAAGTGATGCCAAAGTAGCCATTGCATCTGCTACTTTATTCTTATCCCTCGGTACTTGCTTAAATGTAATTAAAGTAAAGTATTTCTTAAGATTCTCAATCATGCTCTTGTATGGTATCAACTTATCATCTTTAGTTTGATACTCGTCATTAATCTGATTAATAACTAGTTGGGAATCTTCATAGATTTGTAGCTCTATTACTTTCCATTCTTATGCCAACTTTATACCAATGACCAATGCTTCATACTTAGCTATGTTATTTGTGCATGGAAATAAGAATTTGTATGATTTCAGAATTGTAGACCCTTGAGGAGTAATCAAAAGTATCCATGCTCCTGATCCATGTTGTGTATAGGAACCATCAAAATATAATTGCCATGTTTTTTCTTCGACATTAACAATTGCAGAATCTGGAAATTCCACTTGAATTGGATGTTCATCTTGTAATGGTGACTCTGCTAATTGATCAGCTATGACTTGGCCCTTGATAGATTTTTGGTCCACATATTCTATATCAAATTTACTTAGAACCATGACCCATTTGGCTAGTCTCCCATTCAATGTTGTTTTGCTGAGGAGACATTTCAAAGGATCGATCTTTGCAATGAGTCGAATCTTGTGGGATAACATATAATGGCATAACTTTTGGGAAGCAAAAACTATAGCCAAACATGCTCTTTCAATGAACGTGTAATTCACCTCATACTTTACCAATGTTCTGCTTATGTAGTATATGGCCTTTTCCTTTCTAGCTTCGTCTTCTTGAGCCAACAGTGCCCCTAGTGCATGTTCTATTGCTGAGATGTATAAAATTAAGGACTTCCCTCTGATTGGTGGCATTAATGTTGGAGGACTCATTAAATAATTTTTCAATAATGTGAATGATTCTTCACATTTCTCATCCCATTTGAAAATTGTGTCTTTGTGAAGGAGTTGAGTGAAATTGTGGCATTTTTTTGCTAATTGAGAGATAAACCTCTTGATGGATTGGATCCTGCCTTGGAGAGATCTCATTTGACTAATATTTCAAGGTTCCCCCATTTCCATGATTTCTTTGACTTTGGTCGGGTCTACCTCTATTCCTTTTCCTGAAATAATGTACCCTAGTAGCTTTCTTGATTGATCACTGAATGCACACTTCTTTGGATTTAACCTTACTTTGAATTGCTCCAATCTTATAAATATTTTCTCTAACATGGGTAGATGTTCTTCCCTTGAGTGGGATTTAGCTAGTATATCATCTACATAATCCTCCATGAATTTGTGCATCATGTCATGAAATATGGTCGCCATAGCCCTTTGGTAGGTTGCGCCTGCATTTTTGAGACCAAATGGCATAACATTCCAGTAGAATGTCCCCCATGCACATGTAAATGCCATTTTATCTTGATCCTTTGGTGCTATCTTTATTTGATTATAGCCACTAAACCCATCCATAAGTGAGAACATAGAATGTCTTGTTGTTAAATCCACAATGGCATCTATGCTTGGTAGAGAAAAATCATCTTTAGGACATGCAAGATTAAGATCCCTAAAGTTTGTGTAGATTCTAATTGACTTGTCTGCTTTTGAAACTTGTACAATGTTTGAAATCCACAGGGCATAATCAATGGCTCTTATAAACCTGACTTTCAGCAAATTTTCTAACTCCACTTTTACAAGCAATGCTATGTGTGGATGCATCTTTCTTAGTTTTTGCTTCACTTGTCTTATCCTTCCTTGATATTAAAATGATGCATGATTAAATTAGGATCTAATCTTGGCATATCATCATAAGACCATGCAAAATTGATTTTCTTTTCTTTTAAGAATTTGATGAAATCTTCTCTTTCTGTACTAGATAGGGATGATGCTAGATGAATGATTCTTTGTTCTAATTCAGACCCAATTTTTACCTTTTCTGTTGGTTCAATTAAGATAGGAGATCTTTCCTCATAGTACCCAGGTAAAGTATCCAAACTCCCTTCCTTAGGTGCCTCTATTGGGTTTTCACCTTCGGAATCATTCTTTATTTCTTTCTCTTTTTTATCTAATGTTGCCACAATGTGGTTTTCAACATTAGATTCTTTCCATTTTTTATTTTTTTTGTTTTTTTCAATTATATTTGAATTGAGAGTTTGGATACTTCCCCTTGTCATTTCTTCTTGATATTACATGGTAGAAGAAGGTTCAACCACATTAAGATATTGGGACACCAAGTTATCATTCAAAAATGTAGGGAGGATGGTAGGCTCAATGGAATCTCATTCAATTAGTTTGGGATAGATAAGGGTCAAAGGATCAATGCTTTGGTTTAGTCCAATAGGGTTTAAGGACATGACCTCATTTGAAGGTTCAAACATTGTATCACTTAAGTCTATGATATGTGCTTCTTCAAGATGTTCTAGAAAACTAGGGTCAAAATCTTCCTCACTAGAATCCTCTAAGGTTTCCGTTGGGTAAAAATATCATGGATTAAACCTAGGGTTAGATTCCTCCATAGTAGGTCTCCATGATGGTACGTAAGGTTCTCTTACCCATTGATTTATCTCAATCTCCTAAATTGGCATATCATCTAAGACTTCTCAACTCAAACTTGAGGCTTGATTTTGATTTGATTTTGAGATTTGTTCTTTCCCCTTGCTAGGAGTATAGGTGTGGATGACATCAAATTCTTTATCTTGACATGATTCACTTGACAACGAGTCCCATTCCTAATTGTTTGAATCCTCATCACTTTGGGAACCTAGTTGTAAATTTTGATCATACACCAAGGGATACTTTTTTTGAGTGTACCCTTGTTCTAGGTATCCTAGTCCAGTCTTTTCTTTTCTATCTCTCCATGTCATTTTAATGGGTTCAATGAGTCCTTCATTTCTTGTTCCAAAAGGTCCTTGTCCTTTGTATCCCATTTTCTTCATTATTTGAAATCCTTTCCCATATTGATGTGTGGGAATGCTTATATTTTGGATGCACTTTTCATGTGCACTTGATTCCTCATCCTTATATAGCCAATTTAGGATTTTGTTATCTTCTTCATTCATGGATGAAGATGTACTTTCCCTCACAAAATTATCATTTTATTTATGAGGTAGATTGGATGGTCTTCCATATGATTTTGGAGATAAAGGTAGATCCATCATGGATATGGAGTATTCACCTACCCCCTTTTGTTTAATTTGACATTATTTTTCAAATTTTTTCATCATATGATCCATTTTTTGATAATGAGCATCTTTGGTGTAGATTTGCATGGATCTAGCTTGGTATTCTTTCTATTTCTCAGGA
Source organism: Chamaecyparis obtusa (assembly GCA_027943335.1). NCBI lineage: Eukaryota > Viridiplantae > Streptophyta > Pinopsida > Cupressales > Cupressaceae > Chamaecyparis > Chamaecyparis obtusa. The sequence continues at coordinate 1,706,901 of BSBK01007311.1, forward strand.
GCATTCTCCTCACTAACCTTCTCTTTTCCTTTTGTCGATGTAGTTAGGTTAGTAGGACTTTGATTATTCTCAACAACAATTTTTTTTTCTTCTTTTTCTTTTCCCTTCAAAGATGGAAGGTCTTTTGAACTTTTTCCTTGCTCTATTCTTTGGGAAATAGACCCTTCTGCATTATTTGGGACTAAGGAGTCATTAATAGGCTTCATGTTGTTATAATATTGAAAGGGGTTTGAGTCCCCGCTTACCATGACTTCTTGTCCTAGATAGGGAAATTTGTGACATTGATGGTAGGTTGAGGGTACAACCTACATTTCATGGATCTATGGCCTCCCTAATAGGATATTATAAGTCAACTTTAGGTCAAGTACTTGGGGAAAATGGTCTCTTTCTGAATTGGACCAAATCTGATAGGAAGTACTATGACACCTTTGGAAGCTCTTTCTTCATCATCATAGGCTTATATGGTTATCTTTTTATTTGGGTCAATAGCCTCCTTAGAAAATCCTAAGGCTTTAACCAAGTTCAGGGTACAAATATTCAACTTGGCTCCCCCATCAATGATGACTCTTTTCACTCTATGCTAATGGATTAGGACCTCTATATGCAAGGGTAGATTTTGTGGGTGGTTTAGAGACATATCATCTTGTTTTGAAAAGGATAGACAATGGGGTGCAACAAGAAGTCCTACCATGTTTTGAAATTTATCCGCATCTAAATTTAGAGGCACATTAGTCTCTACCAAGGCTTTTTCTAGAATCTCCTTATGAGTTGGTGAAAGCTTGAGTAATTCTAGAATAGAGATCTGAGTAGGGGTTCTTTGTAATTGGTCTACCAAATTATATTGTTTCGAAGATGAAGATGAAGTTTGATTTGGTAGGACAATCCTTGTGGCATTTCTTGGTAGAGTAATTTTTTATGCTTTCCCCCTAGTTACAACATTAGATTTTTCTTACCTTGGCTTCTCCTTCACCATGATAACATTTATGGTGTTTTCATCACCACTTAAAGTATTAATGGTGTTATCATAGGTATGAGAAAAATTAACCTTCTCATTACCTCTTTTGTTTTTTTGATTCGCATTCGATGATTCCCCTTTATCATGGTTTAGGAAAGGGTTTTTAAGCCATATCATCTTTGTTATTTTGAGGCCCTTGCACCTTTATTGTTCCATCATCAATTAGGTCTTGCACAAGATGTTTCAATTTCATGCATTCATTTGTTTTATGGCCCTTATTGCGATGGTATTCACAATGATGAGAATCATTCCACCAATTAGGTTTGACTTGGGGTTCATATGGCCTCAATTTAGGTAAGGTAATGATTTTGTTAGCCACCAAAGTCCTTAACACATTTTCCAATGGTTCACATAAAAAGGTGAATTTTCTCTTTTGATATGTGGAAAAGAATGGCTTTGGTTTGTTGATGTTGGCATTGTTGAAGGGATTGTTGTTGTTGTTGTTAGCATTATTGTTTTTTTTGTTAGGATTGTTGTTATTGAAAGGGGCTTTTTTTGTTTGATTTATGTTATATGTTGAATTTGTCCCATTTGATAAATTAAAGGGAGTAACCTTTAAGTTGTGTGCTTCCACAACTCCATCATTCACAAGATTTTTTTAATTATTTTTTAACCATAGTCTAGGTTTATCATTATGATTGTTGGTTCCTTTATTATTAATATAATTAGATACATTGTGATTGTTACTAGTGTTGGTATAGGGTTTGTTATCTTTGAACAACTTGATTTCTCCCCTTTTAACCAACACATCTTCAATTTTAATCTCATTCTCAATAAGTTTTTCAAAAGTAGGGGGACATTGAAGTTGGAGCCTATAGTTCATCTCCACATTCAAGTTATTCATAAATATCTCCATTTTGTCCTTCTCGGGGATGCTTCATGGATATCTCATGAAAAATGTTCTCCACCTTTGAAGAAACCCTAGGAAAGATTCACCATCTCATTGTTTAGTGTCACATAGGTTGAGCATGGTAATCTCATGTTTGATGTTATAAGAATAATAGGTTACAAATTTAGAGACCAATTCCTCAAATGTCTTTATTCCTTGTGGAATTTTTTAGAACCATTCCATGGCTTGGCCTCCCAAACTTCTTGGAAAAATTATCATGAGATAAGTTGTATCATGCATAAATTTGATACTTAGAGCACAAAACTCTCTAAGGTGATCTTGTGGGTCTGATTTACCCATGTATTTTTCATATTTTGGAAAGACCACATTGATTGGGAAATGTGCCATAACCAAGCTTTTGTCAAAAGGAAATGGGCACAAGGCTTCGATGGAGAATGGATTAGGTTCAGCTGCCTTTTTCATTAGGCTGATTTGAGCTTGGAACATTTTCAATTGTTTACTCATCGCACCCATTGGATTATCATCTTCCTTATGTTTCTTAAGTTGATCAACATCATAATCATGTGGAAGTTTTACCCTTGCTTAGGCTAAATTTAGGAAATATCTTTCCCTATCTCTTTCTATTAGTTTGTCCATGACTTTAAGAAATTCAATGTCTTGAGCCACCCTATTAGCTTTATCTTTAATTGTTTCCCTAGGTCCTTGATTGGCATTATTAATATCATCATTGTTACCTCCATGGATGTAGTCATAAAATGTGGAATTTCTATCCATTGGCTCAATTCTCTTTTTGAACATATTTGGGGGACTATCCCCTTGGTTGTGATTTATAAAAGAGGTCTGCGATTCAAATTCGGGGACCTCTTTTTCAATTCAAGTGTCATCCTCTTGTAAGGATAATTTGAGTTTAGGTGATCGTGTAGAAACCAACATTCAACAAGGTTTAATTTCAAATTGTTTCCCCTAAACTTGGTAATTGTTTGCTTTTTATGAAGGGATTAAAAGTATAAGATGAATTTTGAAATGGATATCTCTTACTTGTATGTATTTTTCAAACAAAGCAATCACAAATACACTTTTTCTTTTTAACCCTCTACACAAAAAGGGTTTGAATTTTTAAGAACTTTATCATGGGTTTTTGCACAAAAAGACACTTCAAGAAATCTACCTAGTTCACAATTTGGTTCATAAACATGGCTCTACAAGTTAGGATTTTCTATTTTAACAAGGTATTTAATCAAGATTCCATTCAAAATGGACATCAAGTTTTCATCCTCCAAAAATTAGGAGGCTTCCCACCACCGGTATGTCGGAGTTTTGTGCAATCCCGTAGGACTACTTGAGGAAGTTCGAAAGGTTAATATACTTTTTTCACACACCCCATTAAGGATGCATGCATTTTATTTTAGAGTGGGTCAAATTTTTGAAGCAAAAGAAAATGTATCCCACTTTGGGTTGTCCCTCTCACCGGCCCTTTTAAGGCAAATCTCAAGAGGCGAGCCCACTATAGATCTAGCATGTTCATATTGAAAGCAATAAAGTGGAATGAAGAGATAGGTTTTGGGAGTTTGATTCACCAAAAGGTGAAGATTATATCCCGATCTATTTCTTGATTCCCAAACACTTTTAACAAGGTTCAATTTCCAAACCCACTAACTAATGGGAATCAAGCATTTCTACTCTTTTCCTCAAAAAAGGGGTTGTTCAAATTTAGTGTTTGATTAATTCCTTTAAACTATTTTGATTATTAGATTATAGAGAAAATCAAAAGGCCACAATTTAAGAAAAAATTGACCAAGTTTGAGGCTTACCTTCAATCGACGCTAGCAAAGGCTAGGGGCATTTTTGATGAGTTTTTTCATTTTATGCTCACGTAGTGGTGATCTTTCCTTCCTTTTTGCTTCTCCTCCAACAAATTAGTCAACACAACCAAACAAAGTGAAGAAAAATAAGAACAAATTGGAATTTACACCTTATTTATCAAATTTTAACAAAAATCGATTAAGGTAAGTAGATCAAATCTATTATATTTCCACAATCCATGTATATACTAATATCAATTTCTAGATTTGATTGTGTAGAGTTTTTAACATCAACGTTTCGGATCATACTACATGATCCATCATCAGGATGCTAGAGAGAAAGAAGAACAAAAGATGGGTGATTGCAAATCTAGAAGACAATAAAAGGAGGAGGGAGAAGGGAAGAGGAGAGAGAAAAGAGAGGTACAACAAAAAATATAAAAATATAAGAAATACATAAAAAGGCTAAACACAAAAGAGGAAGATGAACTTTGATTTATAAGCTTCTACAACTCTTAAGTACTGTTCGTATACCTCATTTTCTTGTTGCGAATCCTCCAAAATTAGCTTGATGTGTGCAATGTTCTCCTCCTTTATCCTTTTAGCCAAGGCCTTTCCCTCACTGTTAAATCTGGTCTCTAGTTTTTTTATTTTCTTATGACCAGTCATCTTGCAGACATAGGGAAATCATTTTCTACATGTTAGATTCTGTAAATTTTCAATTTAATTAAATGTGTAGTAGAATCTATTGAATGCACTATTAAAAAGATTGAAAGCACTTCTAAAAATATCAAAAGTGTTGCAGAAAAATATTGAATGCCCAGGAACAAAAATTAAACGCGCTAATAAAATAAGAAAATGCATTAAAAGAAAGTATTGAACATGCTGGAGGATTTATTGTACACACTAGAGAGTCAGGGTAAACGTGTTGAAAGAATGGAGACAAGAAATAGAAGGATTTAAATATGCTAAAATTCTATTTAAATGCATAATACTTTGCTATAGAAGTGTTGTTTCAGGTCTTAAATGCGTTGGAGAATATATTGTACGCGCTGGAGAATTTGTCAAATGCATTGAAAAACATGTAAACAAAGAGCAAAAATAGAGATTTGTAAGAAAAAAAATTATTTCTCTGAGTTTAGAAATTTATGAGGCCTAAGGCCCCACGGTGGGCACCATTTTGTGTACTAGGAAAAGTACCTTCATAGGGTTAGTATCTTCAATAAATCACAATAACAAGTAAATAACCACAAGAAGAAATTTAACTAAGTAAATTCAAAGAAGATTGAGCACTCTATGGCTCTCTAATTAGGGATGCTAATGATGAGCTCTCAACAAAATCTCACTAGTGACAGTCCTAATATGAGAAAAGTAAATGATAACAAGCTAACACTAGTTAATTCCAAATTAAAATACTAATTAGCTCTATATTTCTCCTTTCTAACTCAAATTTGCAAGAGGTTTGATGCTTCATAAAGTTTGTGGATGATTATTGCTTCAATTATGCCTTGCTTTTATAGATTTTGGCAAGGGTAGGGGGTGTGGTTGATTTGATCATGATTAGGTGAGGGTTAAGTCCATGGTTCCACCTTTGGAGATCATTTAAATATTTTTTCCTCAAAGCTTGGGATAAGAGGACAAAATGGGTGGGAAAGATGCATTCTCCAAGTGAGTGATTGAGATTTAATTTAGGCTTGATCCATGTGAGCTCAATTCTTAAACCCTATTGGTTGATTATCTTTCCTTCCATTTGGTGGTTGAGGGAAAATAGGATTTAATCAATTGAATTTAATCATTATCTTTAGCCATGTGTACCCCTTGAATGGGTTGACTTGATTTAAATGAACTATGTAATTAATTAGATTAATTACACAATTGATTGATTTATCATGATTTATTTGATTTTAATTGATTTTATGGCTTTTGATTTTTAATTAAATTTAATTTATGGCTTGATTGCAATTTTGCTTCGATAATAGCTTGATTTGATTTAATTGCTTTGATTTTTGCCTTGGTTATTCACTTTATTGATCTTGTCTAATTTTAGGTGATTACAAGAAGACAACAAATTCTCCAAATGTTGATTGTTTTTTTTTTTAATTTGGGCATTTCAAATTTATTTTAAATAGAATTAGTAGTGAAAAAAAAAACTAACATGACCACAACTCACAGAATTTAGAGTGTGGATTATTAGTGACCCACATTATTTATATATATATGATGCATGTTAGACGTTCTTATGAAGGCTAAAGTTGACAAGTGTCTTACCTCTTACTATTGTCTTATTTAAAGCTCCTTTTCAACAATAAGTTATTTACTTTGTGATTGAGAGGTTCTTTAATGATTATAAATGGATTCTTGTTGCTAGTGATTACCTCGCTGAGTGGGTTGAGGCTATTCCCACCACCAAGGATACCAACTCAAGGGTACTTATTTATTTATTGTTATCATGTTTATTACCAGATTTGGAGTGCCTAAAAGGATTATGATTGATAATGTAATGTAATGTGTTTTAGAGCTTATAATTTTTACTTATTAATTCACTATCTATATGACATCGACATAAATTATTCTTCTCCCTACCATTTACAAAGGAATGAACTAGTTAAGTCAAACAATAAGAACCTCAAGAAATTTTTAAAGAAGTTATAAAATTGAAAAAAAGAGGTTGGATGACAAGCTCAAATTTGTTGTTTGGGTAGATACTTGGTGACCTATAAGAAGTCCATAGCAAGACTCCTTTTGATTAGGTTTACAAAAAGTTCTAACTTGCTAATTAACCCAGTGATACTAGTTTTCAAGTTGCTTTAGGAAGTGGGTGGTCACTTAGAGACCCTACTAATCACCTTGAACGATTCAAGAAGCCATTAATGATTATAATGAATCCAATAAGGTAATATATGGATCTCCAATGGTTCTCAATATATTTGGTCCCATCAAGGACATAATGTTAGTACAAATGGAGATGATTACCAATATAGGGGAATGGTTTCCTACACATGGCCATATGAAGATGGTGCAAGTAGACATGGAATTTTTTTTAAGCTAATTAAAATATTTATCTTCTCACCTTCATAATATTTTTTAAATGGTATATATGCATGTTTGAAAGGTGTAATTAGGATTGTCAACTAAGCCAATTTCCTAGATGCATTGTATCTCAAATTATTCTAGAATGCCAAGTGATGCATGTTGATTTATATAATTGACGATGAATATTTAATATAAATAATTGGAATGAGTAGTTTGGTAGGGTTTTTCTTGCAAGTGCATGTCTCCATTTTAGGTTTTGGTAGCTCAGAGGGGATTTAAACCTAGTTGTTGTTTCTTAATATCCATGTACTAGCATAAAAATATAACCATGTTAGATTAATGTGACAAGAATATTGATATATCATAAAATATTTTATGATGACATTTTATTATCACATTTTTCATTGTTTTGAGATGGATAGTTAAGAATATTCACTAGAAATTTTCTTTTTTTCTTTGGTTTAATGTGTATAGGCAAGCTTTATTCCATAATTGAGTTGTGGGCATATCTTTATCCTCCTTTAAGACTATGATTATATTTACAATAGAATATGAATTTATTTGATGACTATAGGGCCAAGCATATTTCAAATCAATCATTTTTTCCTTGGTAGACTAGGGGGTAGTTAGTAATTTATACCATGGTTACATGATTCAAAATTGTAAATTTTGTGTCATTTGAAGAAGATTAAAATTGATAAATAGTTAGAGGATCATGCTATTGTGTTTCTCTTCTTCCATGTTTATTCCATGTTAATTGAATTCACTTTTATGGATCAATATTTGGTTTTTCATAATCTAGAGAATTATTATATGCTCAATTTGAGGTCTTGGGGTTCAAAGCATGTTGTGTATAACCACTTATGGACATTGAATCTATTGGTATTATTATAGAGACCTCAATAAATTCTACATCGATCTCATAAATCATAAAGATGGAAGTGATTTTACCTACTTACAAGGATTGGCCCATGCATGCTTCTATTTGATCATTAGTATTGCCTAAATTACCTTTTTTGACATTATCCCTATCCTTTAGTTTTGGTATTAATCTTTAGAATTTGGAGGAGTACACATTTGAGCACCGACAACTACATTTAAACACATATGCCACTAAGTGGTCACTGCCTACACTAACCAAACTAATCCACTTAGAAAATTTCCACCCATGATGCCATAAGTTAAAGTGATAACAAGGACCAACACCTAAGCTATGGTAAATATATCCTCCCCTTAAAAATATTAATCAATTTCATACAGAGAAAGTGAACACCACCACATCTAATCCATCTTTTAGTACCGACCCTGACCTTATCACCCTCTCCAAGCTTCTAGATTAATTAATTATGATTAACAAGTTTTATAGACTAAATAATATCCTTCCACATAATAGAATCATTATGTGTGGTCTTGATTGTACATAAAATCCACTATTTAATAGTAAGGGGACAAATGTACTCTTGATAAAAGTTTTGATTCCATATCTCTTGTTTGAAATTAGCCTCTAAACTCTCTTAATAGCCAATGCCTTCCCAAAAATGATGAATATTTTTAGGATCTCAACCCTCCTCATCCTTAGGATAAGATAATTAAAACAAGAGGATCCCAAGTTAATCCTTCTTCCTCATTTGTAGGATAATTGAAATTTTCCTTTTTATCTTCTTTATGACTCCTTTGTGGATATTAGATATAAATAATCAATAGATGGAGATAACTTCCAATATAGATTTTACCAAAGTTAAACCATCACTAATGGAAAATCATCTATTACTCCATAAATTAATTCTCTCATCTTTTCAAGAATCAATACTAATTACAGGTATATGCACAAAGATGGGGGACCAAAAAGGTGTCACTTTTCTTTTTGTTCCCTCATCGACCATAGTGCATACACACTAAAGCGCGTGCACCCTATAGGGCGCATATGCTATGGCTTGGGTTGCCAAAGCCTTAGGCTTGGGCAATCTAAACCATAGCGCGTGCACCTTATAGGGTGCATGCGCTTTGTAAAAACACTATAAAGTGTTTTCTACGTTTGGGAAAGCCCATTTTTCTTTCCACAAACCCGCGTTTGTAGCTAAAAAGGGCTTCCCAAGCATGTACGTAGAATCCATTTTCTTGTTTAATCCATTTCGTTTCATTTATTTTCATTCATCCATCAATTTTCATATAGAATGGCTCCACGATGTCGTCAAGCTCGATTTAGAAGAAGAGGTAAGTATTTTTACAGCCCATGCCTCTTATTTGTATTGAAATTTCAGTTTTGAAGCAATTTGTTTTATTAAAATTTGTTTTGTTAAAATTTGTTTTATTAAAATTTGTTTTGTTAAAATTTATTTTCTTAGATTTTATGTGTAATTAAGATTTTAAAATCTAATTTTTTTAATTGCTAGGAAGAAATGATCTCCCTGAACAAACAACCAAACCCTCTGTCTCCTCATGAAGAAATGAATGAAGAAACAAATGAAGAAAATAACCAAGAAAATGAACCTCAACTACCTCCACCAATCGAGAAACCTCCTCTTGGAACATAAGAAAATTTGATCAACCAAATTGAAAGAGGGAAAAAATAATTAGAATCTTTAATTAGGAGGTTAAAAGATTCTATTGGTACAAATCCTGGAAGGGAAAGACTTGCAAAATCATTGGAAGAAATCTTGACCCACGCAGGCTTGGTTAGTGGGAAAATTAATTTATGGCATGATAAAAGAGAAGAACAAAAATAATATTATGCAAATAAATTATCTTATGCGGACATAAAAAAGAAAAAAATCACAAAAGATGACATTTGTAAACTCTTTAAAAAATTGGCAGACACAGATACTCTTAGAAATACAACAAGGATGTTCTCAATTAATTGGTGCTTAAATGAAGACATTAAAAACAACTTTTGCGAGAGATGGTGGATGGTCTTTGATTCCCCTTCCTATAACAATCATGAGGTTCTTATATATTTCTTGAGGAAACTCTATTGCGAGTTTGTACTCAAGGAGGTGCCAAATTATTTTGACTATCTAGATTGTCAGGGTAGAGGAGGGGGGTTATCATTTGATAGAGCGGGGGCACATCATGACCCTAACACACCTAGGGTTCCTATTGGCAAGCCACTGGTGGATCATGTTAGTATTCATTTCATTGTGAAGGAACATGTAGAGGTGGACACACTAGGCACGATTAGTGCTCTGACAAAGACTCTCATTTAGTGTACCACTCCTTTAGTTGAGGGTGACCATGGTCAATCTTCGAGGGGGCATATTTTTCGGTCATGTGGATCCTTGTGCACATTTGGTACTACCAAGAGAGAGGAAGAGGATCCTAGAATGATGAGTGATGATTCTCTAAATATGACATTTGGCATTGACACACAGGTAAATATTTCCAAGTTCATTAAATTGCTTTGATCATATCTCATTTATAAAAGAATAACTAATTAATTCAGTATCTATTTATTATGATCAAAATTCAAGGCAAGAGTGTCATTGGTGGTGGTAGTGGCAATGATCCTCTTGTCCCCTTCTACACATCATCATCAATTCCACAAGTATGTATCGAATACAATATTTTTTCTTAATATATTTGATTATTATGTAATTATATGAATAATTGTATCATAACTTATTGTGCATGTGCATTAGTTCACTGGTGGACAATCGACATTCACAACAGACAACGAAGGGTATCATGCCACTTTCCTTGAGGTATCTTTATTTGCATGTTAATTTGATTTACTTGATTATATTTAATTAAAAAATGAATGAATAACTAAATTACTAGACAAATTATGATCAAAATCCAGAGGCAAAGTGGTCATTGCGATGATCACATTCTTTCACCTAGCTTTGTGATGTCATCATTGAGTCCACAGGTATATATGTAATAATGCATTATAATTAACATGTTAGTAGTATATTCTTATATGAATGGTTATCTTATAATTTTCCATGTACATGTGCACTAGTTGAATGTTGGAGCTTCGACATCGACACTGCACACTGAAGGATGCGGTGGAACCTTCACGAAGGTATCATTTATTCATTAGTATGGTTGTAAAAAATATACGTAATCTTGATAACTACATAATACTTTTGTTGTTTCATTTTTATTTATTGACATTTGAGACGCCTCCTATTCATGATACTTTCGATCGTGGAGTAGTTGCAACAGTAGCTAGTTCTAAAGCACTGACTGAGGTATGAAAGAGATCACTTAATTTTAATTGTTATTTAATAGTTTGTATTAAATTTTATAATGATATTCATGTATGTATTTTAATTATTATTTTGATCATTTTTGTAGGGACTTATTACACTAGATAATTAGCATGTGCCTTCAGTGGATGTACATAGTGACTATTTGCTAGCGGTAAGCGAATATTCTATTTTGTCATTGTATAATTCAATTTTGATTTATATTAGTTATTGATGCTTAAATTTTTTTTTATCAACTTCGAGCTACAAAAGAGTCTAGATAGGAGGACTAGTGAGTGCACTTGGAAGACTACAACATCCACTACATCTCCATCAACATGATGATCGAAGACACCTCAAGATTTGTTTTCTTCCCCTAGCGGGAAATGACTAGATTAGGGATATAGATTGTATGCATATATGGCATTAGTGGACATATTTTCTGTATATTGTATAAGTGATATGTTGTACATCCATTTGGCTTTGAGGAAGCTAGTTTAACTATATTGAATATATTCAATGTATGAAATTATTGGACATATATATTTGGCTTCATGCCCTACGATTTTTATTTTTTTTAATGTTTTAGGTATGCAATGCATGTGTTTGGTGTATTGATGTATACTAATTTATGTTTATGTGGATGTCTTATGCTTTGTAAATTTCCCATGCCTTATAGTTATGCTTGTATGTTTATCATCGTGTATATTGTTACTGTATGATTTATACTTTATTAGAACATGAATGTGATGCACAGGTGGTGTGTAAGACACTTTGAACCTATACCCTTATAGAAATACAAGAACAATCAGTAACAAGTGAGATAATATTCTGACATCAAACATCCTTCATAAGGATCCATTGTCTAGGCTTCACCCAATGCAATTGCATTAGTTGGGTCCAAACTATCAAATTATCATTCTAGGACTGCTCCTAGTAACCTTCACCAGTCATAAAATGACATTTTTATCCACATCTTCCCAAAAGACTTCAAAAAATAATCAATGATTTGGATACCCTTATGGAAGTTTTAAAACATATCCCAAATGTGACCCAACTTATTTTGAGACAAACTACTTTAAAATTGCTGATTTTGTTTTACTAGAGAGGCCTAATTCACCCATTTAACAACTCTTGCCTCCAACCCGTACAACTCTTATCTCCAATCCGTACAAATCTTGCCTCGAGTCTGTACCATCTGAAATAGAAGACCTCCAAGCACTTAAATAAAGTCCTATTGATGCAAAGGTGGTGTGTATTAGTATCTTTCCCATATCCTGATTGCATTCTATTAAATGGTGAGATAACTTCTCACTTCAAATTTCCCCTCAAGGACTCACTTTCTAGGCTACCCCAAATGCACCTAGAGCTTGTCATGCACCAAATCTTCACGTAGGCCTTCCATCTTCATTCTAACCCCATACAACATCTTATCATGGTCTAGACACCATGTTTCACCAACCCACCAAACCTAGACAACTAACCCTTCACCCAACTCTCACCATTAGCCCTTAAGGCTTGTAGCCTTCACTAGTCACTAAATTTCCTTTTTCTCCAACATCCCCCAAACAACTCAAGAAAAGAGTGATTGATTAAGATACCCTTTTAGGTCCTTTGAATCCTTCCCAAGACTCGGGATAGACTTCTTTGGACCATATCCAAGATCCAATAACCTAACAACCCCAAACTATGCCTAATTCACCCCCTTTTACAAAGAAACTCATAACCCCACTCATTCAAGTTTTCAAGGTTTCACCACTCACCTATGCTCTTAGCCACTAAACCCTTGTTTCTAGGGTCATACACCTAGGGTCTATTCAAAGAGACCCTCACAACCATCTCTAGAATAATCCATCTATTCTAACACTTCAATATGGTCCCATACATAAATAATACACCACTAAACACTTCCATTCTCAAGGAAATCACCTTTCATTATGACTAGTGTAAGGCTGGCCTCCCTCAATCAAAAAATTGCCACCATTTGTGGTTCTCCAAACACACCTTTCCAAATCCTTGCATATGATTAGTATGATACAAGGATAATGTTACATTTTTTAACCCTCCCACCAATCACAGTGACCACAGGGGTGGGAGAGTCACAACATTTTCAAGGCTTCAGACCCAAAATATGATTGTACCCTGAACCAGTCCCAGTTCCAAGAACACCAGTCTATTCCTAGACTTCAATACCAACAAAAACACAGAAATGATTACATAAATAAGTAAACACAATGAAAGGAGTATCCTTACATCAAACCAATCCAAAAACATGTTATAAATGATCATTATAACTTTCTGTTCCCTGGCTGTACCCACAGGACAGTGAACAATATGCAGAGAAAAGTTTATTTTATTGAATGAAAACTTCTTACAATGCTTCCTCAATACACATCCATATCCACATGCTTCCAATACTCGCATACTACCCATCAAATAAGCCTTTCAAGGCTAGTTTTACCCTGCACAATCGTAACAATTAGTTACAATGACTGTTATCAGTTAGTTACTTGTTTAGTTGGTTGTCTAGTTGACAAAAAGTTGTCAACTTTGACAACATTCCATCTCTTAGGCATGTATAACATTGCCTTGAACCTTTTAAAGGTTTAACTTACCTTTAAACACCCTAACACACTAAAAACCCTCATACAAGCCTTACTAGGCCAGTTTTACCAACATGGGAAAATCACACACTTTGGCACTTCTTAGTGCATTTATAATATTTAAAGGTTCTAGTGGCCAAATTACATTCATTATAGACCTTATAGGTCTTTAGATCACTCTACTAAGCTAGGATCAACATAATGACCCCTAACGACCCCCTAGGTGCACTTTGACCTTATAATGCCATTCATCTTCTATTACATGCCTTTATACTTTTAGGCTCGTTACATTGTATTGAATCAAATTTCAAAATGGACCACAAGCCCTTTTACATCTAAATACATTTTTGCACTCATCCTCCTGCTTGCACCTTGAGGGACACTTCGGCCCGGAGTGGTCGACGGTGTTCGAATGACTCTATATGCCAAAAAAGGTTGTTAGTAGTGTTTACCTGGCCATTCAGAGCTATTGGAATAGATGGTTTGATGCTACGACCGACGGTTTGAAAAATACACAATGTTTCTCATTTCAACTGAGGAACACTACGAGTTTTGACATTGGCCGAGAATGTGTTTCCAAATATAAATGAACTTGAATCTATAAAAACCAAGATAGGTTATTGTAGGCCTTAGCAACATGGTCCTGTAGCACTTGACAGTTTGATGCTACCTCGCACGAGCTCCGAGATATGACCCTGTAAAGATTGCTGATTTCATGCTGAAGGGACCTTGAGGGATACTTCAGCCTAGAGTTGTTAGCGGCATTCGAGTGACTCTATGTGCAAAAGGAGGTTGCCACTAGTGTTCACCCAGCCATTCGGAGCTATTGGAATAGATAGTTCAATGCTATGACCGACATTTTGAAAGATACACAATGTTGCCCATTTCAACTAAGGAACATTGTGAGTTTTGACATTGACCGAGAATGTGCTGCCAAATATAAATGAACTTGAATCTCTAAAAACCAAGATAGGTTATTGTAGGCCTTAGCAACATAGTCCTATAGCACCTAACATTTTTATGCTACCTTGCATGAGCTCTGAAATAGGACCCTATAAAGATCACCAATTTCATGTTGAAGGGACCTTGAGGGACACTTCGACCTGGAGTCATCGACGGCATTCGAATGACTGTGTATGCCAAATGAGGTTGCCACTAGCATTTAACTAGCTATTCAGAGTTGTTGGAACATACGGTTCAATGCTACGACTGACAGTTTGAAAGATACGTAATGTTGTCCATTTCAACTGAGGAACAATTTAAGTTTTGACATCGACTGAGAATATGTTGCCAAATAAATGAACTTGAATCTCTGAAAACTAAGACAACTTATTGTAGGCCTTGACAACATGGTTTTTTAGCACCTAACGGTTTGATGCTACCTCACATGAGCTTTGAGATATGACCCCGTAAATATTACCAATTTCATGCTGAAGGGACCTTGAGGGACACTTTGGCCCAGAGTCATCTACGGTGTTTGAGTGACTCTATGTGCCAAATGAGGTTTCCACTGGTGTTTACTCAGCTATTTGGAGCTATTGGAATAGATGGTTCGATGCTACGATCGATAGTTTGAAAGATACACAATGTTGTCCATTTCAACTGAGGAACACTTGGAGTTTTGTCATCGACCGAGAATGTGTTGCCAAATATAAATGAACTTGAATCTCTAAAAACTGAGATAGGTTATTGTAGGCCTCAGCAAAATGGTGATGTAGCACCTAACAACTTGATGCTACCTTTCACATGCTCCAAGATATGACCTCGTAAAGATCATTGATTTCATGTTGAAGGGACCTTGAAGGACACTTCAGCTCAGAGTACAATCTAAGACCAGTGAATTAAAATATTTGCATAAAACATGATTTGGATTGGTCTATGATGTAAGGATTTTCCTTGGTTGTTATTTATCTTTCCACACATTCATTTCAATGTTTTAATTGTATTTAAGACAGAGGAAATTACTGGTGTTCTTGACAGTGACTGGATTTGGGGTCACAGTCAGTGATTGGGACTGAGGTCTCCTTATGGGGATTGAATCTCCCACCCCCTGTGATCTTTGGTGGGAGAGGTTTTAATGTGTATTATATCCTTGTAATACAATGTTTGGTGTAGGAATATGACAGATAATGTTGGAGAGATCACTGAATGAAGGAGTTTGTTATGTGAGGAGAGCCCTCTTTTGGCACCAGTTAGTTTGGTGAGTGTAAATCCTTAAGAGTTGACATTTTTATAGCGGATTATGGATTTTGGGATCTATACTGATGTTTTTGATCAATTGGTTTGATCTGGAAGAAGTTGTAAGGTTCCATTTGTGTAGGCCCTAGTTGTTTGGGAAGTTTGAGAGAAAAAGGTTGATTTGTGACTGGTGAAGGCTACTAGCCTAAGTGGTGCAGGAGCATCAAGGTCAAAGGTAGGAACCAAGGAGTTCACTAGGGTCACTAATAGATCCTTGGGTGGAGTTGAAGACAACATGGCCTTCAAGGGTCATTAGACAATGTAATAGATCAATAATGGTCATGCAATGATGTGTTGATCATATGCGGATCATATTGTAATGAGAACAATGATGTAATCCTTAATGGCATTTATAAGGATAAAGTGTACCTAGGAGTTAGTAGGAGTCATTATGTTGATCCTAGGGTATTTGAATTAGTTAAGAACCTATAAGGTCAATTATATTTATGTTAAGGCCAATAGAGCTAACCAAATGATGTAAAAGCACTTGAAGTGCTAAAACATGGAATTTGCCTATATTGGTAAGATCTAGCCTATAAGGCCTAAATAAAATACATTTTTGTGTTTATTATTTACATTTCCATGCATTTGAATAATTATTTTATTTGCTAAGAAGGTGAAGGAATAGACTGGGCATTGAAGGCATAGTCAGCATTTGGATTTGTAACCAGCATAATGAAGTGACTCTCCCACCCCTGTGGTGACTATAATTGGTGGAAGAGGTATAATAATGTAATATATATTTGTAATGGAATGTTCTTATGCAGGGAAATGGAGTAATGACATTGAAAGATCACTGATTGTTGAAGTTTACTGTATGAACTAGTGTCCTGATTTGGCACCAGTTATTATGGGAGTGAATGCACTTAAGGGTGGAGGTTTTTGGTGAAGGAACATGAATTTTCATATCCAATATGGTGTGTTGGAACCATTGGATCGATTTGGAGAGGGTTGTGGAGGTCTTCTTGAATAGACCCTAGGTTTATGACCCTAGGAACAAGGGTTTTTTGGTGAGAGAGTTTGGTGAATAGTGGAATCTTTAAAATTTGAAAATAATGTTTTTTGAAACCTTGTGCAAGACTATTTCATGCCTTGAAGTGTAGTGGGCAAGTAGAAATATGAGTTTCTTTGTTATGGGAGCCTAATTAGGCCTAGTTTGTGGGTGCTAGGGTAGTAGATTTTTCCTTTGGTCCAAATGAACTTACCTTGAGCCTTGGGGAGGATTTAAAGGATCCAAAAGGGTATCTAGATCACCCTTTAGTTTCTGGAGTTTTTTGGGAGATTTGGGAGTAAGGGACTGATTTAAGACTGGTGAAGGCTATAAGCCTAGAAGGGCTATAAGAGAGGATTGGTGGAAGTTGAGTAGACCAGAGTGAGTGGGATGTTGAAACATGGTAAATAGACCATGATAAGATGATATATGATGTTAGGATCAAGGTGAGAAGCCTAGTTGAAGTTTTGGCATGATGGAGGCATTAGGTGCACTAAGTGGCCTAGGATGGAGTTGGTGCCAAAAGAAGTTGGGAAGGAAATGAGGAAGTGAACTTGTTCAATGTGGTTGTGGGATTGATTAACAAAAGTTAGAGTACTCTATTTGATCCTTGAGTGAAACTAATTCCTTGAGTGGATTCCAAGTTGCTTGTAGAATCCTCAAGTTGAGTTGGTCTATTAGTCCAATGAACCAATTGGATCTGCCCTACCCTTGATTGTCTCAAGTATTGCCTCGTGGTGTGACTCACAAACCTTCCAAAAAGTTTTATTATGTGGTCTTCCCCCATATCTGATCAAGTGGACATTTGATGCAATAATGAGGTTCGAATAATGAAGAATCTTTTTGTGTGTCTCCCAATCCTTGAACAACCACAACCTAGGGTTCTTCATAGCATACCACCTATGCCATATACCAGTTACAACCACTGATCCTATAGGGGATTCTAATTCTTCACCATCAATAACCGAGTGATCTAATTTATTTTTTGCCTCCACACAACAACAAAAATAATAATATGTCCCTTCTTCATTGTCTTCAGGTGCAATAACAACAAAAACATGGTCTGTAATGATATAAACATAATGAGGACATTAGTTTACTAAATATTTACGATAAAGTACTAAATTTGAGATTATTTGTATGTGTAAAATTTACCTGGTTGTACTAGATTAGATAATCGATCAAATTCAATGGATGATTCCATTTTTTTTAGTTGTAGTGATTCATGGGGATGATAGGAGGGAAGTGGACTCAAAATATGTGTATACCATTCATCAACCCATTCCTTTGTGATAGGGATTAGGGATGAACCAATCATAGGTTCATGCTACAATGTCTATGTCTGAGACTCCAAGTGCTTGGAAAGTGCACCCAATGGACCTATAGGATCTTCTTCAAGCTTAGATCCCCTGATCCTAAACCCCGCTCCACTATCTTAAACCAAATCTTCCACTTGACATCTACTAGGCTTGCATGCTAGGTGAGGAACACACAAAATTCCTAAGCTTCTCCATAGTCTTTCTTCATCAGTCTTTGCATATAACTTACAGGGTTATGAAGGTGATACAAGATCTCTTAAAATGTTTATTTCAATGCCTAGATCAACCCTAGGCTCTCTAGTTCTCTACCGATTTTCAACTTCCTTACCAAAACAGGGCTACTAGAGGGAGCCCCAATTAGCCCTCCTACTCTGAGAAATCAGGCTATTGCTCCATTTTCCTCCACTGACCATCACTTTCTCCCTTAAGAGACTTCCCTTCATCTAGCAAACCCTTAGAGATTTTGTAGGTTTTGGGGCTTGGTACGACTGTACTGTACCTCTGCTAATAGTGAGTGTTTGGAGGGTTTTTAGACCAATTTTCAGGCTTGTTTGCTTTTCTTTTTGGTTTGATGCTTTGTGGGATTAACAAAAGCTTCTCCTATTCACCAAGGGACCTTCACACACACACACCTAACTATTCCATGCCTCCTTCCTTCATTTGCTTCACAATCTTGCTGCCTACATGCTTTGCAACAGTGTTCTTCCCTAACTGGACTGCTTGGGCTCGCCTAGGGAAAGAACTTTAAAATGCCTCCATAGCCTTTGAGGGTCCCTTCTCCTACACACACATGGTACATTGAACCAACTCACTATCCCCAAATAGCCATACTGAGTCTACGATGGGATAGTGAGCTTCATAGCTTTCAAGTGCAACTGCTTGGTTCAGGATAACAGATTGGCACTCACAAACAAATTACAAACTAGAATAAAGAAAACTATTTACACACTAACTAATGAATGAAAATTACTTAAAAAAAAACTAAATACAATGCCAAGATATTACAGTATCAATAATGGCACTCAAAAACCCTCATTTCATTCACTGTTACTCTTTTCTTTTGTTCAGAACAGTCACACTAGTCAATTATCCATACTAAGATTTACACCTATGGCAACTTTTAGGGTTTATTTGTCTTATATATGATCTTTTGGGTTCAAAGACTCCCATTTTAGGTCTGCTATCAGGATTAAGGTTCATTTCCACCATTTTAGGGGACAGCCAAGCAACATTTACAAAATTGCAAAGTTGCACATTACAACTTTTTGCAAATTTGTTTACAACTTTTATAGAGTTGCTCACTCTTAGCTTTCAACACCTAAAGACTCCTCCTAGGTGTAACTTAGGCTCCTCTTATCCCTGTTTCTAACTTCAAATGACTTTAACAAGTATTAAAAAAATCCCTGTCTTGACAGTGTGGCCTTGTGCCCAAAAGACTACTAGCTTTGAGGTCTATCCAAAGGACTTCTAGAGACCTCTAAACCCCAACTAACATTTCCTTTCCACACACTAGTCCTCAAACCTTTATTTTTACTTACAAGGCTCCTTAAGAGCACTACACAACAAAAACTCAAAGCCAATGCATTGGTGAGGGCCCTATTCTAGGTGCCCCTGCACCATACTCCCACCATTAAAAGGCTAAGTCCCTACTAGAGACAGGAGGGAGAGATCTATGCCCTAGAGATGAATCTAATTCTCAGGGAGCCAAGTGGCTTTTGAATCAGGTTTACCCTGCCACTTTATAAAGTGTTCTTTATCAACTCCATGCCTGGTTTTTGTATGCACCCGGGAGTCCAACACTTTCTCTGCTCTTGGTCTGATTTTGGGAGGGAGGGCTGCTGTCTAAATGTCTTGTGTAGCTTGCTACACATTCTAATCTACCTCGGTGAGAGGTCCTTTATACTTGACAAGGCCTGCAACATTGAAGATGGGGGAGATTGCTAGATCATCTGGTAGACCAATTTTATATGCATTCTGTCCATACTTGGCTAATGTGGGACATGGGCCAATTCTCTTCATTTGCAGCTTTTTTGGAACCCCTTTTGTCATCCTTGCTTTGTTCAAATGGACCATGACCAAATCACCTACTCCAAACTGAACCTCTCTTCTTTTGAGATCAACTTTATCTTTGATCTTCTTAGTGTTGTCAATAGGGACTATTTTACTTGGTCATGTACTTCCTTCATGGACTGACTGAAATCTTCAGCATAACCATTATTAAGGACCTAATTTTCTGGATTTCTTAGTTCACATACACCCCTAGGATGTATCCCATAAACAATCTCAAAAGGACTCTTTCTAGTAGTCCTGTTGATGCTATCATTATAAGCAAACTCTGCTTGGTGAAGGACTAAATCCCATGTCAAACCATATTCTTTGGTTAAGCATCTTAACAAATTTCCTAGTGTCCTATTAACCACCTCTGTTTGATCATCAGTTTGAGGATGGTAAGTTGAACTGAATGCCAGATTGGTACCTATTCTTTGCCATAAGGACCTCCAAAAGTGTCCCATGAATTTGCTATCCTTGTCAGAGACAATACTACTTGGCAAGCCATGAATTCTTACAAATTCTTTGAAAAACAAATAGGCAACATGACTTGCATCATGAGTGACTTTACATGGAATAAAATGACTCATTTTGTTGAATCTATCCACTACAACATAGATACTATCAAAGTCACTCTTTGTCCTAGGTAAACCAACCAAAAAATCCATAGTTACACATTCCCATGGTCTTCTTGGTATTGGGAGAGGGTAATAAAGTCTTGCATTTGTAGAAGTACCCTTGGCTCTTTGACATATGATGCATTGTTCAACATAGGTCCTAACATCTCTTTGCATTTTAGGCCAATAGTAGAACCTTTGGACCAATTCCAAGGTCTTGTTGAGGCCAAAATGGCCACTCAAACTCCCATTGTGTTTTTCTTGAATGAGGTTCTCCCTCATGGATCCTCTTGGCACACACAATTTCCCTCCTTTGAATAAGAGTCCATTCTACAATGTATACTCTACAAACTCACCGTGAAAGTTATTCAAATGTTCTTGGCACACCTTGTATGCTACTGCAAAGTCTTCATTAGTTTGGTATAGCTCCTTGAAGTTATCCAATCCTATGCTTTTCATTTGGACTTCTTGAATAGTGAGTAGCCTTCTACTCAAGGCATCTGCTACCTTGTTAAGATGCCCCTTCTTGTGATTGATGGTGAAGGTATAAGACTGTAAATACTCCACCCACTTAACATGTTTGTGACTCAACTTGTCTTGGGAGTTGAGAAAACTCAAAGCCTGGTTGTCTGTGAACACTACAAACTCTTTGGGAAAAAGATAATGCCTCCATTTCCTAAGGGATTGTACAAGTGCATAGAGTTCTAGATCATAAGAAGAATATTTTTTCTTTTCTTCATTAAGCTTCTCACTAAAGAAAGCTACTGGTTTATTGCTTTGACTCAAAACACCTCCTACTGCTATATTACTAGCATCACATTCTATGACAAACGGTTCATCAAAAGTTGGCAACCTTAAAATAGGCTTAGTAGGTACCTCTTTCTTTAATGTCTCAAATCCCGTATCTGCTTCAAGTGTCCACACAAATTTAGTTTTTATTCCACCCTTGATGGTTTCCATCATTGGAGCACATATCCCACTGAAGTTCCTGATGAACTTTCTATAGTACTGAGCTAGGCCATGAAAACTCCTCACTTCACTGGCATTTTTGGGAGTTGGCCAACTTAATATTGTTGCAACTTTAGTATCATCCATCTTTAGGTCTCCTTGAGAAAGAACAAAGCCTAAATATACTAGTTCCTGCTTCATAAAGTCACACTTATCCAGATTGATGGTTAGGTGTTCCTCTTTCAATTTAGACAATACAATCTTGAGATGCTTTAAATGTTCTTCTTTACTCATGCTGAAAATTAATATGTCATCTAAATAGACTACCACAAACTTACATGTGAAGTCCTTCAACACCTCATTCATGAGCCTCGTGAATGTGCTTGGAGCATTAGAGAGGCCAAATGGCATGACTAGCCATTCATAGATTCCTTCAGTGGTTTTGAAAGCTTTCTTCCACTCATCTCCCTCTTTTATCCTGATTCAATGATAACCACTTTTAAGGTCTATCTTTGTGTAATACTTAGCCCCTCCTAGACAATCCATTAAGTCTTCAATCCTAGGTATTGGAAACCTATACCGGATTCTAATCTTGTTGATGGCTTTGGAGTTTGTACACAACCTCCATGTTCCTCCTTTCTTGGGTGCCAAAACGGTTGGGACAGCACATGGGTTGATGCTCTTTCTTATTAGCCCTTGATCCATCAATTCTTGTACTTTCTTTGAAACTTCCCTATTCTATTCAAGAGTTAGCTTGTAGGGTGCCTTGTTTGGTAATGATGACCCTGGGACCAAATCTATTTAGTGGCTGATTGCCCTCTTAGGTGGCAAGGTGGCAGGTGCTCCATCTGATATAATGTCCTTGAATTCTATCAAAATCTGTTGCACTTCATAAGGCATGCTTTCTTTCTTGGTCTCTATTTCTTCCTTGGGTTTCACTACAATAGCATAACCTTCTCCTTCTTCTTTCTCAAGAATCTTCATGAACTCTTTCCCTTTCAACATCAGTACATTTGGTCCACTTCCTTGGCTGTCTTGCTCAAGTAAAGACTAAATTTTGTAGCTCACACCATCCTTCACAAAGGTGTATGAATTCAGTTCACCATTATGCATAGCCTTTCTATCAAACTGCCATGGTCTACCTAGTAAAAGGTGACAGGCATCCATTGGTAAAACATCACATAACAACTTGTCCTTGTATCCTCCTATAGTGAACTCAATCCATGTCTGCTCATTAACCAAGACATGTTGCTCTTTATTCAGCCATGTGACCTTATAAGGAGTATTATGAGGTACTTTGGGAATTTTGAGCTTGGTGATAGCCTCCTCAGAGATTATGTTATCAATAGATCCTAAATCTATGATAACCTTGCAGACTTTTCCCATTATTTTGCATCTTACCTTGAAGAGTGACCTTCTTTGTTTAGGCTCCTCCTTGATTAGTTCCTTGATTAGAACCCTCTTTATCATCAAATTTTCACCACTCTCAGAATCCAACTGAATATCAGGAGACTTCACACTTGAAGTATCTTCATGCACATAAGCTATCTTCTTGTCACCATGTGAAGATGAGCCCTTTTCAGGACACCTATAGGCAGGGTACCCTAATTGTTGACAGTGGTAGCACTTCATAGTAGCAAAATAAGATGGTCCTCTTCCTCCTGGTGATCTACCTCTTCCTCCAAATCCTCTACCTCTTCTTGAACTACCTCTTTGACTGGTTTCTCCACTTTGTTTAGTCAGCTTGGACTCACCTTGAGGTCTATTGTCATTGCTTCTACCCCCATAGCTTCCCCTATGTCCTCTGCCATCTCTTCCCCTTCCTCTATTCTTTGAGGTTTGATCCTGCTTCCTTTTCCCTTTCTCTTCCACCTTCAAAGAAATTTGATAACATTGATGGATTGTTTTAGGAGTGACAAGGCTCATTTCTTCTTGGATGGACCATTTAAGACCATTCAAATACCTTGCCAACCTAATACTTTCATCTTCCACCACCTTGGACCTTAGGCACAGTTTTTGGAATTCTTCAGTATAAGAGTGTACATCCATCTCTTTTTGTCTAAGGTTCTATCTTCTCCTATGCAGCTATATCTCATAATCATTTGGAATATAAGCCTGCCTAATTTTAGTCACCATTCCTTTCCAAGTAACTATAGGACTCTTCCCTTCTTTCTCTCTTTTTGTTTGCACAAATTTACACTAGGTTAGAGCAGAGCCTCTTAACCTTGACTTTTCTATTTTGACCTTTTCAGCATCAGAGACACCATCACATTCAAAATGGTTCTCCATTCCATCAATCCAATCCATGATCAGATCTGCATCCATCTTACTACTAAACAAGGGAATGCCTTCTAAAGCTTTTGTATTTATTTCTTTTAATGCCTTTAAGAAAGGCTCTTCTGGTATAGAAGGGTTTGGTGTTGGGGATTATTCCTCCAACTCAAGCTCCTTCTCTTTAGCTTCCTTCTCTTCTTTTTGTTCCATCATGTCCTTAACTCTATCTGTTGTGTCTTGGACATCATTTAACATTAGCTCCAATTGTGCTAGTCTCTCTCTCAATAACCTGGTATCCTACTCTTGCTCTTCTACCTTCTTGGCCAATTCCACATTGGTCACCATCTTTCTTGATCCACTAGATTTAGTAGGTGAAAGCATCCACCTTGCTCTACAATTACTTTGCCAACACCTTAATAAGGCTCTGATACCACTTCATAGGGATTGGTGATGAACCAATCATAGGTTCATGCTGCTTTGTCTATGTCTAAGACTCCAAGTGCTTGGCAAGTGCACCGAATGGACCTATAGGATCTTCTTCAAGCTTAGATCCCCTAATCCTAAACCCTGCTCCACTATCTTAAACCAAATCTTCCACTTGACATCTACTAGGCTTGCATGCTAGGTGAGGAACACACAAAGTTCCTAAGCTTCTCCATAGTCTTTCTTCATCAATCTTTGCATATAACTTACAGGGTTATGAAGGTGATACAAGATCTCTTAAAATGTTTATTTCAATGCCTAGATCAACCCTAGACTCTCTAGTTCTCTACCGATTTTCAACTTCCTTACCAAAACAGGGCTACTAGAGGGAGCCCTAATTAGCCCTCCTACTCCAAGAAATCAAGCTATTGCTCCATTTTCCTCCACTGACCATCACTTTCTCCCTTAAGAGACTTCCATTCATCTAGCAAACCCTTAGAGATTTTGTAGGTTTTGGGGCTTGGTACGACCGTACTGTACCTCAGCAGACAGTGAGAGTTTGGAGGGTTTTTAGACCAATTTTCAGGCTTGTCTTCTTTTCTTTTTGGTTTGATGCTTTGTGGGATTGCAAAAAGCTTCTCCTCTTCACCAAGGGACCTTCCCACACACCCCTAACTATTCCATGCCTCCTTCCTTCATTTTCTTCACAACCCTGCTGGCTACATGCTTTGCAACAGTGTTCTTCCCTAACTGGATTGCTTGGGCTCACCTAGGGAAAGAACTTTAAAATTCCTCCATAGCCTTTGAGGGGTCCTTCTCCTACACACACATGGTACATTGAACCAAATCACTATCCCCAAATGGTCGTACTGATTCTACAGTGGGATAGTGAGCTTCATAGCTTTCAAGTGCAACTGCCTGGTTCAGGACAACAGACTGGCACTCACAAATAAATTACAAACTAGAATAAAGAAAACTATTTACACACTAACTAATGAATGTAAATTACTTCAAACAAAACTAAATACAATGACAAGCTATTACAGTATCAAGAATGGCACTCAAAAACCCTCATTTCATTCACTGTTACTCTTTTCTTTTGTTCAGAATAGTCACACCAATCAATTATCCGTACTAAGACTCACACCTATGGAAACTTTTAGGGTTTATTTGTATTATATATGATCTTTTGGGTTCAAAGACTCCCATTTTAGGTCTGCTATCAGGCTTAAGGTTCATTTCCACCATTTTAGGGGACAACCAAGCAACATTTGCAAAATTGCAAAGTTGCACATTACAACTTTTTGCAAATTTGTTTACAACTTTTATAGAGTTGCTCACTCTTAGATTTCAACACCTAAAGACTCCTCCTAGGTGTAACTTAGGCTCCTCTTATCCCTATTTCTAACTTCAAATGACTTTATCAAGTATTAAAAAGACCCCTGTCTTGACAGTGTGGCCTTGTGCCCAAAAGACTACTAGCTTTGAGGTCTATCCAAAGGACTTCTAGAGACCTCTAAACCCCAGCTAACATTTCCTTTCCACACACTGGTCCTCAGACCTTTATTTTTACTTACAAGGCTCCTTAAGAGCACTACACAACAAAAACTCAAAGCCAAAGCACTGATGAGGGCCCTGTTCTAGGTGCCCTTGCACCACTTTGACTCGCACCCACTCCAATCTTCATTTACACATGATGAACAAAAGAACGCCATATGTCACATGTGGATACTCCATGAACTTTCATTACAAATTCTAAAAGAGTGTAGCTCACTCGATCCTATTAGTGTACAACAATCCTCATATGGTGCAATGTTAGTTTCATCCATCAACCAAAAAAATCTATAAACTATAGACTCACCTTCATTACTTGGACCCATTGTAGCATTACACCACTAGACAATACATCTCACATCTGACAATGTTGCTTGCTCTTTGTACTTTAATTCTTCATGTGCTAAGGCTCTTTTAATATATGCACCTGCACCATTGTGCTCTCCCTTTCCATGACCGGCCTCTGTGAAATTCCACATATATTGAATTCCAGTAATCTTATACATCTTGCACAACCAATAAAATATTCAAGAATTCTTGAATTGTGATGCATAATTATCTGACCATATGATATGTCGATGATATTTTATGCCCCTGTTAGCCAAATGACCATAAAATAGTTGAAATAAACCCTATACAAACTTTGTATAATGTGAGCGATCATCGCTAATATCAAAATGATACTCTCTCAATATCTTCCCGTTCTCCTCTATACTGTCTGGTGAATGCATGAATGCTATATGAACAAATATAGAAACATGTTGAGAGCTGTAATACTTTGCTTGCACCTCATTTTGTGGTTGTAGTATGTAGTTCTCTACAAAGTCCACAACTAAAACAATGGTATCAAGTGGGAATGTGTCCTTGCACAACTTGAATTGCATATCCAACCATCGTGCTCTATGTGTATGCCTTGCATACTCGTAAATATTTTTTTTACAAAAAAGTTGATGAACTGATACACTAGAATTTTGTCAATTACTAAATCACATCTTTTAGCCTCTTTTCCATCTTTTAGATTGTATGTCATGGTCTTATATTTTCCAAATTCCACTATTTCATTACTGTTTGCATGTGTACTCTCCATATGTTGACAAATTGGCAAATGTCGCAAACCTCTGCAATCTATGCATGTACCATTCAAGCATGAGAGCTTGTAAAATTGTTGACCATCCACTCTTTCGCATAAAATGGTATATATTAATTCCCTTGAAGATCAAGGTGGGACATTTATGTTACAATCCTGCAAAACATTGTTAGAGTGCAAATCTACACATATATTCCTATAAACTTCAAAATGGTTAGAAAATTGAATAAGTACCCTCCAACAACAAGTTGTGCATGTGATTTATCTTCACATAAAAAGGTTTACACATTTCAAAATATCTTTGACTAATTTTAATTAGAGGATACATATGCATAAATTTTGCAAAGAATTATGTTTGAGTTGAATCCAAAAAATGTTTTGGATTTGGAACACGAATTCGACTAGCAATCCTCCTTCTTACAACATCTCTTTGATTAGGAGATACCCGTGTGTTATTCTTCCAAAATTCTTCAATCAAGGATTTCAAAGCTTCAACAATTGATTTATCTTTTCGCGGTAGTCTACTGTAAAATGCCCATAACTCATTGCTATTTGGATCTTCCACTCTTTGACGCCTTCCCAGGGCTCTCATTAGAGACTTTCTACTTATTTTCAATGTTTTGCTTGTCTTTCTAATGAGTGGAGATTTTTTCATTTGAGTGCTTACTATTGTTGATGTAATTACACATCGTGTGACATTACTATCTTTCCTGCATGATGTAGAACCCACACTCTCATATGCAATCATTAGATTCTTTACAATAGATTTTTCACTTGACTCATCCATCATTCTTAGCCCAAGAATCTTCATGATGGGCCTAAATTTCAAATTTCTCATCATTTCAACAAATAGTTGACATCTTCCTATCATGTTTAAATTCTCAAAAAATGATCTCCAAATATGATTAGCATTTATTTGACAAGTATGCTTGGGAATCTTGTCAGGCATTGCTTGCAAAATGTTAGTATCAATATCAATCAAATATTTTGGCTTTCTATAAATAATTCTAAGAGCATAAAAAACATTATGTGTGAATTGCGTACCATCTTGAGTGCCTTCAACATGAGAAAATGTTGTGCCTACACCTTGGGATATAGATAATGGTGTGCCTTCAACATGATACACTTGTGTATCTCCACTTTGGGATGTAGACAATGGTGTTCCTTCAACATGATAAAAGGGGGTACATACACCTCGGGATGTAGACAATGGTGTGCCCACACCTTCAGAAGTAGACAATAGTGTGCCTTCAACATGATACAATGGTGTGCCTCCAACATTGGATGATGATGTCTCTTCAACTTGGGAACTCATAGATGATGTGCCCACATCTTCATAATTCAATTGTCTTGTTGCACTCAAGTTTCTCATTCATTGTCTTTTTGTTTCCAATTCCAATTCTCTCTTACTTTTTATTGATGTTTCATGTTCCTCATCCAAAGAAAAATCTTCTTCTATGGTATCCAATTTTTTTTGTTCACGAAGTTGTCTCATTCTTTCCCTTTTCTTCTCTTTGTCTCTTTCATGCTCTTTCAGTGTTAAAGTCTTTACTTGTTTCCTCAGCATGATGATGATTTCTACATATGAATTGATTATAATTTTTAAAATATAATATAAATCTATTACAATAAGTCAAATTATAATATAAATCTCTTACAATATGACAAATTATAATATAAATTTATTACAATTATATCAAATTATGTACATTGAACAAGTCTATATCATACCAATTATAAACCAAAACACACTTTATTCACATTTGACATGTAAAAAAATAAAAATATTACCTCAATCGATAAATTTCGGTGAATAATGATTGACTTTCACAATTCGATGTTGATTTTTAAACAAAAAGATGGTGAAAATTGATAGAATATGCTTCTTTGTCACTTTCAACACCATGAAAAGCGAATATTTGTCAGATAAAACGTAGAACTCAGACAGCATATAGAAAAAGTGGGCCTCTTTCATGAGATCTTTAACATATAAGACCATTTATTTTATTCTGCGATAGCGTGAGCGCGCTATAGCACGTGCGCCCTATGCAAAACTAAAAAGTGTTATGCATACTCTTGCATAGCACGAGCGTGCTATAGCATGTGCACCCTATGAAAAATCAGAGAGAGAGAGAGAGAAAGATGACTCTCTCTCTCTCTCTCTCTCTCTCTCTCTCTCTCTCTCTCTCTCTCTTCCCCTATCCTTCTCAGCCCCCACCACTTTCTAACTCTTTCTCTCTATCCTTCCATAGGGCACTCGCACTATAGCATGTACGCCCTATGAAAGTCATAGATTTAAATAGCATGCTCACACTATAGCGTGCACGCCCTATAGGGCGTGCACACTTTTAAAGACATTGGAATCCACCAAGCCTAAGGCTTGGATTTGCCTTGGAGATTCAACCCAAAGGTTTGGAGGATTCAAATAGGCCTGAGACGTGTTTTCCAGTAGACATAAAAAAATGACTTCTTTTTTTGTGTGCTCCTCATCAGGTTTACTCATGGTTCAATAATGTTAAAATAAGATGACGTGATATTGTAGATCTCTTTGTTAGCTATCTAAGCATATAATTTATTTTGAATTCTGATTATGTTAAGTTTTTCATCTCTAATTTCTTTTGTGTGTATGTCCATTTTTTGTCAAAAACTAACGTGTAGTATTTTGGGCATAGATTTTGGCTTGTTCATCAAATTTTGCAACAAGTTACATTTTTAGAAACTAGACTCCATTCTACACTTTAAAAAAAAAAAAAAAATTGATTTTCGATTAGTTTTAAATGATTTCTAGGGGGAGCACACAAAAATTTCACATTTTAAAGATGTGTGCACTTCGTAAATTCATAAAAAATTATACATTCATAAAAAAAATAGCAAACAAATCTAGGATAAACTATGTGGTGTTAGCTAACTTCTCACCTGAGCGATTAAAAAAATTCAAAAAAAAGTTAACATTTTAGGGGGAGCACATCAGACGCTATGTTATGTTTTTTCACAAAAAATAGGACCACTTTTTGTGCTCCCCCTTTTTGAGGGCCTTAATCTACACCATTTTCAAAATAAATTAGTAGTTTAGGAACTAGATTCAGAGTATTAAAACTCTTGTTCTTGTAGCATCTAAATTTTTTGAGTCTAACTATCTTCAATTTTTTGTTGAAGTTTAGAGTTTGCTGATTTCAGAAAAAAAAAAGTGGCATCTTTTACCCCCTTTTTGGTCCCCCATCTTTGTGCACTTACCCTTACATTTCCCATACCATTCACTTTCAAATAAAATCCTAATATTTGAATTCCATATTTAAATCAAAATTTTAATAATTATTGTTAAGTCTATCTTTGCTAATCCACCTCTATCATACTAAATGAAATAAAAGGCTTTTTAATAGTGATCACCATTCTCATAGCCACATTGAATGAGTCAATATTCTTTGTTAACTTTGTAATATCTCTCCTAGAATTGTCATTGCATAACAAAACATCATCCACAATATGTAAGTGGATAATATAAATGATTTTTCAAATCTAAATACGGGTGGTCCCACAATAGTGTGTCCCACTTTTTGGCCAACTTTGAGACAAAGATCAACATTCTGAGAAAAAACTTCACTTTCGAACACTTGTTGCCGCAAAACTATTAGGAGTTTGAAGATGATGTAAACTAGAGTCTTTTAAAATTTTATTTCCAATTTCTAAATATATTTTAAAAAAAACTTAAAATTCATTAAAATTCATTTTTCTTCTCCTTCGAAAAGTGGTTTGCATGAAAAAATTATGTTTTTAAGGAGTTACTGTCACTTGGATCAGCATAATTTTTTTTGAAAATATGATAACGATGTATATATTTTGATATTATATTTGTAACTTCAATATCTAAAGGATGCAATTGGTATCATTCATTTTGGGTCAATATTTCATAGTTTATTAAGCTCTAAAGTGACAGTAACTGTAATTTTAACATAAGGTCACTTGGATCGCTCTAACTTGATATGTGTATATCGAAATTTATTTTTTCTTTTTTTTTTTATAGAAAGGTAACACAAATACTCTTTTTCTACATATTTTTCATAATTTTTTTTTTTTAATTTACTATTTTTCCCGAAGTCTTGAAGAGACAGGTTGTTGAATGACCAAACAACCTATGTTTAGTTAAAGTAATATTTAAAAATGATAATGAACTCAATATGTATTAAAATTATATTCATTAGAAATCTTGTTCCGAATAGCATCATTTGACATTGTATGTTTGAAAAAACCATCTTGTTTGGTCCTTCTCCTAGGCCTTGAAAGACCATTTTTTTATAGTTTACTTTTTTTCTGAGGGCAAAATTTCAATTTAGGGGTCTTCGAGTGAAGAACCCCTTCACTCGAAGATACCTGAGGGGCTTCGTGCGAGGGGTATTCGCTTGAAGACCCTCATGTGAAAAGTCCAGGGGAAAAACACCTCGCCGAAATTTTTCCCAGCCTACTTCGAGCGAAGTAGGTTGGCTAATTATGAATTTGTTTTGTAAAAAAATTTAGAATGTTATAAAACTAAAACATTTTCTTTCTATTTTCCACCGAATTGCAATAAATAAATTTTCTTTTTCTATTACTTTTTCTATTATTGATCAATTTTTACAAAGACATTTTTTGGAGGAGGATTGCTATTTCTATTTTTTTCAAAGGCATACTTTTGGAGAGGAGAAATATTAGATCAAAGTATTTTTTGAAGAAGAGAATTTTTATTGGCGATCTTGTGGAAGAAATTTTTTGGAGAGAAGAAATGGGGAACAAGAAGGGAAGACAAAGTAAATTTTCTAGAAAAAGGTCACCTGGTACTGAACAAAGAAATTGTGAAGCTGCATTGACATATTATCATAAAACTAAAGAAGGTGAAGGACATGCTGAAGTAGGAGGGTCAAGTCAAGTTGAAGAATTGCACATTGAAGAAGGGTCAGGATCACTCCCTACAGAAGCTCAAGAAATTGATGTTGGAGAAGGGTCAAGATCACGTGCTCCTACTGGTATCAATGAAATTTTAAATTTAGCTCAAACTGTAAAGAGAAATATTAATTATAGAAACTTAGATCATTTACTTGCAATGGATGTGGATAATTTGAGATCACTTTATAATGTTCAACCCTCAAGTCTTGCTAAGAAGAGATCAATGAATATGATAGCAAGAGAAATATTGGCTAAATTTGATAATTTTGAAACACTTGAAAAAGCCCAATTGCTTCTAGTTGTACTTATAAACAAAAAGTTGGAAGGGGCATTAAAATTATTGGGTATAGACACAACATCAAAGAAGAGAAAATTTTTTGACATGCAAACTGATATGATTGAAAATCTTAGGAAAGGTTTGAACTAGGTAGGGAAGCGATCTCGAACTAAAGATAAGACCATTACAAGAAAAGTTATGTTGACATCCATTGTAGGTAACACTATGCTCCGAAAAAGACAGATATCTTTAGTTTCATCTTGGATTGGTTTTAGTAGGAAAACAATATCACGATATGTTAATAGGAGAATACTTTTGGATGATAGCACCTTGGAAGGCAATTGAGAAATCATGTGTAGAGCTCCTCATTCTGATAGGATTGATGGAGGAATCAAGAATTTGGTCACATTATTTTGGAATGATAATACACATCCTTCATCAAACAGTGGAGATGTTATCAGACATAGAATCTCAGCTAATCAATATGAATATCATACGAAACATTAGTTGGACACGACACAACATGAAATGTATGTGTCATTTTTTAGTTCAAATCTCAATATAAAGATTGGGAAAACATTATTTGAAATATTGAAGCCATATTATATCAGGACAAACAAAGTGTTTGAAACTTGTTGTTGTCGTTATCATATTGAATTTGATCTCCACTATCAAGTTTTTCAAAAGTTTGTAGAAGACACTTATGGTTTTGAAAATTCTCCTCCTACTAGATGAAGTGAGTTCATCTAATCCATTTTATGTGACAAAAGAGATGATGCATCTGGACAAATAAGTTGCATAAAAGGAATATGTCAAACATGTGTTGATTTGTCTCCTTTTCCTTTGAAAAATGAAAATATTGATGTAACAAAGATGGTAAATTGCAAGAGTTACAAATATGTAAAGAATGAAACAAAATTTGGGAAAGAATCCAAAAGGTTAGAATATGTTGAAGAGGAGATAAATGTTGGAGTTTTTATGGAAATTTTTTAAAAATTGAATCAACCCTACATTCATCATGTTTTTTTTGCAAAGTGGCAAGCACAACAATTCTAAACACAAAGAGATAATTTCCCACTTGGAACTATTGTATCAGTTGTTCATTTTCCAGAAAATTATTCCTTTGTTCATCAAAAGGCAATTCAATCATAATACTATTTTTTAGAGAAAATTACTATTATGGTACATGTGTTTTATCGACACATACAATTAGATTTGGATGATATTTAGAGCACATTTGAAGCACGGGTCATCAAGAAGGAATATCATTTTTATATAGGTGATGATAGAGAACATGACATTCATTATGTAGAACACTGCTTCAAGATGTTTTTTGCAAATTTGAAAGAGGCATAAAAATTGATAAACATTATGTTTAGTCGGATGGATGTGTTGCACAATTCAAATCATCAAGACCATTTTATGCATTATGTAGATATCATCGTAATGAAAATATACCACATGTATGGAGTTTCTTTGAGAGTGGACATGGAAAAGGTGAACATGATGGTGTTGGAGCTTGCATCAAACGTGCTCTACGAAAGTATCAAAAGAATTATAAGGGAGTTCATATAAAAATGCACATGATATTTTTGAATGGTACAAGACACATTTCACACCAAATGAGAATGACACATCATTAGGATTGACTCAAGTGGTGCCACATAAAATTTTGGGAGATAAAAGGTATGCACACATTTTAAAATTATTCAAGTGTTTAAATTTTTTATGTATTCTTTATTCAAATTATATTTATAGAATATATTATATATGCATTTGTTTAGGTGTGGATAGAAAAATTATGCATGGTTGCAATAGGATAGAAAAGACATGATCTTTGTATTCAGTTATGAGTACGAATTGTTGCAATTGGATGTTAACACTAGGGACTACTCATGCTTTTGTTGTCACTGCATTGCTGACAATTATGAGAAATGCATCAATCAAGACCATGGATATGTAGGTTCATGAAATCTAGTTCCACTAGTTGTTACTGATACATTTGATAGAGATGAAGATGAAAACTTTGATGATGTCCCTTTGATTTCTATTGATTATGATCATATCTCAGAATTGGTCAAAATTGGTAAGTATATATATTTCACATTATATGGTCCATTGAGCTACATGTATAGATAGATAGATATATCTATAGATTGAACTAAGTAAATTTTAAGATCTCACATGTATATATAAATTTACTATGTAGGAGATATCTTTGAAGTGATTGTTGAGCGTGGAAATGTAGAAGGTGTTGGTTATTATTTATTGCATTGTACTGGAGAGAGGATGCAGTTACTTGAACCTAAAGAAAGTGATGAAATGTTGTTCCCCATAGGTTTTTACATGCTTTACATCAATATATTGAACTCAATTTATAAATTTTAAATTTCAACCTTTTGACAATTTTCAAATTTAGTTTGTTTAAATTTATATTGTTAAAATTTGTGACTTGTAGGTTCAGTTGTTTTAGAGGGAACACATTTCAATAAAATCAAAGTAATTCAACATGGTATTCACTTTGTTGATTACCAACCAGACAATAAGGTGTTTCAATATAGTCACCTATTATTTGCCACCTCCATTTGTCTCCATATAGTTAAATCTCAACATGGACGTCGTAAGTGGAGACTAGATAGTGAGGATCATGAGAGAATATTACATGTTCTCCATGAAAGGTCTGAACCACTTGAGTTGGTCTAAAAAGTATAATATGTATACCTATTTCATGTGTTAGGACCTACTTGATATCTCTGGATTAAATTGACTATACTTTGTTTATAAATTTAAATATATGATGGACTATAATTTGTTGATATATGATGGACCTATTTGATGGTTCAATGGTTTTAATATATAGAATTTTATGTATTCTTTTATATATATTCTTGTATACATGTATGGTTTTATATGTATGCTTTGATTATTCAATGATTTTTATAGATTGCATATTAGTTAAAGATTTTATGTATGATTTGATTATTCAATGATTTTTATGATACTTATTGTCCATTAGTTACATGTATTAACTAGTTATTTTTTATGATATTAATTCTAGATCCCCTTAAGACCTCCCCTTAAAATTGCTTATTAGTTAAAGATCCCCTTAAGACATTAGTTTGAACACTAAAAAATGATGAAATTAGTTAGATTACTTATGACATGTGTTAGTTCTAGGATGAGTTAAAATAGTTATTGTCCATTAGTTACATGTATTAAGTTGTTATTTTTTATGATATTAATTCTAGATCCCCTTAAGACCTCCCCTTAAGATTGCTTATTAGTTAGAATAGTTATTGTCCATTAGTTACATATGTTAACTTGTTATTTTTTATGATATTAATTCTGCATCCACCTAATAAAATCTAATTAAATGAAACCATCTAATCAACTGAAACCATCTAATCAAATCATATCATCTAATCAAATGAAACCATCTAATTTAATAAAATGAAACCATCTAATCAAATCATATAACCATCTAATCATATCATATCATCTAATCAAATCATATCATCTAATCAAATGAAACCATCATAAATCTATATAATGTCAAATCATAAATCATCTATGTCTAGAGGTCTAGATAACATATAAATACATGTCTCAAATCATAAACTAAAAATATCAAACATATAATAATGACATATATAATGAGTCTCAAATCAAAGATCTGTCCAACATGTCCTAAACTAGGGGTTCATTTAGGCGCATGCGAATAGAGCGACCCTTTGATCGACTGCTCAAATGAAACCATCTAATCAAATCATGTCATCTAATCAAATGAAACCATCTAATTTAATAAAATGAAACCATCTAATCAAATCATATAACCATCTAATCAAATCATATCATCTAATCAAATGAAATCATCTAATCAAATCATATCATCTAATCAAATGAAACCATCATAAATCTATATAATGTCAAATCATAAATCATCTATGTCTAGAGGTCTAGATAACATATACATACATGTCTCAAATCATAAACTAAAAATATCAAACATATAATAATGACATATATAATGAGTCTCAAATCAAAGATCTGTCCAACATGTCCTAAACTAGGGGTTCATTTAGGTGCATGCGAATAGAGCGACCCTCTAATCGACTGCCATGAGCATCCTCTAGCTGTGAGGCAACAACTGATCCCTGCAAATATAAATGCATGTATATAATAATAATGTAAAATACTTAAAATATTATAAATGCATGTTTAAACTTACACATTTTTAAAACTTACCTGACCACTAGTAGGTGTCACATCTATTGAATCTCTCCTATGAAGATGCTTTGAGCCCACACTAGAGGTAATGTGCTCTGACTGAGTGTCATGAGCATCCTCTGGTTGTGAAGCTGCGATTGACCCCTAAAAATTTAGTACAACATTTGGTTAGTGAAACTGACCACTAGTAGGTGTCACATCTATTGAATCTCTCCAATGAAGATGCTCTTAGCCCAAACGCACTAGAGGTAATGTGCTATGACCGAGTGTCATGAGCATCCTCTAGTTGTGAAGTAGCAACTAACCCTTGCAAATTTAGTACAAAAGTTGGTTATATACATGTGCATAGTATATATTATGTAAAGTACTTGAAATATACAAATACATGTTACAAGTTTACACATGCATGCTTAAACCTACATATATTTAAAAATTACATGACCACTAGTAGGTGTCACATTTACTGAATCTCTCATATGAAGATTCCCTGAGTCCAAACTAGAGGTAATGTGCTCTACTAACTATGCCTGCAAAATAGTATATATTGAACACACATCAATACACACATCTACAATTAATTATTCACTAAACTCCTAGAAAGGAGAAAAGAAAACTTTATATAGTTGGGTCTTAGGAGTAGGAGGATCATCAATGTGTTGAACCATCATATCATCAACAAAAATTGCATCACCCACACCACCTTCAGTCCTGAACCTCTCTAGTAATGAAGAGTGTAGGGGTGACACTAGCTAGGAGGGGAGTGATGTAGAGCCTGAACCACCAGGATGTAATAACAAATCCATAAATGATCCAACATCAGTGCCAATGTCCACCTGACTCAACCTGCATAACTTCTCATCAAATGTGTCTAGTCCCTAAGTTGTGATGTGTACATCTCCAACTTGTATACCTAGCTCTGCAGCTACAGAATGATCTGTGGGTGCAGAGCCCTCTGCAGAGTGCTATGAATTATGTTGTGCCTGACTAGATGGTGTGTCCTATTTCGGTGGAACTATAGGACCCTGTACAAGTCTGATGACATCTCTGACTGACTGTACTGGGATCCTCTGCATGTTAGCAATGTAAGAATATGACTACAGGAGGTCCTCCAAAAAGTAAACCGCCACATCTAAATGATTATGATGTCTAGAAAGTGCTCATATCTCTCAGGGTGAAGGAAGACCAACAACTCTATATGCCTCATCACTAACCCCTATACCAGTACTAGATGAAGCCTTAGAAGATGATCTGGCTCAACTCGATCTAGTTAAAATATATGTGTCCATTGTATTTGAAGTGATGGAGGTGGTTGCAGAAGCAATCTCCCCTATCTTGTCCACTACTCCCCTTTGAGAAGCAATGACCACTCTATCTGCAGTAGAAGCCATCACCGATGCCACTGTCAGAGTCCTCTACCCAACCAACTGTCTATGAGGATGTACAAATCGATCAACCCTACGATAAAAATCATGGTCTGTAACTCTACTGCGCCCCTAACTGTAATATTTGGGAAGATCTAAATAGTTGACTCTGAGTCCCAAATAGAATTCAATCTACAACTACTGTGCAAAATATAAAGGAATCTGGTCATTATTAGGATAATGACCATGTGCTGCAAGTAAATGAGGGTATACCATGCATGTGATCTGAGGAATTGCACACCATGTGACCCGATATGCCCTCACCTTGGGCTTCCCCTCATAAAATGGGAAAACCTCTCATTTGATGATTTCCTTTGGGAAACGGCTCTGAACCGTCTCCAAGGAAACATCACCTAAGACCTTGGCTCTCAACTCTTGAAAAATACTATAAACTACCTGAGGTATGAAGGAAGAGTGGGATCTCAATCTGGCAGCCATCTCCTCCAAACTGCTCAATACAATGACACAAGTATCTCTTTATATGCCATCTGCTAGAGATGTACAGATGGACTCTCTAAGTTGAGTAATCTTTGTCTCAGCAGTCTGAAAAATGGTCGCTATATCAAGAGTGTGAGGTGCATCCTAAGTGGCCATCTAGATGTAACATGTGAAAGCTAAGTGTTAACAATTAAGTACTTGATTACATGTTATAACTGCATGTAAAATGAAAACAAATATCTGAATATATAAAATTATAATTAAATTTACAATACTAGAGTGTACTAATAGTCCTAAAGGGTCCTTGGATGTACTAATTGGTATTAATAAGTCCTATTAGGTCAAGTAAGTGGTCTTATTAGGTCTTAAGAGTCTTAGAATGTACTAATTGGTTTGAATAGGTTATATTAAAGTCTTAAATTAGGTCTTAAGGGGTCCTGTTAGGTCTTAAGTGGTCATATTCTAGATCTTAAAGATCCTAAGGGTTCTTAAAGAGTTTTATGTCACAATAGGGGTCCTAAAGGAACCTAGAGTGTACTAATAGTCCTAAAGGGTCCTTGGATGTACTAATTGGTATTAATAGGTCCTATTAGGTTAAGTAAGTGGTCTTATTAGGTCTTAAGGGTCCTAAGATGTACTAATTAATTTTAATAGGTCGTATTTGTCCTATTAGGTCTTAAGTCCAGTCTTATTAAGTCTTAAGGGGTCCTATTAGGTCTTAAGTGGTCCTATTCTATGTCCTAAGGATCCTAAGGGTTCTTAAAGAGTTTTATGTCACAAT
Organism: Chamaecyparis obtusa; assembly: GCA_027943335.1. Classification (NCBI taxonomy): domain Eukaryota; kingdom Viridiplantae; phylum Streptophyta; class Pinopsida; order Cupressales; family Cupressaceae; genus Chamaecyparis; species Chamaecyparis obtusa. The sequence goes on from BSBK01007311.1 coordinate 1,745,952, forward strand.
AGGGATCTTAAAGGAACCTAGGGTGTACTAATAGTCCTAATGGGTTCTTGAATATACTAATTGGTATTAATAGGTCCTATTAGGTCTTAAGTGGTCCTATTCTGGGTCTTAAGGATCCTAAGGGTTCTTAAAGAGTTTTATGTCACAATAGGGGTACTAAAGGAACCTAGAGTGTACTTATAGTCTTAAAGGGTCCTTAGATGTACTAATTGGTATTAATAGGTCCTATTAGGTCAAGTAAGTGGTCTTATTAGGTCTTAAGGGTCCTAGGATGTATTAATTGGTTTTAATAAGTTATATTAAAGTCCTAAACTAGGTATTAAGGGGTCCTATTAGGTCTTAAGTGGTCCTATTCTAGGTCTTAAGGATCCTAAGGGTTCTTAAAGAGTTTTATGTCACAATAGGGGTCTTAAAGGAACCTAGAGTGTACTAATAGTCCTAAAGGGTCCTTAGATGTACTAATTGGTATTACTAGGTCCTATTAGGTCAAGTAAGTGGTCTTATTAGGTCTTAAGGGTCCTAGAATGTAATAATTAGTTTTAATAAGTTATATTAAAGTCCTAAATTAGGTCTTAAGGGGTCCTAGTAGGTCTTAAGTGATTCTATTCTAGGTCTTAAGGATCCTAAGGGTTCTTAAATAGTTTTAGGTCAAAATAGGGGTCTTAAAGGAACCTAGAGTGTACTAATAGTCCTAAAGGGTCCTTGGATGTACTAATTGGTATTAATAGGTTCTATTAGGTCAAGAAAGTGGTCTTATTAGGTCTTAAGGGTCCTAGGATGTACTAATTAATTTTAATAAGTCATATTTGTTGAAAATATTCAGGGATTAACCGAGTTACTGAGAGGGGAGGGGTGAATCAGTAACTTCAAATTTTCTTACAATTACAGATGTATTAACATATAGTTCACTTTTTCTTTATGCATATAGAAAGCATGAAACTTAAAAGCATTCACAATAACGACACATAGATTTGGTTACCCAGAAACCTTCCAAAAAGAAAGTAAAACTGGGGTGGGGATGAAACCCACAAAGCTTTAGTACTGCAGAATAAAGTTGGCCTGTTAAGGCTTACAATTTGATCACTTCTGATGATCTACCCTGTTAGGAGCAATAAGGATTGCTAAATCCACCTTGTTAAAGGATTTACAAACATACAATGAAGTATGCACTAGGTAAAGAGATTTTACAACAGACTGTTAAGTCTACCTGGTTAAAGGATTTTAGTACTGATTCACCTGTTAGGATGAAACAATAGATCTCTTGCTTTGCAACTGGATTGCTGATTGAGATTTGCTGAATGTACTGATCACCTTGTGTGATGAATTTGTCTTTGCTGTACCCTATACTGCTGTAGCCCTTTGTAATTCGCTTATCTCTGCCTTTCCTTTTTATTCACATACATACTCATATAATTACATCTTGACATCTTTACAACATTGTTTATATACAAGTCTAAACAATTAATTATAATTACAAAGTCGGCTTGACAAATAAACATAAGTGCCACTAAGTTGGCCCAAGTATGGTTACACGGTTCCTGCAAACTAACTCGGTGACTTTCTGATACTTAGCGTCCACTGCATTACTCAGCATCATCATGCACTCGGTAGAAGTGAAGGCACGGTTCATACTAACCACTCGGTAGGTTTTAAACTCAGTAAATACTGGTGACTCGGTAGACATAATGTTACTCAGTTTACACTGTCCTTCTCGGTTTGCACTGTTCTGCTTGGTTTGCATTGTTCTGCTCGGTTTGCACTATTTTGCTCGGTTTGCACTGTTCTACTCGGTTTGCACTGTTCTGCTCGGTTTGCACTGTTCTGCTCGGTTTGCACTATTTTGCTTGGTTTGCACTGTTCTGCTCAGTTTGCACTGTTCTACTCAGTTTGCACTCAGAATGCGAATAAGTGTTGTCACTAGTGGCAATTCTGCTTAATGCCAACAATCTCCCCCTTTGGCATTAGTGACAAAAACACTTATTGCTCAAAACTTATATACATGAATCATACTGAGATTTATTTTGATTTGTCTGTGTCATAGGGCTTTATACATTATCTCCCCCTTTCAATGTGCTAACTTTTTCTTCTATACAAATCTCCTTCTGTACATATCTCCCTCTATACATATCTCCCCCTTTTTGATGATAATGCCAAAGGTGTATATACAAGTGATTTACAGAGAGAATCCAAAATTTGATAGAAAATCAGAATGTACCTTCATGATTAGTGCCAGGGTTCTGTCTTAATTTTTTTGTAGAAACTTGCATGTTTGGATTGCAATTTGGACTTCTGCAGAGAGTTCAATCATGTGATCTGCTATAGAGAACTGATTGTCATGAATCAATGTTTTGGAATGTTCAATGTGCTTATACATTGTATTCATGATGGGAAGGATCATGTTCTGGATGTCTAGCAGTGTGGACTGGATCCTTGTGTCTTCTTTTAGTAGATCTGACTGCATATTTGATAGGTATGAGACTTTCATGTGATGAGCAGAGCTTGAACTTGGTTCAAGTTGCAACTTCTGTATGCTAATCTTCATATCCTCATCCATTTTGTTCATTTTATCCTTAACATCCTTTGTGAACTCGGCAATATTGCATAGTCTGGCCAAAAGAGAGGTGACATTCGAATAGGTGGATTCAATATTTGACAAATCTGAAGACAATTCCACTTGATTAATAGGTATGTGCTGAGCAATGTGCTCAAGCACTTTATTGTTGAATCTCTTTTCGGCTCTTTCAACTAACTTTTCTGTCCCAGATGAATCCTCATTGTATTTATTTACTGCTTCAGCTAATTGTAGCAAAACATGTTGAGAGGAGTCTACTTTAATACCTAATGCATCAGACAAAATGTCTTTAGCATCCTTAATGATTTGATATTCCTTGTCTCTCTCCTCTTTAAGCTTCTTTTGCTTTGCTTTCCTTTGGAGGATTTCACCTATATTTTGCATTTGGTCCGCTGATAGATTTGCAAAATCTAATGTTGGAATCTCTATTTCTTCATCTAGGTCTATATCCTCTACTATATTCTTACCCAAACATTTTATACTCGGTAGAGCCTTAGGCTTATCTGTACTTAATGCCTTAGTAGTAGTGACAATAGACATAGTAGGACTGGCTATAGAGACTGGCACACTGTCTACTGGAGAACTTAAAATATTTACACTTGTAGAATCAAAAACTGGAATACTTACTGCTGGAAAACTTGATGAAGTGGGAGACTGCAACTCGGTAGAAGAAATGGTGGTTGCTTCTGTTGTTGCTATAGGTGATTGGACAAAAGTTGAAGTTGTCACAACCATGCTTGAAGGTGTCTCCGGGCTAGATGTAGAAACTTTTACTGGAGAGGTAGGAAGTGATGCAATGACTTCTGCTGCTATCCTCACAGTATCATCTACCTCAGTGGCTTCTTCTTGTTCATCACTGTCATCTTCAATATCTTTTATTATTACTGTTTCAATACTCGGTTGGTGAAGATGGTATATGTTCTTCCATGTGGCATTTGCAGCCTTCACAACCGATTCAATATTGTTGATCAGAATCAAACAAGTATTGAACCTTAGTGTCATCTTACTTTCATTTTCCTTTAATGCCTTCTTTACTTCATCATTTTTCAAGCTCGGCATTAACTATCTCAGGGTTTGATCAAATATGTCTATCACAGTTTTCTTTGCATTGCTCCATCTCATTTTTATTGGATTTAATAAGACTACTGGAACTTGTGGGGCTATTTCATCAGGAGAGTATTTCCACTGTCCCATCTTTTCAATAACAACATCTTCTATTTCCTTCTGTTCTATTTCCGATCTGGTTTCATATTTAAAAGATTTTATGTTACTTACTCCAGATCCTGATCCGTCTCTAAAAAGTTTGATCCTCTCTTGAAAGTTTAGAGGAGGCCTTTTGAATACTATGTCTTTGTCTGCCTTGTCTGCCTTATCTTTATCTGCCTTACCTCTTGCACTTCTCCTTGTAAATACAGCAGTGGGAGGCTTAGGTGCCTTAGTGATAAAAACCTTTCCTTTCTTCTTTGTAGGTTCTGGTTCCTCTATTTTCTCATCCTTTTCCTCTTCTTCTTCATCGTTATCTCCTTTGTCCTCGGTTAGCATTTGCATTTTGGCTATCCTCTTCTTTCCTTTGTTTACCGCCTGTGGAAGTTTTATGCTTAATTCAATTCTCACCTTTTCTTCGTCATATGTTCCAAAATATGGAGCTTTGGGATTAACAGGCTGATTAAGAAGGGCTTCAATGATATTCTTGGTTTCATCAATATTTACCTCATAAGGAAGAGGTTTTACATATACAATCCTCGGTTTAGCTACTTGAATATATACATTGTCACAGTCTACCATGAAACAAATGTCATCCTTGTAATCCTCCACCAACTTCTGTGGAATCCGGAATCTGTCATTCATTTTCTCTTTGAAAGACTCAAAATAACTATCCATGATGCTTTCAAAATTTTCACCCATTTCTGAGATGTATTCATTTATCTCATAAAGGACTGGCACATCTTTTCTCCATACAACTTTTCCTTTGGAAGGGAAGAACTTTTGAACATAGAAGAATAAACAAATCAGTAGGGATCCAAACTTACATGGATTGTTTTTGGAAGTTTGAATGCTTTCCATGTTCTTGTTAAACTGTTTTAACAATAAATCTGCAAGGTCAAATGATAAGTTGTTCTTGACCACTTTGTATGCTAGGTCAATAGCTTCACAGGAGACACTATTCTGTCGGCTTGAACTGTATATTTTATGGGCAATTATGTGTGTACCAAAATTTAGTTCAGCATCGGTAATGCTGCTAACTTTCATGCCTCTACCGTCCCACTCGGCTAGGGTTTTCTTTTCCAGTTTCGACCGACCTAGGGTTTTGGTAGTTTTTGCTTTGTTCAACATGGGAAGACCGGTGATTTGATGAATCATCTTCTTGGTGATCTCTATGGGTTGCTCAAGCCAAATCTTGCCATCATGTATACGGCTGAGAATGTATCTAACCCATTTCTCCTGAAAGTTTCAAGGTAAATGTGCAATGTGAACTAATCCCTTATCTTCCAGATGTTTGTGCTCGGGTTTCAGAATACCATCCACACACAGTTCTTCATGCACAATATCTAGTTCTAGGTTCCCCATTTCATGAATTGCACAGTTGAAATGATTGCGAATATCGTTAATAAGTAGTACCTTAGGAGGAATCTGAGATTGAGCTCTGTTCGGGTCTAGGGCTGCTGCAATTGCAGGCACGATCTTGAAATCTGGTGCTCTCCATTCCCCTTGGACTAACATTTCAGATCCTTTCTTTGTTGAGGTGCTGGATGATGCCATGGTAGCTCACAGAAAATTCTTTTCGCAAAAGGTATTTGAGTCTCTGGATTGCTCTTGAAGTTTTCTGCTCTCAAAGTGCTAAAATTTGCGGTGAGGAATGAGTTCGATTTCTTGCCTTTTGTTTACAACTCTGTCATTAATGCTCAGTACAAATTAGGGTATGAATTCCGATAGACTGTCACCCACTAAGAATTAATTGCTCGGTGAAGACTTCGCAACTCGGTGAACTCGAGAATTCATATTGCTCCGACTTCGCTCGGTAAAGACTAATACCGACCTTGTTCGGTTAAGACTGGTACCGACCTTCCTGTGATCTTACTGCATCTTGTATGCTGATTTAGATCTTTCTTTTAATTCAGTTCTGGAACTGCTTGAAGTTTTTCTAGGAGAATACAGTTCCAGTGCTTTCTTGGAAATTTAGTTTGAGTCGGTAGAGCCACCCATTCCATTACTTGGACTGGTTTGCTCGGTAGATTTAGGAATCCACTTTTGTCTGACTTGTTTCCTGACCTTAGTTGCTTCATTCTTCTTTCCATCTTCAACTTCACTAGCATTCATGCAGTTTCTGGCTATGTGACCTAGTTTAGTGCATTTGAAGCATCTTACGGTAGTATCTCTTTTCCTTAGATGATGTTTTATGCAGTTCATGCCAATGTGTCCATATTCTCCACAGTAATGACATCTACACCAGGTGTTGTAGTCCCATCCAAACATTGCTTTCATAATTTGTTCTACTGGATTGAATGTCTTGGATCTGCACTCGGATGCTTTGTGACCTTGTTTGTTGCACTTGTGACAATTACCTCTGAATCTTGGTTTTTCCCTGCATTCATTTGCTTTGTGACCATGTTGATTGCAGTTGTAGCATTTTCCATTGAATTCTGCTTTTTCATTGTTCCAACATTTATTTGAAGTATGTCCCATTTTACCACAATGATTACAAGTAGGTTTTTGATTTCTTTGAGTACCTTGCTTAGAAGATTCACCTTCTCCTTTGTATCCAAGTCCTGCTTTTCCTTTCTGCCTATGCAGATTTCGCTCATACAGCTGATTCAAGTCTTCTTGGCTTTTCAGCATTCCTTCATTGATTTGTTTTTCGGCGTTTAGGTCATCCACCAATCTTAGATTGATTTCCTTTTCAGATCTTAGTTCTTCTCTTGTGTTTTTTATTTCTGATCTTAGATTCAGAATTTCCTCATTTGTATGGGAGATCTGATCAATTAGGTTTTCTAGCTGAAGGGTTTTATTTTGGACTTCATTGTTCCTTCCATCTAATTCATCTTTCAACTTGTTTCTTTGTTCTAAGATCTCACAAAATCTTGTTGAGTGTAGCTCTTGTTCTCGTTTTAATTTTCTCACTTCTTCCTGCACAGACCCATTCTTTTCTAGGAGTTCTTTGACAGCATTGTTTGCTTCATCTGAGCTATTTGAGGGAAAAAGATCTTCAACCTTTTCTTCAATGTAATTTTGATGATTCATCTGATTTTCAAGTTCCTTCCTTCTTCTTAGGGATTGGGAAAGATGTTCTTTTGCTTCCTTAAGTTTAGCTATGGCCATTTCCAGATCTAGCTTTTCATTTTCAATCACCTTGTTCAGTTTGAATACCTCCATTATCCTGGATCTTTGCTCAAGCTAGTTAAGCTTTATCTTAAGAACCAACAATGCTCTGATACCAATTGTTGGAAATATTCAGGGATTAACCGAGTTACTGAGAGGGGAGGGGTGAATCAGTAACTTTGAATTTTCTTACAATTACAGATGTATTAACATATAGTTCACTTTTTCTTTATGCATATAGAAAGCATGAAACTTAAAAGCATTCACAACAATGACACATAGATTTGGTTACCCAGAAACCTTCCAAAAAGAAAGTAAAACTGGGGTGGGGATGAAACCCACAAAGCTTTAGTACTGCAGAATAAAGTTGGCCGGTTAAGGCTTACAATTTGATCACTTCTGATGATCTGCCCTGTTAGGAGCAATAAGGATTGCTAAATCCACCTTGTTAGAGGATTTACAAACATACAATGAAGTATGCACTCGGTAAAGAGATTTTACAACAGACTGTTAAGTCTACCTGGTTAAAGGATTTTAGTACTGATTCACCTGTTAGGATGAAACAATAGATCTCTTGCTTTGCAACTGGATTGCTGATTGAGATTCGCTGAATGTACTGATCACCTTCTGTGATGAATTTGTCTTTGCTGTACCTTATACTGTTGTAGCCCTTTGTAATTCGCTTATCTCTTCCTTTCCTTTTTATTCACATACATACTCATATAATTACATCTTGACATCTTTACAACATTGTTTATATACAAGTCTAAACAATTAATTATAATTACAAAGTCGGCTTGACAAATAAACATAAGTGCCACTAAGTCGGCCCAAGTATGGTTACACGGTTCCTGCAAACTAACTCAGTGACTTTCTGATACTTAGCATCCACTGCATTACTCGGCATCGTCATGCACTCGGTAGAAGTGAAGGCACGGTTCATACTAACCACTCGGTAGGTTTTGAACTCGGTAAATACTGGTGACTCGGTAGACATAATGTTACTCAGTTTACACTGTCCTGCTCGGTTTGCACTGTTCTGCTCGGTTTGCACTCAGAATGCGAATAAGTGTTGTCACTAGTGGCAATTCTGCTTAATGCCAACAATATTAGTCATATTAGATCTTAAGTACAGTCTTATTAAGTCTTAAGGGGTCCTATTAGGTCTTAAGTGGTCCTATTCTAGGTCTTAAGGATCGTAAGGGTTCTTAAAGAGTTTTATGTCAAAATAGGGGTCCTAAAGGAACCTAGGGTGTACTAATAGTCCTAAAAGGTTCTTGGATGTACTAATTGGTATTAATAGGTCCTATTAGGTCAAGTAAGTGGTCTTATTAGGTCTTAAGGGTCCTAGGATGTACTAATTGGTTTTAATAGGTTATATTAATGTCCTAAATTAGGTCTTAAGGGGTCCTATTAGGTCTTAAGTGGTCATATTCTAGGTCTTAAGGATCCTAAGGGTTCTTAAAGAGTTTTATGTCACAATAAGGGTCCTAATGGAACCTAGAGTGTACTAATAGTCCTAAAGGGTCCTTGGATGTACTAATTGGTATTAATAGGTCCTATTTGATCAAGTAAGTGGTCTTATTAGGTCTTAAAGGTCCCAGGATGTACTAATTGGTTTTAATAGGTTATATTAATGTCCTAAATTAAGTCTTAAGGGGTCCTATTAGGTCTTAAGTGGTTATATTCTAGGTCTTAAAGATCCTAAGGGTTTTTAAAGAGTTTTATGTCACAATAGGGGTCCTAAAGGAACCTAAAGTGTACTAATAGTCCTAAAGGGTCATTGGATGTATTAATTGGTATTAATAGGTCCTATTAGGTCAAGTAAGTGGTCTTATTAGGTCTTAAGGGCCCTAGAATGTACCGATTGGTTTTAATAGGTCATATTAGTCCTATTAGGTCTTAAGTCCAATCTTATTAAGTCTTACGAGGTCCTATTAGGTCTTAAATGGTCATATTCTAAGTCTTAAGGATCATAAGGGTTCTTAAAGAGTTTTGTCACAATAAGGGTCGTAAAAGAACCTAGGGTATACTAATAGTCCTAAAGAGTCCTTGGATGTCACAATAGGGGTCCTAAGGTGTACTAGTTGGGCTCTCTAAGTGTCTTAAAGGATACTAGGATGTACTATTACTCGGTCCTCCTAGGATAATATTTTAACATCGAACTCTACATGAATAACATTTATACATGCAACTCTAAAACATATGTACATAATTTAGAGAGAGGGAGAGATTCCTAATATTTACTAACTTTAAAAGCAATTTAAAAACAAATATTTTTAATAATTTCTATAAGACCTTAATATTTTCTAACATTTCTAATACAGTTTCTAATATTTTGTAAATATTTTCTAACATTTGCTAACAAACTACTACAATTTTCTATCATTTTCTAACATACTAAGTTACAATTTTATAACATTTGCTAACATTTTAGTACGTTTTTCTAATACTTTCTAATGTATACTAGAAGTTACAATTTTCTAATATTTTCTAAAGTATACTAATTTACAATTTTCTAATATTTTCTAATGTATACTAAGTTTCGATTTTCTAACATTTGCTAACATATTCTAACATTTCTACTACTATTTTTTAATGTTTTCTAACAGTTCTACTATGATTTTCTAACAGTAATATTACAATTTTCTACATACTCTAACATTGTACTATCATTTTCTAACATATTCTAAAATTTAACTACAATTTTCTAACATTTCTACAAACTAAAAATTATTTAAAACAAATAACTAACTAAAATAAATATAAAACATACAATTTACAATAAAAAATGAGAAAAATGTGTGTACCTGATACTACTAACAATCTGAAGAGGTTGAAAAAGCTCGGGAGGTGCTGATGTCGTAGTGGACGTCATTGCTTCACTCTAACCCCCAGGTCCACAAAATCTCAAATAGTTAACAATGAAAATGAAATAGGAAGTCGAAAATTTATAAAAAAAATCCGGCGAAAAGTGGTTTCATGTGAAGGGGGGCTTCGTGCGAAGTGCCATGCATGGGGTACTTCGCACAAAGACCCCCCTTCGTGCGAAGTACCCCACGCATGGTACTTCACGCGAAGCCAATCATCCCCTTCGCGCGAAGAGGGTACTTGGAGTGAAGACCCTAAAATTGTTTTTTTTTTGGGAAAACCAATTTCCTTCGTCCCAAAAAGTGGGACACACTATTGTGATTTCACCCATACCTCTAATCACAACATTTCACTTAACCTTTGATAAAGTTTGACCGAATCCTTCAACACTCAATGAGAATAAAGGGGAGATAGTGGGTAACCCTATCTTAAACACCTAGAAGCTCTAAAAAATCTTAAGTAGAGCCATTAGTTAAAATGACATAAGAGATGAAAGTAAAATTACCTATTTTCCTAATTACCATTTATAGGCAACAAAACAATTAATGAGCAATAACCAACGATATAGTCAATTATCTCTATCACAAGCCTTGGAAAAATAAAGTTTCATAACTATAGTTGACAATTTCTTTGTTTTGATAGTATGAATACCTTCTTGAGCCGCCCATACAACGTCATGGATTTGTCTTCTATGTAGAAAACTAAATTGTTAATTGTAAATAGTGTCAAACAAAAATCTTTCACTCTAATAGAAATAAATTCTAAAAACACTCGTGCAACTGCAAGTACAAAGAGAGACATGACAAAATACATCATATATGTTAAACTTGTCCATTTTAAAAACAAGATCAATGAAAGTATAATTAAAAGTGTACTAAATATACTATTAGATCTCCAAGGATCTTCCACCATTCTAAGTAAATCCACAAGAAAGTAATAAAAAAAAGTTAAGAAAAACTTCAACAATTCAATTGTATGAATGAGTACTCTTATCTTTAAACTTAACAACTAAATTCACTTTATATTTCATTGTAATTGAAATGAATTATTGAATATTATTAATTCAATAGTAATTATTAGTAATATTTTATAATTGATACTAGATTCTTAAATATTAAGAAAATCTTTTAATGAATTTTATGTTTTGACAATGTATAATTTTAAAATATTGTTCCTTTAGAATTAATAATATAGATGCAAATTATTAATCATATTTCAAGCTTCAAAATCTAGAGGCATTTGAAATAAATTTGATGGACTAGATACTTGTGTATGTGTCTCCTTAGTCTAAGTAGGTTTGTGATTTAAATATGCGGTTACTCAAATTGTTTAAACTTAATTAAAGTAGACTTGTAATTTAAATGTGCACTTACTCAAATTGCTATGATCTGCTGCAGGTATATGCATGTTATCAAAGAGAATGTACTTTCGAAAATACAAAAAACACCATAAATTTTTGCAAAAATTTCAACATTTGTTCTACATAATGTACATAAAAATTGGAAAAAAACCACTATGTTTCAGACATTTAAAAGATTTTCCAAAAAAAATCTCCCTTTAATACATTTTGTCTAGACTTCAGCTGGCACCCATGTTACTAGCTGATGCCAACGGCGCTTTCCGCTGTCGGAGTGCGTGAATGCAAATAATTTGCCTCGAGAATCAAGGGATCATTTTAACATTAGGCTGTAAACATCTTAAAAGACCACCAATTATCACTAATTGCACAGTGAACAGTATGAACACCGTGTCACCAGGTCATGTTCACATGAGCATACCAATAAAGACGAAAGCACGCCATTTAGTACTCGAGTCTATTGTGTGGGGGAGGGGAGAGCAGAGCCGAGCAGATCAGATGGGGAGGTTGGGAATGCTGTGTTTTGGAATGATGGTGATGATGATTATACAGGTCGAAGGAGACGGAAATCAGATGTTCAGAGTGGGAGGGTTGGATGCGTGGGCCTTACCCACCACCGGAAGACCCGATCTTTACAAAAATTGGGCCGCCGACATCAAATTCAAAATTGGGGATGCGCTTTGTAAGACTTCTCTTCTTCTTTTCCCTCCATTTCTGCAACAATTTTTTTTAAGTAATGGCAATGTTGGATTTGTCTTTGCGTTTGCATATTGGGTCAATCTATAATTGGAACCCTTTTATTGGGTGCTGATCTGATGATGATGAAAATGACTAGCATTGATACATTATAGAGTAGATTGGTCTATCCGTTTGCATATTGGGTCAATCCGTAATTGGATCCCTAATATTAGGGTACAGATCTGATGATGATCATAATGACTTGTATAGACTAAAGTGGTCTGTATGATCTATCAGAGCCTATAGACAATGCAGTTTATTTACAGAGTTCTCTTTGCTGTCTGTGCTGGCAGTGTTTCTGTATCCTCCTAGTCAGGATCTGGTGGTTCAAGTGGGAGAAGAGGCATATAGCAAGTGTGATATATCAAGTCCCATTGCAAGACTCAATGATGGCAACTCTTACTTCAACTTCAATTACTCTGGCTACTTCTATTTCACCAGTGGGAGGCCTGGGAACTGTGCCAAGTCCCAGAAACTTGCAGTTGCTGTAGCAGATGCTAATGGGGTTTTACCTCCACTTCCAGCACCCTCAGTCAATGGGTACCTGGGGATTAGTCCCGATACTGCTATTGCTGGCACACCAGCTGCCAGCGCTACTTCTGGTGCCAGTGTTACCTTGATGCATCCTGCAGATTCTCTTGCTTTCATCATTACTCTATTATTTGGATTGTATATGCTTCTATTTCAGATTTAGGGTTTGCAATCGTCCAGTTTCTAGGTTCTTTTGGTGACACTAGATTGGGATAGGATAGATTAGCATATTGCCCTTAAGCAAATTTTTTCAGACATATCTAGATCAATAAATGACATCAGTTGGATTGAGAATCTTCATTATTTTGCCCCCCATTAAAACAGCTACCCTGAGGTGGGCAGTAAATCTGAGCTGTTATCCTGTGAGATGTAGAGCTCGGTAGATTTGAATCTTGAAGTGGGGAGCTCGCCCTGATTCTCAGGACAAGATTTAAATCTGGATAAGTTTTCACCAGGGTCATCATCCCTGTAGTGCTCGGTCTTTTACCACTGTGCCAAATCGGATGGCCGATTTACAGCATTGTTATTGAGAGTGGTAGATGATGGTGGGAAGAGGACAGGAGTGATGTCCAAAATGTAAAATGTAGGCATTCTTTCTATTGTTATATATGTCTTTGATTATTAGAACTTGCTTGGAAAGATGCAGGGTATTTGGTGGATTCTGTTTTAACAATTAAAATGAATGACGCTTTGTGGTTTTCTTACTTTCAGCCTTACTGTTGCTATTACTATGCATTTAAGTAATATCCAGAGGCAAAGCTAACTGATAATCTGTAGGAGTAAATGGCTTCAGTATTCCAAATGCTTCGCATGATCTTACAGTAGCTTATTAACTTTGCCAATCTCTTGATCAGTTTGATGAGGTTGCTTTGCTCTTCATCGAAAGACAAGGCACTCTGTTTCAGGTAATTTTGCCACTCACATATTTCCTCAATATGTCCCAGTCACTTATGCCCTCTCCAGAATTTGGATGCCAATGTGTACTATCATATCTTCGAGAATTTGATGCATACCTAGTCATTTTCTTGTCTAGGATCTCTACCATTTGGTATCCATTATGTTTTCAATGCAATTCTTCTAATAAAAGCTCATTTGTTTCTAATCAATAAGCTTCCCTCCCCATCTTTCATCTGTAATTCTACTATATATTAAGGGATGCAGCTAAGTTTTTTACAAAATGTATTATTGACCAAATTTTAACAATTAGAAAATACAATAGATTTTGTTGAAATTTTCAATATTTGTTCTTCATGATCTGTATATTTTGTGGTCGAAAACCACAAAAAAATTGCAAAAAAATCACTGTATTTTTGTATATCTGAAAAAAAAAAGTTTGACATTTTTCAATCTTTCGTTTGTTTTGTAAAGAGCTTAACCTGTGACCATATCAAAATCCACTTCGATTTCTATATATATGTAAAATTTTATCTTCCCTCCCATGTGATTGCCAATTTCTTTCTCTATTTTTGAGCTCACTTTATCCAACTTCACAAATTGTGAGATAAAAATCACTCCTTTGCTGTTTGCAGAAAGTTAAAGGCGTTGTCTTCCCATTGAAGATATGTAACAGAAAATTGAGGTGCATTTATTTCAAACCTTGGTGGAAGAATTGGCGGTGGATTATTAAATAGTTTTTATTGTAATTATAACCCATGTCTTATCACATCTTCCTATGGTGCTCAGTTTAAATCTGAGATGGCATTTGTCTCAATTTGGCAGCACAAATTTCTTAACCTTGGATGACTATTGTTGAGCGTAAGCTCCCCTGTTTTGTTTGGCGTATGGTGGGTTTCGGCTCCGACATATAGGTATTTAGGATTCCCATTGTTTTATGGGTAAGTGGAATCTATTATCTTGTCTAGTTCTATCAAAGAGCTCAATAATTTTAGGAGAATGACCTCCCATTTCTTTCAAGTATACCTAGATGTAGCATGCTCTTAGGGTGGAAATTCTTCTAACATATAATATTGAAATTTTGTAATTTTTGTCTATTGTACTATGGAGCAAAACTGCTCTAATGTAAAGCTATTATATGCTCAAATGTATTGTTACAAAGTCATGTGCTAGCTCGTTAGGTGACCTTGGAGGTTGCTCACCTTCAAGAGCTTCTTGACCATTGGGACAATGTCCCATGTACTCTTGCTAGAGTTACCATGATTTCATCCTCTCATGGTTGTTCTCTAGCTCATGGTCGATGCATTGGGTGGAGCCTCTTAGCTCATTGCTTCCCATCTCCTAGGTTTCAAGCTCTTTGTCGCCATTTTGGTAGCCAAAGTGGTTCCTCATACCCTGTTCTATGTCACTTTCCTCCTCTTCTCTTTGTGGGTGCCACTTCAGGATGGTCCTCCATAGGGGCTGAGTTGTCGGATGGTAGTGCCTTTGGGTGTGTGACTCCTCTCTCCAAATGGTTTGTGTCCAGCTCTGGTGATCTCTCTTATGCACACTAAAGACAAAGATATTGGTGATAAAGATGAGGTTTGAGATGTTCTTGATGTTACTTTGACCTCCATTGATGTAGGGGTAAGTTGGATTTCTCGGACCCTCCACCTCTTCTAGATGTTTCCTTTTTAGGTACTTATTAGTTTCGATTGTTTGATTTTGTATGTTAATGTCTAGGCTTTACACCATATGACTCTTAGAGTGTATCATTTTATATAATGTTTCGTAGACAAAGTACAAATATTTGTAACTATCACCCATTTTGTAGTGCTCACCCATAGTTTATTTTTTAGTTTTATATTGCCAAACTCTTTTAGGCCACTTTTATGTGTGCATTGATTATTTCAGTTTTATTATGTGGTTTCGGATATATAACATTGCATGGTGATTTGATGATTGGATAATTATGTATATTATTAATGTGCAGTTAGATGATGTTAGTTACTTTGATGATGATTATTTATATGTTTAAATGATGTTTATGTTATGATTTTACTTACCCCATACTTGCATGTGTATGACTATCATGTATACTTTTACTTTCTTGATTGACATGTTTGATATGGTTGAGGGATGAAGTCGTAATTACCTGCTTGCGGGATCCACACGATGTCTCGATCTCTGCCATTGCTTGATATATATATATATATATATATATATATATATATATATATATATATATATATATATATATATATATATATATATATTTTACACACACACACACACACATACATACATATATTCACACACACACACACACACACACACACACATGCTTGTCTTTTATGTCGGTTTGCAAGTACCAGACATTGACTTCTTTGAATTGTCAGGATGAGCGTGCCCTATTGCAAGTCTCAATGGTAAGAGAGGGGAGATAATGTTCAGATCTAAATTCCAACCTAAGCTATTTTATTGTTCTGAAATAGTGGACAAGTTTATGATATTTTACCCTTTCCTGAATTCATCCAAGTGATGTGAGTTCATAGCCTTTTCCTTAAGCATGGTTATGGTTTTATTAGTTTCAGTTGATCTTTGGTTGGTTGATATGTTTGTTATGATTAAATAATTAATTTAGATTAATTATGTGATTTTAAATATATTAGATCTTACTATATATAGTTATTTAAATGTGAAAATATTTAATTAATTGAAATTAATTAAATATACTTATTAAATTTAAAGATTTAATTACAAGTCTATTCGTGGAAATAAAAGTATTTAATTAATGAAGATTAATGAAATACACTCCTTTAAAGATCTAATTAATTATCAAATTCAAAACTTCAAATAAAAGATAATTTATTAATCATGTGAGAAATAATAGTAGACTAGATAATATTAATTAAATTAAATTAAAATGTAATTTAGTTGCACAAATCAATTAGAATAAATAAATAAAAGACTAAATTAATTGTGAGAAGTGAATTGACAAAAATAAGGAATACAAAATACTTGAGTTACAAATTAGAATTGAGTGAATTATGGAACTGATGGAAACAAAGCTGCGGAGTTGAGTTTGTTGGAATTATGGAGAGGTGTGTATTGAGAGGGGAGGGGTGAATCAGTACCCTTAAAAATTGAATTCTTGTAAACACGTATCATTTGCATTCACCATACATCCAATAATATAACTGAAATGTAAATGCATGCAATCTAATCAAATCTGTAAACATGAAGCTTCATACACATAACACATGTATTTTAGTATCACAAAAACCCTTGTTAGAAGGTAAAAACTGCGGTGGGGATGACACCCACAAAGCTTCACTACTGCAGTAACAAAGATTCCGGTTAAGGCTATAAAGATTTGATCACTTCTGGTGATCTTACCCTGTTAGGAGCAACAATAAGATCAGCTAGATCTACCTGGTTAGAAGATTTTAGCAACACAATTAAGTGTGCACTTGGTTAAGATATTTTACAAAAGAACTGTTAAGTCCACTCTGTTAAGAGATTTAAGGTCTGCTACAATGGTTAAAAAGTAATAGTAAGATTGATCTGTAGATAGCAACTAATCTTGTCTGATATCAAACTTGTTATGTACTTATCTGTTATCACCTTAATGTGATTGATCTCTTCTCTGAATGTTGCTCGGTAGCCTTCTGTTTCTGATAAACTATATGCTCTATCAATGCTTGTCAATCATAACCCTGTTTGATTTTCAAATGTCTTCCAATGGTAGCTACTTCACGTGTGATACATGTCAAAATGACATCTATACAATATTTATATCTCACTGATTTGACCTAATTAGGGTTTAGACAATCTTAGAAAACCTAAGATCAACGGTTCAAATGAATAACCTATATCATCTTTACCTAGGAATCAACAGTAATTAAATGATTACATCTATATTAAATTCATCTCGATCTTGGTAAACCATTTTCTAATCGGTGTGACGGTGTGAACCGTTTACCTTGTAGTTTGTGTCATTCCAAACTGCTATGTCGTTTCCTGTTTCACTCGGTGTACACTACATTCATCACTAGTGTTAGTTTTATGATCGATTGCAAATGTAGTAATATTATTGTTTTTCTATATTTTCCAAATGCATCGATTTCTTGGTTTTATACAAGGCAAAGACAAGAAGACATGTCTATTAATAATAAATTATTATAAGATTAATATTAATATATAAATAATATCAATTATGTGTGTGTGTGTGTGTGTGTGTCTATATATATATATATGATAATAATCCACTTATATTAATTATATGGATATATATATATATATATATATATATATATATATATATATATATATATATATATATATATATATATATATATATATATATATATAGTAATTATAATACATATTATTATTATTACATATATATCGATATATACTTGATAATTCAATAACAATGATTTTATCTGAACGAAGCTACATTCCTTAACACTCCCTCTTAGTTACAGAAGATAAAATCATTATATGTTTTACATTAACTCAATAATATCAATAATTGTGATCTGATTCAACATCACATGATGTCTATCACAATATGAGAAAATGGTGATCTATTTCAACATCATATGTTGTATATCACCTTCAGTGACAGTGATTTCATCCTCACATGTTGCCTATCACTTTTAATAACTGTGATCTGTTTCAGCATCCTCATGATGACGATCACAATATGAAATTAATCCATCACACAAGAATTCTTTATCATGATCTGTTTCAGCCATCACATGGTCTATCATGATCAATAATTGTGATCTGTTTTAGTGTCACATGACGACTATCACAATATAAGTACCGGTGATCTATTTCAGTGTCACACGACGACTATCACCTTCAATATTTGTGATCTGTTTCAGCGTCACATGATGACTATCACAATAGCTAGGTACCGGTGATCTGTTTCAGCGTCACATGATGACTATCACCTTCAGTACTGTGATCTGTTTCAGCATCACATGATGACTATCACAGTACGAGATCATGGTCATTTTAAGGAACTCAATCCACCATGTAATAATTCATTTATCATGATCTGTTTCAGCCATCACATGAGGTCTATCATGATAAAAGATAGTTATTGTAAGATCGTCACCTTTCAATAACATCAAAGAATACAAGTGATGATCATTGGAAGTCGTCACCTCCAAATGATATACACAGGACCCATATAGCATTAAATAATTCCATTAGTATAATAAACAATTATATCAAGTTTACCTCAAAGGTGTTTCACCTTCATTAGTGAACTCCCTCTCAATCACAAAATGACTGAGATTATCAAAAGTTGACTGAACCATATCATTTATCTTCTCCCTCTGAAGCTCAAGTTCATCAACCTCTTGACCTCCTTTTAAATTCTTAGACTCCCTCTGAATGAAAATGTCTTTATGCTTTCCTCCTGAAGGCATGTCAAAGATGAATAGTTCATAAAGTTAAACTCTCTAAAAAAGAAATACCATTGATAGAACCATACAACATTTATCATTCAATGTTATAGAATTACAAATTCAAAATTCATATGCATTAATAAAACATAGAGTACTTATCTTTTAGTTTCAAATATTTCCTTTCATAAGGTGAGCCCATATAGGAAATATCACGCATGAATTTACTCTCATCCTTCATTCACACCTTAGTATTGTGGCTGAGAGGTGACTAGTGATCAAATCAATATTTTTCTTGCGACACTAATTCCTCTTATAATTTTGACATCAGATTAATACATCTGATTATAACTCTATTCTCCCTTAATTTCAACGATTACACCTCTTTAAATGAATAGTCATATCCTTTTAATGATGTGGCTTTCCAATTTAATAAGTCGCTTATGAAAATATGGCTTAGGAACTTATTATACTAATTTGTCTTTAGATAACATGGCATCAACCTATCGCGGTCTTAGCAAATGATTTTGAAGGCCCGATAATATTGTCACCTTTGATTATGATTCACCATTTCCAGAAAAACACCTCTGCAATCATTCTCATCACCACATATCTTTTGAAGAATACCATTCTCACGTATTTCTATCACAGATCGAGATCCAAAGTGTCAACCTTCCGATCACCAAAAATATGCTCTTTTCTCTCTCGTAGAAAGTTCTACGAACATGTCACATTTGGCTTTTATGGTCTTTGAGTGTTTTTATCCCCTTCGACCTGCCTAGTTGTCCATTGGCATCATCTGGTTCATCACAATCACCACCCTCTTTACTTCGGGTTTGTGACACGGTTATCCTTAGCGTGACTCAAGACGAGATCTCTAAACATGTCCTGTGCATTCTCAATGAAATGTTTTATCAAATACTACTACAACCATGATGGTCGTGGGTCAATTTAGATCTTAGAATATATCCTAAATAATCAGATTTTCCAACCGTGGCTACAAGCTCTCTTATGTTTCCTATTTCCTCATTCAAGCAATTTATTTTTGCAACGATAATCACCTTTGATCATTCAGTTATCCTAAATTTATTTTATGATTACATTTGCAACTTGGCTCTAATACCATGTTAGTTTTATGATTGATTGCAAATGTAGTAATTATTTCTATATTTTCCAAATGCATCGATCTCTTGGTTTTATACAAGGCAAAGACAAGAAGACATGTCTATTCATTTCAAGGGACATGTCTATTAATAATAAATTATTATAAGATTAATATTAATATATAAATAATATCAATTATGTGTGTGTGTGTGTGTGTGTGTATATATATATATATATATCACAATATGATAATAATCAACTTATATTAATTATATGGATATATATATATATATAGTAATTATAATACATATTATTATTATTACATATATATTGATATATACTTGATAATTCAATAACAATGATTTTATCTGAACGAAGCTACATTCCTTAACAACTCAGTAATTAATTGGTGCTCGGTTCATATGAATTCTCGGTGACTACTGCGCTTGGTACTCGGTAATCATCTGTCTCGGTAAGAGTGCTCAGTCAAAACTATATTCGATTATCATAGTGATCTGCCTTGTGTTCTGCTCAGTGTCTAGGCTCTGTGTATTGACCGATTGTCTTGTCTTGTCTCCTTTACCGACTATATGATTGAATGATACTAATGGCAACCATTAATGCTCTTAGGAGTAACATTCTCCCCCTTTGGCATTAGTATCAAAAAATTTATGTATATGTGTACGGACTACAAAATTTGAGCTTAACCAAAAATGTGAATATGTGTGAACTCTCCCTTTGTACATGCTCTCGGTGTGAAGTACATACAAGAATATATATATATATATATATTTTCCCCTTTATTTGAAATTAATGCCAAACAATGTATTTACAATTTGTCAAATATGTTTTGATGGATTTTTTGCAAAGTAGCCAAGAGGTTTTCCCATTCCTCTTTGAGATTCTTAAGAGAAATCTTCTCTAAACCGACTTGTGTGTGCATATAAAAAATGTTCTCTATAACAGATATCTCAAGGGTGGCAACTAAATCTTTTGCCTTATACACATGTTTTTGCATCACCTTTAGGTGTGGAAGTAACTTTGCCTGCAGCTCGGTTACTTGTTATCTGATTTTATCTTCTTCCTTCCTCAATTCTAGTCGTAACCGCTGGATTTGTTGAACTTTAGCATAATGCTCATAGAATGCATTGGGCTCAGTTAAAAGACTATTTGCACTATCCTTTAAATCTTCATCCAATTTCTGTATCTTTTCACTAAGCTTGGTAGTGAAATGGTCTATAGTGCATAACTTGTGCAAAATTGTAATAACTCTTTGAATGATAACATCTAGCTTGGTTATTACCACATATAGCTTAACTTGATTTACTGCCACTTACTGGTTGATTTTCTTTGCTAGCTTTAGCTGTATCTTGGCCTATGCTCTTTCTTCTATTCTTTTCTCGGCATCAATGTTTGGAGAATTTATGTGGTTGGTTAGAGTAGCAAGTTGATCAATGATGAGAGTTGCCTCATCAACATTGATATCAGGGACTACTTGCATCAAAATTTCTCTAACAACCTCTAAGACCTGCTTATGCTTGCTTTCTTGTCTTAGTTTCTCTTGTGCAATCTTCCTTGTGCACAGTTCTCCATATCTTCTCAGTGCTTCCAAGTCTAAGGTTCTCGGGTCACATGTGGGAATTTCAATGATTTAATCTAAAGTGACTGGACCCTTACCATGTTTCTTCTTTTTCTTCTTTTCTTGAGTGCTAGATGTGGAGATTTCCCATATGGTACTAGAGCTTTAGTCTCTAGATTAGACTTTTCATGCTCGGTTGACACACTTTCTTCCTTATCCTTCCCTTTGACTGTTTCCTCGGTTTGATGTCCTTGGGCTTCTTGTCTTGTGTCAGTTGTAGAAGTGTCTACATTTGTTTGAGTTGCAAGTTCTTTATTTTCTACCTCTTTGCTTTCAGGCTCATTTGTTTCTTTCGATCCTTCTTCACCCTATTATTTGATGGTGTCCTTCTATTGCTCGAGTGCCTATCCCTTGGGTTGCCCTTGAGTGACAATATCAATTACTTGTACCAATATCGACAAATTACCTGATAGGTTTACTGTTGCTACCTCAATAGGTTTATCTTCTTCAGTATTTTCTGCAACCATGGTGATATCTTCATCAGCCTTTGCTTCATCATCATGATCTCCATCAGTAATATCTTCTATTGTAACTTCATCAGTCCCAGTTGTTACTAATTGCTTGGGAGTATCCTGGTTGTCTTCTTCAATATATCCTTCCAGATAGAAGTCTTCGACATATGTATCATCTTGTACTTCAATATCAGATATATGAATTGGCTCTTTAGTAGCTTTATTTGCATCATCCAAATGTACCCCTTTTCCTTTACCTT
The DNA here is from genome assembly GCA_027943335.1 of Chamaecyparis obtusa. Lineage (NCBI taxonomy): Eukaryota > Viridiplantae > Streptophyta > Pinopsida > Cupressales > Cupressaceae > Chamaecyparis > Chamaecyparis obtusa. The sequence continues at coordinate 1,768,089 of BSBK01007311.1, forward strand.
TTACTTTCTACTCGGGGATTATTGCTAGTCCAGTTTTGTCTGCTTCAGCCTTTGAATCCAAAATTTTAGTCCATAAAACTTTGTTGTTTTCATCAACTTCTTTCGGTTATCCTTCCAAAATGTTTGATGCTTAGCCTTTCATTAGAAATCTATTGGCATATTGTTTCATGAAGTCTTCAATTTCTGTCTCAGAAAGATTAGGCATTGCCAACATTAATGAACATTTCCTCATTTCCTTCTCAGTATGCAAGGCATAGGTCCACCTTGCTAATACCTTATCATGAAGCTTCTTAGGAATATATTTTACAAATTCAACATGTAATCTTTTGAATTTAATCATCATGGTGATGATTGCCTCTTCTATTTTCTCTTGATCCTCGGTTGACATATGTACATACCGATTCATGTTAGGGTGACCTAGTCTACCCTTTTCCTTTATGTTCTCAACTAGCTCATCAACTGATTGTCCTTTATTTACAACAACTTTAAATTGATTGACATCCTTTTCTTTAGAGTCAATATCATCCTTACCTCTTATTAGTCTTATCCTCTTCTTTGGTTTCTCGGTGGTGGCTTATGCACCTCTCTTCTTCTGATATGTTTTTGTAGGAGTAGGCCTTGTAATCTTTGTAATTTCTCATTTTAGGGGTGGAGAACTAGCTGTAGAGGATCTTGTCCTCGCTCGGGTAGGGGTCTCTAATCGTTTTCTCTTCCCTGTGACATTTACCAGTGCAGCTTGGATTTCTTTGTCTGACTCGGTCTCCTCTTCATGTTCGCTAAATTGCTGATCAGAAGTTGTTCCTCGGTTACTTCTTCAACCGACTTCTTTGCTGCTTCCTCTTCTTCTTCACCGAATTTATTAGCTAAGGTTTCCATCATTTTCTTGGATTTCCTGCTAACCTTAACTCTGACTAAGTCCATTTTTATCCTTAGCTTTTCTTCCTCATAGGTTCCGAACCTAGTAGCTTTGGGATCTTTGGGCTTGACCAGTAGTGCCTTTATTGACCTAGAGGCTCAATCAATATCAAGGTCATAGCCCATTGGGGGTAGCCATGCAGTTCTTGGCTCAACTTCCTTAATCAATGTGGTGTCTGTGTACACCAGAAAATAAATATCCTCCTTATGCTTTTCAACTAATGGTGCAGGTATCCTGCTCCTTTTATGCATTCTATCTTTAAACTTTCCAAAATAGTCATCCATCACAATCTCAAAATTCTGACCTAAGTTCTTAATGAACTCATTGATTTGGATGATGATCAGCCGGTTGACATCACATTCAACATTACCGACAGATGGGAAATAGTTTTGCAAGTAGAAAAATGTACAAACAAGTAATGAACCAAACTTACAAGTGTTGGTCTTTGCTATCCGGATAGTCCAATCATATTAAAATATTTTCCCTCCCATGCGATTGCCAATTTCTTCCTCTATTTTTGAGCTCACTTTATACAACTTCACAAATTGTGAGAAATCATTCTTTTGCTGTTTGCAGAAAGTTAAAGGCGTTGTCTTCTCATCGAAGATATGTAACATAAAATTGAGGTGCATTTATTTCAAACCTTGGTGGAAGAATTGGCAGTGGATTATTAAATAGTTTTTATTGTAATTATAAGCCATGTCTTATCACATCTTCCTATGCTGCTCAGTTTAAATCTGAGATGGCATTTGTCTCAATTTGGCAGCACAAATTTCTTAACCTTGGATGATTATTGTTGAGCATAAGCTCCCCTGTTTTGTTTGGTGTATGGTTGGGTTTCAACTTCAACATATAGGTATTTAAGATTCCCATTATTTTATGGGTAAGTGGAATCTCTATTAAGAATCTTGTCCAGTTCTATCAAAGAGTTCAATAATTTTGGAATTAGATTCATAATTTCTTCGGTCTATTTAGTTCGATGTCTTTTTCTTGGTGTATGGATTTTTTAGGAGAACGACTTTCATTTCTTTCAAGTATATCTAAACATGGCATGCTTTTAGGGTGGAAATTCTTTTAACCTATAATATTGAATATTTTTAATTTTTGCCCACTATACCATGGAGCAAAACTGCTCTAATGTAAAGCTATTATATGCTCAAATGTATTGTTACAAAGTCATGTGCAAGCTTGTAAGGTGACCTTGGAGGTTGCTCACCTTCAAGAGCTTCTTAACCATTGAGACAATGTCCCATGTACTGTTGCTAGAGTTATCATGATTTCATCCTCATGTGGTTGTTCTCTAGCTCATGGTCGATGGAGTGGGTGGAGCCTCTTAGCTCACTGCTTCCCATCTCCTGGGTCTCAAGCTCCTCACCGCTATTTTGGTAGCTAAAGTGGTTCCTCATATCCCATTTTGTGGCACTTTCCTCTTCTCTTTGTGGGTGCCACTTCAAGGTGGTCCTCCATAGGGTCTGGGTTGTTGGATGGCAGTGCCTCTGGGTGGCTGACTCCTACTCTCTCCAAATGGTTTGTGTCTAGCTCTTGTGATCTCTCTTATGCACACTAAAGACAAAGATATTGGTGATAAAGATGAGGGTTGGGATGGTCTTGATGTCACTTTGACCTCCGTTGATGTATGAGGTAGGTTGGATTTCTTAGACACTCCGCCTCTTTTGGATGTTTCTTTTTAGGTACTTATTAGTTTCGATTGCCTGATTTTGTATGTTAATGTCCAGGCTTTACACCATATGACTCTTAGAGTGTATCATTTTATAGAATTGTTTCATAGACAAAGTACAAATATTTGTAACTATCACCCATTTGGTTACACACCTTTAGTTGTTGATACTTGTTGAATAGTTTTGACTTGAACAATTAGTACTTCACCTAACATTTGAAAATTACAATTATAATGTCTTTCTATAAGAAATGTTGCTCTAGATGTTTGTATTTTTAAGATTTATAATATACAATTAGTTTGTGGTTACATATCAATATTTTGTTAAGATATGGATATTTTGTGGATTAAATTGTGTTAGTTTTACATCAATGTTTTGGATCACACATGTGACCATCATTTTGTTTCTTTTGGCTCTCTTCATCTCGACGATGGATCACAAAGTGTGATCTGAAATATTGATGCAAAAATTTATGCACAATTTAATTCAAAAATTGCTATATCTTGATATTATGGATTGTGGAAATATGTTGTCTTTGAATATTTTGTTAGTTTAATAGTTTACGGTTTAGGTAGTTTTTTAGTTGCTAACAAACATTTGATAAAGTGTTTGAAAAGAAATGGTTGTATAAGCTCATACTTGACATTGTAAAATTAACTTGAATATATTATATTTCCATGTATTTAGTTTTGTCACATATCTAATTTTTGTTATTTTTTTATATAGATTTATTCTTGTTTCCTACAATGGTATTGTGTGTGAGTGTTTACACCTTCATGAAATTAGGACAATTAGCAACAATTCTATGAAAATACAATGGAAATTTAATCTAAAGAATTGCATTTAACATCCATATCATCTCATCGTTCTCTATCTAAGCTTAGTAAGTAGAGCTCTCAGCCTTATTCTCTACTAGTGACAATCCTAAAATGAGAAAATTATGATAAAATGCCTAAATCTAGCTCTCAATTCTCAACTTTGATACAAAGATTAACTCAAATGCTCATGATAATGCTCTCAAATCTCACTATTTGCTCTCAAAATGCTTAAGGTATTGCTCAATTGCTCTCAATTGCTCTCAAATTACCTATAGTGATGATGCTATGCATTCAAATTTTCTAGTATATTTATGCTCTCAAAATGACTTCTATTTATAGTAAAATCCCAAGGGTAGGGGGTAGAGTTACTTGATCATGGTTTAACCTTGGTTGAGTCAAAAGCTTTGAAATGTTTTTAAATGGGGGACAATTTAAATGATTGTCTCAAAGGTTTGGACAAATAGACAAATTTGAGTGGTTGAGATTCAAAGTTGAAAATGTGTGATTGAGATTCAACAATTTGGAGTGATCCATGTGCATTGTATTCTCAATTCTTATTGGTTGCTCAAATTATGTTGAAAGATATTATAATTAATTAAATTCCATCAATTAATTAAATTGGCCATGTAAGTGAATAAGTTCAATTTGATTTTTGATTTAAAACTATACAATTAATTGATTAAAATCAATTATATAGTGTGATTGATCCCTTTAAGTTTGTATTTAATTATTTGATGTCACGATTTGATTTTTCCTTTGATTTAAATGATTTTGTCCAATTTTGATTAATAAATGTCTATTTAAAATTGATTTGATCTATTTTGATGAAAATTAGAGCATTTGGTTAAGATTTTGCAAATTTGAATGATTCTAAGATAAATGCCCAGTTTTTGGTGTCTACAAATGCTCCTCTTTGAATTGATGTGTATAGTGCATTGATTCAAAGAAAATTTCGTGTCCTAATCACTGATTTGATACTTGATTGATTGATACAAAACTGATTTGAAAATGATTTGAAAAATGATGCAACATGCCCCACTGATAATAGTTCAAAATTTTAATGCCCTAGATTCAATATTGATGTAGATTTGATACTATGATAATGCCCCCTCAGAAATGAAATGAAATTGATCACCGGATAGAAAAATATGATGAAATTGATTAAAAATAGATCCAATATGTTTTCATTTCTGAAAAATATTGATGATAATCAAGGCCTCAACAAATGCCCCAGTTTGATAGATGTGTAGATATAGTTCAAAATGTAAAAAATTTAGGTCAAATAGCATAAATAGGTTGAAAAACCCAAATTTACTATTCATTTGCACTTTTTGCTATTGAGATTTTGCTCTGATCCTGATAAAGCTGATTGTGATGGTTGTCCCTATTCGAGAGCATCGTTTTGAGAGAGGACGACGATATCAGAGACCATTGGATTACGGACCTCCGGTAAGTGACTCTGATCCTCCTAGTGCATTTATTATCATTTTTGTAGCATTTATAGCATAAAAAACATGATTTTTAGTTGAAAATTTGTGAAATGCCGCCTAGGGTAGTTAAAATGATGCCTAGAAAGATAAACTGCCACATTCGTGCAATAAAATGCTGCCTATAAGCAATTTCAAACTACCTAAGACCTAGGGTTTTTTTGGTCAAACTATGTGTAAAACATCACCTAAAAAACCCTTAGAAATTAAATGACGCCTAGACATGTTTAAATGCCGCCTAGGGTCATAAAATGTTGCTTAAGAAAAGAAGTGTCGCATCCGCGTGATAAAGTATCGCTTATCAAAATTTGTTCACCGCGCAAGGTAAAGTGCTGCCTCAGCGTAGGCAAGTGACGCCTATAGGAATTTTGATAAAAAATTGAATTTTGATTGCTCAAACTTGATTTTTTTTCAATTGATTTGATGTCTCTGGATGAATGATTGAATGTCCAAGATAGACAGGTATGTTGTAGTTAAGCGAACAAGTGATTAGGATATCAGGATAATTGTAACAATGAATGTTTGATTTGTCAATCTAATAGGATAGAAAACTAATAGGATAGATAACTGATCATATTGGTCTTGCCTCACGATCAAGAGTTAGGAACAACAAGGTGATATTGCTCACAAAGAGAAAAGATTGATTGATTGACTTAAAATAATCCACTAATATAGAATACTAATATGATTCCCTTGATTTGCAAAACATGCACATTTCCGTAAGTTGTATGTAAGGACCCTAGCTTCTTAGATATTAGATTTAGGTCAGGAGCTGACCCAACCGGAGTACCATGTTATAGAGATATGTCATTTGAGCTTCCTTTTAGACATCACTCGGTTTTAGTTGAACCGGGGTCTTTTGATAGCTGTGGCAGAGTGATGGCACTCTGACCACAATACTTTCCACTTGCCATTAGGGGAGATGACCATCACTCCCGAGGACGTATACAGATTATTCCGTATCCCTACTCAGGGAGAGAGAGTATATTATGATTTTGTGTATGACGAGACTATTTGTAGATGCATATTTGGTGATGATACCATCGGAGATCATACGATTACATGGGCACAGTTTGCTTCTTTTCCTACATTGCTAGCGGTCTTAGGTGCTCTGATAGGAGGTTTAATGCTTCCAGACCGGTGAGGGCAAGGATTCTCCATTGGATGGGGCCACATTTTAGAGGATTTGATTGCACACCCTCGGTGTCTTGATTGGGGTTCCTGTGTACTAGCACAGTTATATCATGATTTGCATGAGGTTATTTATAGATCGAGTGCATCATTGTTAGTAGGTGCAGTTGTGTTGCAATTATGGATATGGGAGCATCTTTCCATTACTAGACCAGTATCAGCACATGCTTGAGGTCGTGGTTATTCGTATGCATTTTTGTATAGTGGCATGGTTGTCCAGCATCGTCTGGGAAAACTAGAGTATTGGCGTCGCATGATTGATGATCTAGATCAGGTAGTATGGAGACCGTATCTAGGTTACGAGGGTTGGCGGAAGGATGATGATGAGATCCCATACATGTTTGCCCCGAGATGGATGATAGGTCAATCACCACTCGTGATTGAGAGATTCTACTTTGGTTGAGTATCTAGGCAGTATGGCCGATATCAGGATATGCCCTAGGGTATGGCATTATATGCTCGAGTCCAAGTAGAGACATCAATGTGGGGTGCACAGATTGACTTCCAATTTGTATGTGATCAGATTGATAGATTGATATATATCAGTTGGGACATGTTAGACCATGTGGCAGATGCTGGGATGTCCATGGAGTATAGAGAGTGGTTTTCCCGAAATAGATTTTTGAGATTCACAGATCATCCAGAGCCTATCCTAGATAGGGATGAGCGATTAGATGATAAGGGAAGAGATGATGATGGGGGGATGATAGACCTAGGTGATGCCGAGCTCATAGAGCAAAAAGACCTCCCAAGGTTATAGGCAGAGGATGAGGAGGACCACAGATTCGAGGTGGTCACTTCAGGGCTAGGGATATGGATGTCAGACCAGCTCAGCAGGGAAAGGGACCTAGATTTGTATAGCCTAGAGCTACAGCAGTATGGGGACAATAGAGAGTCAAACATCAGGTTTGCATTGATGTTGTGAGATAGGTTCCCAAAGGATAGGATCTCTTGGTACAGTCACCACAAGTTTCAGTGGCATAACATGGACAGATTCCAACACAACAGGTGCCTCCTCAAATACCTAGGCCTCAGGACATGGGTCAGGCTTCACATGCTTCTCCTAGCATAGATACTCTGACACAAGATGTGCAGACATTACAGACAGGTATGAAAATAGTGGTTGGCTGACTGGATCAGGTAGCTACTATGATGCATCAGTTCATGACTATGATGGCTCAGATGCTGGGTATTGCTAGTTTTAGTTAGACTCCTCCTCCTACTCAGGACAGATCAGGTGACAGGGGACCAGATGGATTAGGTATAGGTGATGGAGCGGGTGCCCCTACAGGATCTTGAGATGATTGATTATGGATCTTCCTTGTTGATGATTTTGTATCATGTTACATGTATTTATCAAGACTTTGATGTATCATTTTGTCGATGATATTGTATCTTTGATATATAGATTTGATGAATCTTTGATGTTATGGACATTTATATGATGATGGACTTTCCTTGATCCTCTTGATGTGTTTATGTGATATTATCCTTATATGTAGTTCTATATGATGTTTATGATGCATTTAATTTTGATTATGCTATGGATGCAATGTATCTTACATATGATATAGATGAATGAATGCAAATGATAATGTAACTTTGATATGTTTTTTTTTTTTTTTCTGATTTTCAATGTATGGATGCAAATGTTTTATTATGGAAATATGGATAATGAATGTAACTATGTTTTTGATTTTTTTGATGTATGCAACTCTTAAAATGCAATCCTTAACTAAATGTATGCAAATGATGAATGATTAATGAATCTTTTTCTTTTTCTTTTCAGATATAAGGATAATGAATAATGAGTAATGCTATGAATGAATGCAAAAGATAATCTCACATTATTGATTTGAACCAAGGATAAGGTGTTTAATTAAACCCCCTTTAATGATTGATCAAGATAATAAATGAACCCCCTTTCTCTTGGAAAAATACTACAAACCATGCACTTAATCTAACATGAAAATACAATGCAATGCAACTAATTGTCACTAACTTTTTGCAAAAGAACTGCAAAAGAGAAATATTTTCATCATTGAGCATTGTAGGACCTGAAAGCAAGTACAATCATCACTGACCACATCATGATGATATGAATACGAATTTATATCGCATTTGGTAACTGTTGCCCAAAATTTCCCTATCATTCCCTTTTTGGCTGCATCCTGTTTGTTCCAAGAAATGCTCAAGTGTCAAAACCCTCTGTGTTTTCTGCCTTTTAGTGTCGAAAGTCCAGTGTGTTTTCTGCCTTTTGGCCCAAAAACCCAGTGTGTTTTCGACCTTCTCTCTGAAGGCTCAGGATGTTTTTGACTTTCGGTCTAAAAATTCTCTATGTTTTCGACCTCCAGTTTGAAAACCCTCTGTGTTTTTGACCTTCAAGTGTGTAACTCCGACCAGGCGGGCCCCAGTTCCTCATAGCCATGCAAGTGCAGTGGAGATTTGATGGCTGTCGCATAATCTCATGGAATCTTTCGAGCCCATGAGATCATGCAACAACGATCGGATTAGAATCCTCTTGGCCTGTTCTAATTTTTCATTACCTTTTGGCGGCCACTTAAATCTTCAATTTACCCTATGCGCGAAATACTTCCTAAGTCTCCGGTTTAATTTTTCCTAAGTCTCGATGCACTTTTATTTTTCTAAGCCACTAAACCCCAGCAAGATCTGATGGTCCTCGCTATACCACCAGCCCAAGATGCATCCTATTTAAGATCGCGGTCTAGCGATGACTGTTGATCTTCCTTGCTTTACAAAATCCTAATCTATCAGTGGGCCCAGTGGTTGTTTTTGAAGAATGCTAGTGGTCTATCGCATGATCGCATAGCCCCTTTTTAGGCTATGTGAACATGCGACAAACTGTTAGCCACGTTGATAAGAGCTTGTAGTTTGGCGTTGGGCCTACAGTTTGGTGACGTGCTTGCATTTCATTGGTTGGCTGGTGACAAGGTTTTATAGTGGGCCCGAGATGCAAGTGTGGTAAAGATCCGATGGTGGTCGCATGTTCACATGGAATCTTCCGACCCCATGTGATCATGCGACAACCTTTCGATGAGATCCTTCTATCGTGGGTCCGATGTGCCATGTCGTGCTGATGTGTTAGTTTCTCATACGCCGAGTTGGTGGTGATGATGTAGTTGTAAGTGGGGCCGGATTTTAATGGCAAAAGTTTAGAGGAGGTCATTCTTTTCTCTTCTAACTTGGTAGTGTCTGATAAAGGGTTTCTTTGTTCACATGTTCGCAGATATGATTTAGCAGGCCTCCAGACTTGGCAAGAGTGCGGTTGCGCGGTTAACATGTTTCGCGTGGTCGCTGAGTAGAGCCCGGGGTTAAGAAAAGCTAAAGCAACTTGGTGACCAAAGGGAGAGTGAGCCTGAGGTGTCTTGCGTGACCGGATGGTGATTCAGTGAAGCTTGTCGCATGATCGCATGAGGCTTTTTTAGCTCATGCGATCATGCGACCAGTGGTATTTTCAAGCAGTGCAGCCAGTTTTGGCGGGCTTTTTTTCTGTGAGATGGTTGCAGTGGTGTGGTAGCTCAAAAAATTGATGTCGCTAGGACATTTTTTGGTTGCAGAATTTGAAGAAGATCCAAGCAGCCGTCAGGGGTTGATTTTTGTCCCAGCTGGGTACCATGTCGTGTCGAGGCTTTAATGAGCTTGGTGCCACCTTTTGCAGGGTTAATATTTTTAAAACCCAAATATCTGAGATTAGATTTGTGAGCCTTCATGGCTTAGTGGAGTTGCAGGTGAGATTGTTGGTGAAGATGGTGTGTCTGTAGGTGGTCCTAGTACAGGAAAGATATGCATCATGAGATTTTGGACCTGTTTGTTGACTTTTCTCAGAGTTTTTGAGGGTTTGTACCTCTAGGGTCTGGTAAAGAATTGAATAACTATGTACCCTAGTTAGGTTAGTTTTTGGACTCCTGCCTACGTGCAGTGAGGGATGTATATATTATTTTTTGGAGTCTTTAGGGCTTAGAATGCAACAATTGTAAAAAGGAAGGTTTTCTTTCTCTGAGAGCAATTTGTGGCAATTTTCTTGCCCTTTGGCTTTCTACAGTTGTAATTTTCATTGATTGTTCAAATATTGCAAAGCATTTTGTGACATTCTCCTGTCCTTATGCTTTCTTATGTGGATTATCTCTTATTGAATTCAGTATATGTATGTTTAGTAACTTTTAGGTTCTTTTTTTATTCCTCTTTCTTTCTGCAATTCATGTGTATGTTTATGAATGATCTGATTCAAATGCTTTTGTGGGCATACTTCCACCCCTGGCAATTTGTCTCATTCCTATACCCAATTACAGAGATGAATGTTTGTCTGTAGGTTATAGTCTGTATCTGACTCTTTAGGAGTACTGCTGTCTTGAGAAATTCCCTTTTCCCTGCATAGTATTCCTTTACTTCAGACCCCTCTATAAAATATTTATGTAGGCCTATTCATTGAGTTGTAATCTCCTAGACCTAGGATTGTGTATTGGTTTCATCCTTCATACTGCAATTCATACCCTAGTTTCGGTGCATCACCTAGTAGGTAGTTTGCTTTCAGTCATTTCCCTTTCATGCACTCCTTCTAACCCTTTCCCTCAAAAGATTTACTTTCCTATCTAAGAAGAAAACTAAGGTGACTATCCAAGAGGAACCAGCCTAGAACCTAGAGGTCTCATCTCAGTTAGCAAAGGTTCCACAACCTTGAGATGATTCCCTTGTTATACTGGATTATCAAGACCAAGAGAGCTTGAGATCAGAGGTGCAAATTCAGTGTATAACAGTAACCTTTAGAAAACTAGTACAACCCTCACTAGTTGAATAACCAACTATGGGAGTATGAATACCGATTTCAATGGATTCAATGTTGCAATTGGATTTTGGTATTAAGATATGGAAGATCTAAATAGACAAGGTATTTGTTTGCGTAAACAAACAAAGTTCAACCCTCCATCCTATATGAAAGTCCTCGATGGTTCTTTGATGACCATATCATTAGATGAATTCACATAAGTTGTTGGATCTCCCTCAAGACAGTCACTCAAAGGCAAGAAAAATATCATGTCTCCATCATCGCCAATCTAGTTGAAACATCATCGATTAGCTAAAAAGACACAATAAAAATAAATTCAATAAAGATCATCAAAACGCTTCATGTGTTTTGCAATGTATCAAGATTTTCAAAAAGAATTTCCAAACATTCTGATCATTTAAGTGATGTCAATTTTTAATCGTGAATAATAAAGTCAATGAAGTTCAAGGATCAAGTTGTAGGATCAAAATACTTGGTTGTGAACAATGATATCCATCAAAGGTTCAATAAAATATTTCTCTTCTGAAGCTTTGATAAGTCCCTCTGATGTGTGATTGAAAGTAGCACTATTGAATCTGTTTGTACCTAAAATCCAATCCTTTCATGCCCCCAAGTGATAAATGTGATCATGTGACAAACTTAGGGCCTAAAATGCAACAATGCAGCTGAAAGGTTTTATTATGATTATGCATAAATGACAGATGCAATGAAGATATACAAGTGAGATGATGGAAATGCAATATGTACACATGCAACTAGGAAAGACTTAGGGGAACAAAAGGCGCCTGATTGCCAAGTTTTCACCTTTTGGGTTTATTGCTCTTTTTCTCTTTTTTCATTTTTTTGCTACCAAGGTGCCTATTGCTAGGTTTTCACCAAGGCACTTTTTCCTCTTTTTCATTTTTTTTTTTTTTCAATTTTTTTTGGATTTTGAACTTTTCTCAATGTTTTTGATCTTTTTGATTTTCTCATGTACAAAAGTGATGCTTGAGTCATCAGATACACACTCATATGATACTCTCTCATCTAATTAGGTATGAAACCTCTTTAAATAGATGCTATTAATGGGCTCTTGTAATTCTTCCCCATCACAATTGGCTAATTTGTAAGTCCCCGTTCCAAAAGAAGAAACAATGACAAAAGGACCAAGCCAATTTGCTTCCCATTTACTATTCTTTTCCCTTTCCACTTGATTTTTAGGGTTCTCCCTTAGCACTAAATCACCCACTTGAAAGACTCTTGGTTTAATTTATTTGTTATAGTTTCTTGAAATCCTGTTTTGGTACACTTTCAAATGTTCGTAGGCTTGAGCTTGATGTTCTTCTAACAATTCCAATTGTTGAAGTCAGGCAACCCTATAATCCTCATCTGTTACTAATCCTTGCAATGATACTCTTAGGGATGGGATTTCAACCTCCAAAGGTAGAATAGCTTCAGCTCCATAAACCAATGAATATGGTGTAGCTCCTGTAGGTTTTCAGATACTAGTTCTATAAGCCCACAAAGCTAGGTTGATTTGTACGTGCCAATCTCTACCTGATTTGTTCACCGATCTCTTCAAGATTTTAAGGATATTCTTATTAGTAGCCTCGGCTTGTCCATTTCCTTGTGGATAGTAAATGGAAGAAGAGTGATGGGTAATATGAAAAGTATCACACAGATCATCCACATCTTTTTTCTTAAATTGTTTTCCATTGTCGGTAATTATGGCATGAGGAATACCATATCTACAAATTATGTGATTAAGGATGAACATAGAGATTTGTTTTCCTGTAGTACTGATCAAAGGAATGGCCTCTACCCATTTAGTGAAGTATTCCATAGCCGTGAACATATATTTGTGCCCATTAGATGAAGGTGGATAAATCACGCCAATCAAGTCAAACCCCCATTGATAAAATGGCCAAGGTGTAACAAAAGGATGTAGTTCTTGAGCCGGTACATGTATCATATCACCATGATATTGACATTTGGTGCATATCTTAACACAGTGACAAGCATCCTTTTCTAAGGTTTTCCAAAAATACCCCATGCGAAGAATCTTCTTAGCTAAGTTTAGCCCACTTGAATGCGACCCACAAATGCCTTCGTGGACCTCACGTAAAGCTACCTTAGACTCTTCTTCCTCTAGACATCTAAGTAGAGTTTCGTCAAGACCCTTACGATACAATGTGTCGAAAAGGATAATATAACGAGCCGATTGTCTAATGAAGTGTCATTTTTGGGCTCGAGATTGGTCTAAGTGCAATACTTGGTCTTTAAGGTATGTGTAAATAGGACCATACCAAGGTGAGTCATGTCCATTAAGTAAAGCAATAATTTGGGTATCAGGAAGGTCAAATACCGGTTTTGCCAACTCCTCCACCAAGAATTCATACCTTTCATTTTGATTAGGCTTTTGGAGTAATGAAGCCAAGGTAGCCATTGCATGGGCAGCTCGATTCTTCTCTCTGGGAATTTGCTCAAAAGTTATCAATACAAAGTATTTTTTCCAAGAATCAATCATTGTCTTGTAAGGAATTAACTTTTCATCTTTTGTGTTGTACTCATTATTGACTTTATTAATCACTAATTGAGAATCACCATACACTTGTAGCTCGGTAATATTCCATTCTAAAGCCATCTTGATACCAATGACTAAAGCTTCATACTCGTCTATGTTGTTGGTACATGGGAATAAGAGTTTGTATGATTTGGGAATAGTATACCCTTGAGGGGTAATCAACAATATGCCGGCTCTGGAACCTCCTTGTGTTTATGATCCATCAAAGTACAATTTCCATGTCTTAGCTTCTATATTGACAATTGCTGCATTAGGAAACTCCACTTGAATAGGATATGTAGAAACCAATGGATTTTCAGCTAAGTGATCTGCTATCACTTGTCCTTTAATGGCCTTTCTATCCACATATTCAATATCGAACTCACTTAACACCATGACCCATTTTGCTATCCTTCCCGTTAAGGCAGTTTTGCTAAGCAAGTATTTCAAAGGGTCAATCTTTGTAATGAGTTTCACTTTGTGCATCAACATGTAGTGTCTCAATTTTTGGGAAGCAAAGACAATAGATAGGCATGCTCTTTCCATGAAGGTGTAATTTAATTCATACTTAATCAATGTTCGGCTCAACTAATAAATGGCTCTCTCTTTTCCTTGATCATCTTCTTGTGCCAAAAGAACTCCTAAAGACCTCTCGGTTGCTGATATGTAAAAAAGAAATGGTTTTCATTTGATAGGAGGCATTAGAATTGGTGGATTGATTAAGTAAGTCTTCAACAGTCACATTCTTCATCCCATGTAAAAATGGTGTCTTTGTGGAGCAATCTAGTGAATGAGTGACACTTTTCAGCTAGTTGAGAAATGAACCTCCTTATTGATTGAAGTTTTCCTTGAAGAGACCTCATTTGGCTAATGTTTCTAGGAATTTCCATGTCCATGATTTCTTGACCCTTTTCGGGATCCACTTCAATGCCTTTTGCTGAAACTATGTATCCTAATAATTTCCTGGATTGAACACCAAAGGCACATTTTTTTGGATTGAGCCGTACTTTGAATTGTTCCAAGCGTGTAAATATCTTTTCTAGAATTTGTAAATAATCCTCTCTTTGATGTGACTTAGCCAATATATCATCGACATAGTCTTCTAAGAAGGTGTGCATCATATCATGAAAAATGGTAGTCATTGCCCTTTGGTAAGTAGCTCCAACATTTTTGAGGCCGAAAGGCATTACATTCCAACAAAAAGTGCCCCAAGGGCATGTGAACACTATCTTTTCTTGATCTTTGGGTGAAATCTTAATTTGGTTGTATCCACTAAAACCATCCATCAATGAAAACATGGAGTGACCATCTGTTAAGTCCACTATAGCATCTATACTTGGAAGTGGAAAGTCATCTTTGGGACATGCAAGATTAAGATCTTGAAAATCCATACATATGCGAATGTATTTGTCATTCTTGGTAACTGGTACAATATTTGATATCCATTCCGCATAAGCAATTTCTCTTATGAACCTCACTTTTAACAATTTCTCCAATTCTGATTTAACTAGAAGAGCTGTGTGGATGCATTTTCCTCAATTTATGCTTGACAGGTTTAACCCCTAGTTTGAAATTCAAGTGATGCATGATGAAGTTTGGATCTAATCCTAGCATGTCAGCATATGACCATGCAAAATTCACTTGCTTTTCTTGGAAAAATTTGATGAAATCCTTTCTCTCTAAAAGTGTAAGTGAAGCTGCTAAATGTATGAATTTGGGCTCCAATTCAGTTCCAATATTGACTTTATCTATTGGCTCTATAAGAATTGGTGATATTTCTTCCTCATGTGTTGGTAAGGTATCCAACCTCTCTTCCTTAGGTGCCATAGTTGGGTTTTCACCATCGGAAACATCCTTTATTTTTACTTTTCTTGGTTCTAGTACTGCCACATGGTGGTTTTCACCACTAGAACTCTTCAATTTTTTACTTTTTTTCAATTTTTCTTTTGGATTAAGAGGTTGGACCCTTGCCTTTCTCATCATGTTTGGATTAAACTCATTGGTGGAAGAGGGCTCAACCACATTTAGGTATTGTGTCATTTGTTGGTCATTGGGAAAGTATAGTAAATCATTTGGTTCGGTTAAGTCCCAATCAATAAGTTCGGGATGCATTAAGGATAAAGATTCAATTGGCAAGTTTTCATTGGCTGGGGTTAAGGTCATGACCTCGTTAGACAGTTCATACATTGTATCGTTAAGGTCAATAACATGAGCTTTCTCAAGATGATCCATGGAAGAAGGATCAAAGTTTTCTTCACTTGAGTCCTCTAAGACTTCTACGGGAAAGAAGACATGCAGGTTAAACCTACCATTTGAATAATCCAACCACGAAGGTACCCAAGGTTCACCTACCCATGGATAATTAATGTGTGCTTTCCCTATGTTAGATTCCTGTGGGTTGGGTTGCATGTATGTAGGAATTATCTCCAGATCTTCACTATCTTGAGTTTGTTCTTTGGGAACATTAGTATAAGAATTCATTATGACAACCTCTTTGTCATGGAAAGAGTCTTCGGATAAAAAATCCCACTCATATTCTCTGGAATCATAACTATCAATATCAGACTCTACCACATTCACTTGTTCATAAAAATCATGTATAGGGCTAGAACTTTCTCCTTTGTGTTGATAACCTATTCCTAATTTTTCTTCCTTTGATCTCTAAGAAGGTTCAATAGGTTCAAGCAAACCTCTATTTCTCATACCTAAGGGTCCTCTTCCCTTATACCCCATTTTTTGCATAATTTCAAAACCCTTTTCCATATTGGTCAGTTTGGATATTGATGTGTTGAATTCTTTCCACGGGGTTGTTTGAAGTATCACTTTCATCTTTGTAAAGCCATTGTAGAACCTCATTGTCTTCTTTCTCAAGTGATGAATTTTCACTCTCTCTTACAAAATGAGAGTTGTATTTTTGAGGAGGATGCACCTTGGAAGGTTTTCCATGTGTTTTTGGGGAAGTAGGTAAATCAAATAGGGAAACAAAATATTCCCCTACTCCTTTAGAGTTGATTCTACATTTTTTTTCAAACTTGTGCATCGTCTCACTCATTTGGTTATAGTGGTCTTCTTTGGCTTTGTATCTCTCCTCTTTGGCAAGTTTAGAATGTTCCACCTCTAGTGTGGATGTTTTATCTGAATTCTCATTTGAACTTGGACCCTCATTACTCACTTTTTCTTTTCCCTTAGTCAACGTAGTTGAGTTAGTTTGAATAGGGTTTGAGATAGAGGTAACATTTGATGTTAACTTAGGATCATCACCTTTAGGTTCTTCAATGGTAGTATTTGGAACAATCCCTTCTCTATTATGAGGAATAAATAATTCATGAAGAGGCTTCAATGTGTTACAATATTGAAAAGGATTTGAATCCCCTCCAATAGTGATTTCTTCTCCCATGTGTGGAAATTTGATACATTGATGGTATGTAGAAGGAACCGCTTACATTTCATGTATCCATGGCCTCCCCAATAAGATGTTATAAGTTAACTTCATGTCGAGGACTTGACATATGGTGTCCTTTTTGATAGGCCCAACTTGAATAGGTAAGATAATCATGCCTTTTGAAGATCTCTCCTCCTCATCATAAGCTTTAATATTAATTTGTTTCTTAGGATCAATAGAAGACTTGGATAAACCTAAGGACTTGACAAGATTTAAAGTGCAAATATTAAGACCAGCTCCACCATCTATGAGAACTCTCTTAACCCTATGTCTTTGAATGAGGACTTCTATATGCAAAGGAAAATTTTAAGGATGAGTGATGGACATATCATCTTGCTCTGAAAATGAGAGACAATGTGGTGCAATGAGGTGTCCGACCATGTTTTGAAATTTTTCTTCCCCCAAGTTAATAGGAACATTAGTCTACATAAGGCTTTTTGCAAGATCTCCTTGTGATTTGGAGATAAGTTTAACAACTCCAAAATAGAAAATTGAGCCAGTCTTTTGTAATTGGTCCACCAAATTATATGGCTTTGTTGTTGTAGATGGTTTTTTAGCCAAAATACTTGATTGTGTAGGACCAATAGGTTTAGGATCAACCCCCTGTAGGGTAATCCTTGAAGTTTTCCCCCCTAGTGATGACATAAGATGTTTCCTTTTTGGGTTGTTCCTTGATTACAACAACATTGACAACATGCTCCTGTCTAGATAATGTGTTGATAATGTTATCATAATGATGAGAAAAATTGACATTATTGTTGCCTTGTTTATTCGAATTGGAAGGTTCACCCTTCTCATGGTTATAGAAAGGTTGCTTAAAGGCCCTGTGATCTTCATTATTTTGAGGCCCTTCTATCTAGATTACACCATTGTCAATCAAATCTTGTACCACATTTTTCAACTGCAAGCAATCATTTGTTGTATGTCCTCTATTTCTGTGGTATTCACAATGACTAGACTCCTTCCACCAATTGGGCTTGTTTTGTGGTTCATATGGTTGAGCTCTAGGTAAATCAATAATCTTATTAGCAATGAGAGTTCTCAATGCACTCTCAAGGGGTTCACCCAAAGGTGTGAATGTCCTATTGGGAGATGGTGCAAGGAATAGATTAGGCTTGTTAGCCCCTTGATTGCTCCTAAAGTTGTTATTATTGGTATTGTTGTTAAAAGGCACTTTAGGGGCTTGATTTGCATTATTCACTTGAGTAGGTGTTCTCATGAGAGTAAAATGAGTGGGTTTCAAATTATTAGCATCAACAACCCCATTATTGACCACACCTTTGTTGTTGTTCCTCAAACCAAATTGGTTATAGTTGTTAGGAGGATTCTTATTTTGATTGCTATTCTTGTTGGAGGTATTGTTGTTGTTGTAATTCTTGTTATCTTTGCACATCTTTAGTTCTCCACTTTTAACCAATACCTCCTCCGTAGTCACTCCATTTTCAATAAGATCTTGAAAAGACCTAGGACATTGTAGCTTCAACCAATAATTCATTTAATTACTCAAGCTATTTATAAAGATATCCATCTTTTCCTTTTCTGGTACACTTCGAGGGTATCTAGAAAATACTGTTCTCCATCTTTGTAAGAAAAGTAGGAATCCTTCTGCCTCTCTTTGCCTGGTGTTGCATAAGGTAATCATTGTAACCTCATGTTTGATATTAATAGAATAATTTGCTACAAATTTAGCAGCTAACTCTTCAAAATTTTGGATGCTTGAAGATAATTTTGAAAACCATTCCATGGCCATGCCTCCCAAAATTCTAGGAAACAACCTCATTAAGTAAGTAGTGTCATGCACATGAACTCCAAGCTCAATGCACAAAATTCCCTTAAATGATCTTGGGGATCAGATGCTCCTTCCTATTTTTCATACTTAGGAAAGACCACATTACTAGGGAATGGTATCATGATTAAACTCTTGTCAAATGGGAAAGGACACAATGCCTCTATTGAAAAGGGTTTTGGAGCCCCACTTTGCTTCATTGTGTCCAATTGCGATTGGAATAATTTAAATTGCTTGTTCATGATATCAATTGGACTATCTTCAACTTCATTTTTCTTAAGTTGATTGACATCATAGTTATGAGGGAGTTTAAGACCTGCTCGGGCTAGGTCTAGAAAATACTTCTCCTTATCTCTTGCTAACACTTTTTCCATGAGCTTCATGAAGCATGGGCTTTTTATGGCTTCATTAACCTTTTCTTCGGTTGCATCTTCAACAGTTGGTTCACCATTGCCCCCATTGTTAGTGTTGTTAATCCCTTGATTGTTAGGGTCTATTCCTCCTCCTCCATTGTTGTTATTTGACCCTAGGTTGTTTGGGTCAATGCCTCCTCCATTGTTGTTGGTTTGATCCAAATTCGAGTTGCCAAAAGGAAAAGTCATGTTAGTTTCTACCTCTTGAATGGGTTCTTGTGGTATTCTTGAGGAGGTAAATGTGTCACTCGGAATAGGAAGTTCTTGCCTTAGATATGTTCCATTTGATTGCAGGGTTTTCTTTACATAGTAAGATTGAGTGAAAGCTGACATGAGCATAAATCTCTTGGAAATAGGCTTTATCTCACTTGCTTGTGGCCAAATCCTAACAAAATTTTCAAAAATGTTCAAAACCAGGATTTCTGACCAGGTGGAATATTGGAATAGATAAAACGTCCAAAAGGGTATTCAGATATGAAATCCAATTTTTTTGGAAACCCCGAGAAATATCCACTATTTTCCCTTCTTTGTTTTTGGGCATCACTTGCTGGTGTGTAAGCGTGACTTAAAACTTAGTAAGCGGTTACTGGAATTTGCCTAGGCGACGCTCTGCAGAGAGAAGGTGGATTTTTTCTATTGATAAGCATTTCTTAACTTTTTCCAAGCAATTCATAAAATGTCATAGGTGTGACTTTATCATTTACAAGCGTTGCTTTAATAGTCACAGGCGTAACTTCACTGTGTACACTAGTAAATTTTAGCTTGTTTTTTTGATGAGGTTTAGTCGATTATTAGATGCCTATTGGTCGGATAATCAACCACAATGGTTGTCAAATTTTTTTAGTCAAAAATTCCACACTTGAAATTGCTGTCACAATTGTGACATCAAGAGTGGTTGAACTATTGGCGAAAATGATGTCGAAATCATTGCTTCAACTTGGAAGAATTGTTGGCTATAGTGTTATTTATGTGACCAATGTAGGTCGAAATTACGACGTACAATCATCGCAAGAAACATCAAATGTATAGCTTTCTCGTCGATATGTCTATTCTTTGTTGGTCAAAAAAGCAACAGACAATTTAATTTTTTTTTTTAAAAAAAATATTATCAAATTAAGCACAACAATATTATGTCGTTGTTGTTTACTATTTACAAACAGTCACACATTTTCTATCTTATTTCACACAAACATGTTCTTTCCCGATCTACAAAAGCGGAGACACAAACAACCCCTCTAACTATCAGACCATCATGATCAATCCCCTTCTCGGCAAGTTATTTAGAAGCATGGTAGAATGAAAAATCAGTAAATGGGCTGAAATAGAGGAGAAAAGAGAAAAGGGACAAGCTGGTTTTAGACCAAAACACTCCACCATAGATCACAAAGTGACTCTTAGATACTTAGTTGAGAAAATATGGGACACTCCGAGTGATGAGGCTTTTTGCTGCTTTGTTGACTTCAAAAAAGCCTTTGACACTGTCCCTCGTCACAAAATATGGAAAAGAATGGAAGAGCTAGGAATACCTATGGTGCTAAGGACATCAATACATAGACTATATGAATAGGTTAAGGCCAAAATCAGAACTACAGATGGGTTATCAGAGTGCTTTGGCAGCCTTAAAATCAAAACCACAGTGCCTTATGAGATTTTATTGGATAGTAAGTCTAATTTAATTTGTCCATGGACTAAGACCTTAAATTATTGAACTTCTCTTTGTTTTGAGAAGAGTATAACATTCTCTACAAGTAACAGGGCCAACCACGTGAAAGTGGAAGCTCATCTGGCCCCTCCTAGGAGCCTCCTATGACCCTTTACGACATTTTAAGACCTCTAAGATGTATTCTTAGGGATCATAAATGGTTGTAAAGGGTCATAAGGGGTCCTGGGACACAACAACTAAGAAACATAATTGTAGGCATCATGGTCATAATTTTTTGGAGACAACCTAATTAAGTTGTATACCCAGATGATGCAGAGAAACTCCTGCACCTCCGATTCCAAGTTGACTACATCTGTTGCTCATGAATACAAGGTCATCCAATAGATGTATTCAACTTGGAATCGAAGGTGCATAAGTTGCACTCCATCGCTTGGGTATACAACGCAATTACGTTGTCTCCAAAAAATTATGACCGTGATGCCTACAACTATGTTTCTCAGCTATCATGAAATCTAAATTTATGTTTCTTAGCTGTCATGGTTATACCTTCTTCTCTCATTTGCTGGTGTAATTCCTCTTTGAGTATCCCCTTTCTCCTTTGCATCCAAAATGAACTCATTCCAATCCCTCACTGGAATAAAGGGAGGACACTCAAACTTTAGCGAGACTTCATACCACACAATGTTCATAGATTACGTTCAATGCGTTATTTACGTTTGTAAATCAGCGTTGCATACAAATCTATAGATGGTGCGTGGTACGAAGCCTCACACAAGCTTGAAAATGATAGTCAATCCATAGTCAAGGTCAAGGAACAAATGGAATAACCAAGAAAACACTATACGTTAAATCATGTGATTGATAGCAGATTGGGGCTCACCTGAGCCATAAACATGAAGAAATATTCTAAAAAAAGATGTAAACCATATATATACACACTTGAGGCAAAGAGAAGTTACGTCATATCCATATTAAAATACTAGTTACAATATGAAAATACTAAACTAACTAATTCCTGAGTTCATCTCTGCATATGATCGCAACAAAGACATGTGATTACAATATAGAGAAGGCATCGTAAAAATATAATTTCAGAATTTTCCCTAGCCTGACATGTTTTGCACTCAAATCCTTCATTGCGGATAAGTGGAGATGGGTGGATAGATGCAGATGAGTTGTCATCGACCCAACTAAAGTATCCACAACCATTATTTCCCTGTGATTCCCAGTCTACATTAGTTCTTATATTATAATGAATAGTATTTACATTAGAAACATTAAATATATACACAAATTAGCAACCTTTTTTCTATTTGGGTAGCACCAAAATTATCATCCAGGGTTGTTCCGTGTTCATGAAGTCTTCAACACACAATGCCCACCACCACATTGACAGTTTGGCACATTGACAAGATTCATCGAGCCTATATCAATAATGCACCGCACCATCGTTACTACATTTATTATTTTTATATGAAATACACCAAGGAGTACCATCAGAAATATTAACCATTTACAATAATGAAAAGTAAACCTAAATCAAATAGCTCATTTTTTATCAACATGTGTAGTCTCTGTGTATATAAATAATGAAAGAAATATGATCAAGCTGAAATAAAATAGTGAACAAAATAGTATTCCACATAGAGTGAATGAAATATACCATCAAAAGAAGGTGACAAAATCTTGTCACGAAGCAAATACATAGGAAATAAAAAAGGGACAAAAGAAAAGAAATAAGAAAAATCATTACGACTATAGAAAAATCATTTATAATATAATAAAAAAAAGAAATTCTCTTTTTTAACAATTTTCAAAATCATTAGGAGTATAGAAAAATAATTAAGACTATACAAAATCAAATTTTAGAAATGGATGGTTTTGATGCTTTTCCATTACAACAATTGAGAATTCATCATTTGGTATTGTGTATTCCATTTAAGTATGTCAACAATGTTCAAAATCCTGTCACCAAGCACAAACAAGAAATAAGAAAAATCATTAGGACTATAGAAAAATCAAGTTCTAGAAATGGACGGTTCTGATATTGCTTTTCCATTACAACAATTGAGCATTCATCATTTGGTACTTTTTGGTGTATTCCATTTAAATTTTTCAGTTGCCGTGTTTATGTGCATGTTCTTTATGTGTTTGGCTTCTCTCCCTCACAAGGGATACACCAATAGATAATAGATTTGAAAGCATAATTATTTGACAGTCTTTTTTCAGGATAGGCGTAATCATCCCGCCAACCTTAATTAGAAACATTTTTTATATATGTCAAGTACTTATAATCAGTATGCCCAACAAAAAGAGACTTTAGTAGTAAAAGCACATCCTTTGGTTTACTAGTTTACTTATAATCAGTATGTCCTTTGGTTTACTAGTTTAATCTGGTTTAAGAATGGTTTGTTTCATATTTGAATGTACCATTGAATGAAGCTTGGCTATATTAAGTACAATCTTAAGACTTGTGCCTCTTCAAATTCTCTTGTTTCCTTCAGACCTCCAAACATGTGTACTATGAGTAGCCCTCCAAAAAATGGACTTGTGATGATTTTCAAAATAGTACATGTGTTGGAGGACTACTCAAAGTACTACTTAGGAAAATCTGAATGCCTAGGCATTTGCACTCGTAGAAAACTGTGCCCCCATGTCCCATGGGATGCCATGCCTTCTCCAATGTTTATGTCATACACCCTGCGGTAGTCAGACCGTGTACCGTGCCTGTGCAAAGAGTATTATAAAGATATTATATTTTATACTTAGCAAGATTTTAATATTAATATTCTTAGCAAGATCTTTCTAAGTATAAAATATAATCTTGATTATACATAATCTTGCTAAGTAAAAAAAAAGGTGAATTTCATTTCTCATTTCATTATTTCATTTACGAAAAAAAGAAGTGCAGGGTGAGTGTGAAGGAGATAAGTCCCCTCATTTTAATATTAATATAATTTTCATATTCATTTTGTCAAAATAAATTGATCTTGCATACAAACTGTACGACATGATGCATTGGAGAAGGCATGGCATCGCATGGGACATAGGGGTACAATTTTCTACGAGTGCAAATATGTTGCACCATAGCCATTGCCGCTCTACAACAGGGCATGGATATCCATCAAAGCATGAAGGATAAAGGATTTTGTATGGTCAAGGGTTCCTCAAGCATACCCATGAGCCTAGGAGACCCTTAGTCCATGTGGATCCTAGTTGGCTCTGAATGGCTAAACTTAGTTTTAGTATGTTTTAGTTTATTTTCTTTAGTTTTAAGGAATTTGAGGGATCTAGACCTTAGATCACCCTCTTATATCTTTTAGGAAGTTGTTATTGAGTTTTAGTGCATTTTTGACAAAGTTACACTCCAAAGTTGCACAGATTGTGAAATATTATTAATTTTTTGCAACACTGTCGGTAGATTGTAAGTCTGGTTCTCCAATGACCACAACCGATTTCATGTTGGTTGGATCAGTTGGAAGACTTTTTGGAAGTGGTTTTTAAACCTTGTCCAATCATGGGATTGTCACAAGGAGATGATCTTCAAAGCAGTGTTGAATAAAAGAAACCCAAAAAACATTTTGAGTACGTTTTTGTTATCATACTCTGTCTGTTGTAAATAGGTCGATGGATTGATCATTCCACAAGTTCATTATATGCATTGTTTATTTGATTCCATCTTAGTTTTGACTGTCATTTGATTTCAAGTTTTAGTTACATTTACACAGTCGGTTATGAACTGAACACATGGCTTGATTGCCATAGAAAACCCGATCATGTAATGGTTAGAGAGTTTTAATGTCACTGCAGGTTCATTTGCACATCCATAGTTCTTGTTAGAGTTCATTTATCTAGACTTTGCAAACATTGTATTTTAAATTTGGTGTTGATCTATGCAAGAACCCAACCTCACTGACAATTTGGCTCGGGAAAATCTATAGTTGGCTCTGTCATGAAGGTGGAACCTTGACTTGCAGTTTCCCCATTGGATTCCAATGCCATTGGGTGAGAAGCAAGCCAAGGTTATGCACTTTAATAATATAAGTGCTTAGACTGTGGAAGGAGGCATATTGCTTCAAGATTTGATGCCCTAGGTAGATACTTTCCATGTATTTAACCAGTAAGAAGAAGACAAGTTTGCAGCAGTGTAGTATCAGGAAGGTTGAAATTAAATCATAGATTGAATTTGATAGTCTCGAGCACATTGAAGAATCCTTGGTGATTGTACCTACTATGTGAATCCATCGATTGACCATTCTAGATTGACCCTAATCTAACTTGATCAATTAGATTAGAGTGTCTCTGTGACAGTCAATGGTGCTAGGCTAAGTGGCTATAGTTGTGGAGAAGATTCAGTGTGACATCTTAGTAGATAGTACAGTCTATGCCAAATGGTCTTAACCCAAATCTAAATAATCAGATGTATAAGGAACACTATTACAGGCTCAAACCAGAGATTGATAGAATTTTAATACCGGAACTTTCTATAACAGTCACATACCTTATGTAAAGATTGAGCTCAAGCTGGGACATATCTCCTGTGCATGCGCTGCCCTTCCTTTTTTTAGAAATATGGTTTTGTGAAAGAATGGCTGGAAAAAACCTAAAGCTTCAAAGTCAACATGAGATATCATAGAAAGGCTTACAAACAATCCAATGATTCGATGTTTGGGTTGCTGCTTTATATGCCCATTGCTTTATTGCATAGCTGATAATTCTCTGGTAATTTTTTATAGTGATCTTATGGTATTTGAAAATCTACATACATAATAATGATGCTTATGAAAGATGTTAGTGAAAGAGTCCTGAAACAAGGTTAACAAATTTGTAGGTTTGGTGATGGGCAATAGAAATTTGACTTCCAGTCTTCCTACAGACTAGCAACTATGGGTAAAGCCTAAATTATCCAGCATGGGGAGGGGGTTTATTTAGAATTATAGACCATAAAATCACATGATTGTGACATATGAATCATAAGTAAAGGAAACTTTGCATAATAAAGCTTGATAGCGATTTAGAAAACAAGAGAATCAATGGGAAATGAGATGATCAATGTAATATAAAACAAGATGAATGAAATATTATTTTGTAATTGCATCTGATTGTCTCTATGAATGTTACATTTTTGCAAAGGTTTCACTTGTTTTCGCAAGTCATTTTTGTTTTAGTTTTCTGATTTGGTACTACTGTTTGTTAACCGTATTATCTTCATGATCGAACACATCACCAATATGAAAAATATAGTGGAAGTCGATAGAGGATAATTAATGTTTTAATGTGTTGTATTTCTATTCTCCTATGAATTCATGTTGATTATAGATCGATCCACAGATGGATTTGTAAAGTGTAGTCGAGGATAGTGAAGAAACGTTATACAAATTAGTGTACTGGTGTCGATTTACAAAATGGTTATTGGAAAAAGGTGACTGGCAGGGTGATCGAATGACAGTGAAGACCCTTGTGTGTGTATTCGATATTTGAAAATTGAAAAGGTGGAAGCTGAGAGCCATATTGGCAATTGTCATGTTGAAGGAGTTTATTAGCCCATTGAATCGATATTTACCTATTAATGGAAAACAATATTGAAGATTTTGTTCTATTTTAGGAATCTGTTTTGTGACAGTCTGGAATGTAACACGCACGGTCATGTGTTTGGAAAAGTATTAATGATTGTTTTAAATGTTAATGTTATCTCATGATAACTGGTTCAAGGAATTAGTTTGTGGTTCAGTATTAGAAATATAGAGTATCATGCAAATTCGAATGAATACTTACACAGTTACAGACAGTCCCACAAGTTGAAAGAACTCGAACCTGGTCCAAGAGGACCCGCAAGGCACGAACAAACAATGACTACAAATCGAATGGTGATAAGTTGGGTTTGTGATTATTCATTGATCCATGGTTTGAATTGACATTATTATTCTATTGGTATCAGATTGTGGTATTTGGTTGGGCTCATTCAAGCTTTGGTTGCCAAGATCTCTTTTGAAAATGTGTTGAAAAAATTATAAGAGTAGAATAGGATGGGCTCAAGTGCCAAAGCATAGAGGCTTTCAAAGTGGTGCCCTGAGTTCAAATCTCCACAAGACTAAGGAAAGCTCCCAATCTGTAAACAAGAGGGACAGGAAAGTTCTAGACTCATCTTAGGTAGGGACATCATAATGGAGTCTATTAGAGAAAGACAGTCCCTGATGAGAAAAATAGACTTTTTGAAAAATGTTTTCAAAAAATAATAACAATGAAATGGGATGAGCTCAAGTGCCAATGCATAGAGGCTTTATTTGATTCATAGTATATAAGATTGATTGGTTCATATAATATAATGCAAAATATTAGTTCTCATGTTGAGATGCTTTGTTTGTCTGACATTGAGGGTCATGAAGAACTGCAGGTTTATCAAGGAAGTCCCATGATTATGCAATCCTATTACATGGAGGTATGCCCTTTGGTCCAGGATTGATAAGATCAGTGATGAATTTTGGAAGAGAGATGTTTATCTCAAACTCACAAAGAAGAGTGGAAGAGCAGTGATTTTGAGGTTGATATGTGATCCTGACATTCAGATTGGGTATGCAGGTGTGGATTGCTTAAGGAAAAGCAATCTTGAAGAGGGGAAAACTGTAATGTCCCCCATTTTTTGGGTCAGCCAGCCCTAGTTTCATAAATAAATAAATAAAGATTAATAAATAAAATTATTTAAATAAGTTTAGTAACTGCATTTGAGTCAACTTTCCCAGCTTGTAACCAAATTACATTAAATAAACCAACAAAGTACTTGATGCAAGAGCATCTTTGGTGAATCGGTGAGCAACATCAACCAAAATCATTTTCTATTTTGTTTATTTGATTTTCTTCAGTTCTAGTTTGGTGGTTTGACAAACAAGTTAAAATATCATTTCTACTCTATGGTGATCAACTGTGAAATGGGAGTTTTGGAACAAAGCATAAACATCAACTATTTGATAGAGTACCTCAAATAGGAGATTCCTATTCCACTGTATTGTCCCTTGTCTGATCTTATGAGATTTGGGACTCAATTCTTATATTTTAATTGCAAGGTTCTCATTTCTGTGAAATAAATACCAATATCCTTATCTTCTTGAACCATAGACTTCGATTAAATCTAGTGTTTTTCTATAAAGTCTAATCTGTAGATGTCATGAAGATCATATTTTTGCAATCTTCTCATAATAAAATCTTCTCTGCAATGTCCCTGTCTCTGTGATGTCCTTGTCTCTGGTTTAGACAACTAAGGTGATCTTGTAAATGATTTTTCTTCTTTATTTGGATCAGTTACTAAAGATAAATCACAAGTTATACTATGTCTCTTGCTGATCAATTGACATGACCAGTTAACGACGTTAGTTATCACATAGATTATGTTGATTTTTTTATTGATCAGTAATGTTGGTTAATTACATCTGTATCTATAATCAATAATGATTTGGTCATGACAATGGCTTGCGCCAAATAACCCAACTTCATTCTTGGCTATAGTTTTCTAGAAACCATGTGACATATTTATACTTAATTCATTCTTCTACCATCTCGGTCTTTACAACTATATTCAATGACCCGTGTCTTGCAAGCTTAAGACTCAAACCATGCTTTCGACAATCCATTCCTTAAGTTATGATTTTCACTCTAAACTCTTGTGAGTTCACTACTCGACTCATTTTAATGCATTTAGTTCACAAGACTTTGCAACAATCTCAGCCACCATTTTTTCTATGAGCGAGGTTCTGTGAGTCCACTACTAATTCTTTAAGTACCTGAGTTACCATATCTTCTATGAGTCAGTTATTATGAGTTCAACATCCAATTCATTTTACCAGCCCACTTAGTGGAGTAGCCATTTCTTTTACGGCTAGACCCTTGTAAGCTTCAATGCTTCACTTGTATTCTTTACATCAAGAGATGCTCACAGATATAAAACTGCGTCATTGAAATTAAAGACATGAACAACTGCGTATTCTAAATTATTGGTGCCACTGGAAAATAAAAATGATAACAAGCTCTTTAAAAATCATCCATCCTGATACCATTTTGGCTCAAACAAAACTACCAATGTAGTGAACAACACAATCCCACTTACCCTGATAGCCCAAGGTCAATCAATAATCAATAATGTAGCTATAGAGCTAGGGTTTACTTGTCTATTTATAATTTTGTCATCTAATGATTTGGGGGCAGCACTGGAGAATATACTATTTCATGAAACTATATCATTAGGGTTTGCAACTATAACCCAGACTAGCAGATCAATGGGCCTATAATGCAAATCTTTTTTCCATCGATTGAAGAACCATTTAGCTTCCATTGGAGTTAAAATAAAAGTCTTTTGTTTTCTTTATCTATACAAAGGTCAAAATGTATGTAACTTGAAGATAGTCAGCTAACCAGTCTCGAAGCATAAATCAATGAATAAAAGAAGAAAATGATAATACTGATTGGGTATCTAGTAAATTAAATAGTTGAGAGAAAGAATGAAAAACTTCCAAAACCCCAGGTTAAGGTTTCAGCCGCTTAATCTCCTTCGCGCGCACGCGCTGCCCTTCTATTTCACCGGCCGAGAATAATGAAATGTCCTTTTTTAAAAAGTTATAACTGTGTTTGTCAAAATTTTGACTACCATGGGATTTGTCAATATTTTGACCAACACGGGCATAAATTAAAAAAAAACAATTTTTTCCTTCTATAATCTGACCAAGCAAAACCTTTTAATTTTTTTGGTCAAAAGTTTTGGTAGAAAAACTAGGTCAAATGTACTAGTGGTACAAGTGGTTTTTCTCTGTGTGTAGGTGACACTTTGCAGATTAGGTTGTAAATTTTAATTTTTAAAAGTGATTTGATCAGATTTATAGAATATTCTTGCTTGAAAATAAAGTACAAACACAACACACACATCAAATTTTGTACCATATCCCTAAAACCACACTAAAAGTGTATGTTCTTGATCATTTTCACAAGTATAAACAAGAATATCTTCCAAGCAATCTACCTAGAGTCAGATTTGGCTTTTAAACACGTTTGGCTCTAAAAGGTAGATTATTATTTAACAGGATTTTTAATGAACACCTCCATTCTAGATCATGTCAAGTTCTTTTACCCACTTGCGGGATTCCCACATGCATGAAAGTACGATTTGGCGCAATCCAAAGGACTACTAGAGGAAGTGAAGAATACTTGCACACAACCCAGTCACTCTCCTATTAAGGAAGAGTGTATTTGTTTATAGTGGGTCAAATAGTATCGCAGCTAAAGTGATTATCTCCCACTTTGGGTCATTCCCTCTCACCGTCCTCGTAAGGCAATTCTCAGGAGGCAAGCCCTCTAAAGATCTAATTTATCTAGCATATATAGAAAAACAAGAAATCAAACTTGGTTCAACAAGTTTGGGAGTTTGGTTCACTTAGAAAGTGAAGAGCATATCCCTATTGTTGTTCCTTGTTCCAAATACTTCAAGCAAAATTTGTTCTTTTTCAACCTCTTGACAAGGAGATTCTTATAAATGAAATGTTTGGTTAATTCCTCATCCCTTTCTTTCTACCAAGTTGAACTCACACGTTTGGATTTTTGATCCACTTCAAAAAGTGGAGAGCATATGCCTAATGTTTGTTCAATTTGGACGATAGTAAGGTTTTTCCTATTAAACTAGATCCAAAGAAAAGCCACAATTTAAGCAATGCAAGCTTGATATGAAAAATACCTCTTTTGTAGCTAGCAAAGGCTAGGTGCTTTTTTGAAGTTTTTGACATTTATTTGCTTACTTACCTAGTGGCTATCATTCCCATTCTAGCTCCTCCAACAAATTAGTCAACACAACAATACAAAGTGAAGGAAACCAAAAGGAACAAATTGAAATGCAATTAAGTGTTTTTAACAAGATTTTGTAAAGAAAATTTTAACAACTTAATGCAAACAATTTAGTTCAAAGTAGGAAATTTCTTTTTATAAGCATCCAACACCTTAATGTAATGTTTATAAAGCTTTTCTTCTAATTCCAAACTATCTAGAATTGAAGCAGTATGGATTTCCTTTAGACGTTTGTTTTGAATTCTTACCTCTTTGCACTCTTGAGTAACTCTGCTTTCTAGTTTCTGTACTTTCCTGTGTCTACTCATCTGTGGGAAAAACACAGACAGAATGTTAGAAAATAGAATTTAATAATTTGATAGAAAATTTAAACAGAAAATGCTAGGTTAATAGGCATCAGTTAAAAGCTAGTAGGCGTTATTTTAAAGATCACAGGCATCACTTTATAGTGACTCAAGCGACTTTTCAAAATTACTAAGCGTAAAACTTTAGCTACTAAGCATTACAAATAACTGCAAATTGCGTAAGATAAAGTATCAAAGGTGACAAAGAATAGCTAATAGGCGTCATTTCTCAGATTTTAGGTGACGCTTTATGCTCTCAGGTGTAATACTTTATTTTGCAGGCGCCGGAAGAAGAAAAGAAAGAATAGAAATAATCTTGTAGGTGTTAGTTAACTCCTTCTAGGCATCATCACAATGCTCATAAGTGTCGCTAAATCCTTCGTAGGCATCTTTTCTCCTATTTTTTGCAAAATTGACATAAAAGTGAAGCCAAAAACACACAAAATTTGATAAAAAAGATAGAAATGAGGCTCAAAGCCCCACGGTGGGTGCCATTTGTGTGTGAGTGTTTACACCTTCATGAAATTAGGACAATTAGCAATAATTATATGAAAATACAATAGAAATTTAATCTAAAGAATTGCATTTAACATCCATATCATCTCATGGTTCTCTATCTAAGCTTCGTAAGTAGAGCTCTCAACCTTATTCTCTACTAGTGACAATCCTAGAATGAGAAAATTATGATAAAATGCCTAAATCTAGCTCTCAATTCTCAACTTTGATACACACATTAACTCAAATGCTCATGATAATGCTCTCAAATCTCACTATTTGCTCTCAAAATGCTTAAGATATTTCTCAATTGCTCTCAATTGCTCTCAAATTGCCTATAGTGATGATGCTATGCATTCAAATTTTCTAGTATATTTATGCTCTCAAAATGACTTCTATTTATAGTAAAATCCCAAGGGTAGGGGGTAGAGTTACTTGATCATGGTTTAGCCTTGGTTGAGTCAAAAGCTTTGAAATTTTTTTAAATGGGGGGACAATTTAAATGATTGTCTCAAAGGTTTGCACAAATAGACAAATTTGAGTGGTTGAGATTCAAAGTTGAAAATGTGTGATTGAGATTCAACAATTTGGAGTGATCCATGTGCATTGTGTTCTCAATTCTTATTGGTTGCTCAAATTATGTTGAAAGATATTAGGATTAATTAAATTCCATCAATTAATTAAATTAGCCATGTAAGGGAATAGGTTCAATTTGATTTTTGATAAAACTATACAATTAATTGATTAAAATCAATTATATAGTGTGATTGATCCCTTTAAGCTTTTATTTAATTATTTGATGTCATGATTTGATTTTTCCTTTGATGTAAATGATTTTATCTAATTTTGATTAATAAATGTCCATTTAAAATTGATTTGATCCATTTTGATGAAAATTAGAGCATTTGGTTAAGATTTTGCAAATTTGAATGATTCTAAGACACTTGCCCAGTTTTTGGTGTCTACAAGTATCAAAGCAAGTATTTGCATAATGGAAGACAACAATTGATGTGATAACATGCCAATGATTTGATTGTTGATAAAAATAAAATGTTATTGGTCTATGGCTTGACAATCCCCACCTTATCCACCACAACATGGTGAGTTTTTTGTTGAAGCCATTGGTCCAACCAATCAAATTCCATGTTTGGTTGGTGGTGCTCTCCTAGCATAGGCATTTGAAGTCCAAGGTGAAATTTTCATCTAATGCAATAGTAATAGTAGTAATAAAGATTGGCATCTCATTTATGTTACTGTCAAAAAGGTGCATTGGAAAAGTGAGAAATATTTGTCTCTTTTATCATTTTAGTTTTTTATATAAAAGTTTTTGTTGGTTTCAATTTTATCACAACAAGGCTCATATAGAGTTAGTTGAAGCATTGTTCTTGAAGTTGATGGTTATTAGTTAAACTCTCTTATCTCATTTTCTTATTTTCTTATGATAGTGTCATGATGTTTTTAATATGATATACAAGTGCACTTAAAAATCAAATGGAGAAGTAAAGAGTCTTTGATCATAAATTGTGTTGAGATATCTAATTAATGATATATACTCTGTTGAGATATAATTAATGATTTTTTTCATCTAGATTATTCATTATAGGGTGCATTATTAATTTGAAATTGATACTCATTATTTTTCTACCTTATGAACATGGTCACATGCAGTACTTATCTCTATGATATTTTTCAAGCATTTATTGTAGTGATAGAGATTTTAAAGATTCAATCTTTCTATCAAATAAAATTTAATATGTGAAAGTGGAGATTGAAGGACATATGTGGTTGGAATAATCATCTTTTCCATCTCAGACCAGCTAGCTTCTTGCTAAGAGATGGTATAGAACTTGAGAAGAGCATAAAAATTTAAAAATTGTCCCCACTTAATATACCGTCCAAAAAAGTTAGCACCCATTAATTGGTGGCTTTAGGACCTATTAGATCCCATTTTAGTGATTTCTAGATTCGAGTGTATTTATGCTCGATTTACTGCATTTGTCATTTTCTTTCCTCGAGACTTTGCACACTTCCCAAGCCCCAGATTCACTTTGAAATTAACCTTGTCTTGGACAAGGCTGACCCAAATTGGCCTTGTCCTTGGGCATTGCAATTAAGGGAGCTCTAGGCCCAATGCAAGGGTGTTTTATTTTCTGGTCTTAGTTGTGGTCGGCCTACCAATATTGAATCTCAAAATGAGTATAACAGGAAATAAAGGCCTCTCATTTTGACATCAATAACTATTGTGCAATCCATTAGCATCCAACATATGTGGAAGCAATCAATTGATCAAGTGCAAGCAAGTTAAGAAATTCAAGTTGTGCAATTGAGGATTTGGATTCAAGATTTGAAGGAAAACACCCATTGAAGATCTCCAAGTCTCCATCTCTTCAAGATCCATTCAAGCAAAGACAATCTTCTCTCATTGATGCAAGTTTCTCTCTTCCATGATGACCAAGTAGAGGAATTCTTGTAGTGCCCACCCCTTTACTACCATTTATGTTTATGATGCTAACCCATTCAGACCACTTTTCATGAATATTAGATCTTTGGTTACATTTAGTGATTTAGTTCTATGATACTTAAAACCGTTTGATTTATATCGTGTTAGGTAGATGATGATGATTATTCACATATGATGATGTTACTTATGTTATGAGTTTTACTAACCCCACACTTGCATGTGTATGTTTTACTATTTTGTTTGATGTGTTTGATGTGGTTGAGGGAAAGAGTCGTAGTTACTTGCTTGTGAGATCCACACGATCGGCTGATCCCCACCATTCCCTATACATACATACATACATACATACATATATATATATATACATACACATGTATATATATATATATATATATACATATACATACACATGTATATATATATATATATATATATATATATATATATATATATATATACATACACATGTATATATATATATACACACACACACACACACATACACACATGTATATATATATATATACATACACACATGTATATATATATATATATATATATATACACACACACACACACACACACACACACACACACACACACACACACACACACACACATATATATATACATGTATACATGTATATATATATGTATATATATATATATACATGTATATATGTATATATACATGTATATGTATACATGTATATATACATGTGTATGTATATATACATGTGTATGTATATATACATGTGTATGTATATATACATGTCTATATATATATATATAGACATGTATATATATATACACATGTATATATATATGTATATATACATGTGTATATATATATATATATACATGTGTATATATATACATGTATATATATATACACATGTATATATATATACATGCATATATATATATATATACATGCATATATATATATATACACATGTATATATATACACACATGTATATATATATACATAACATCCAGGTCTAAATCCCACCTAAGCCAATTATTGTCTTCAAATAGTGGACAAGTATCTTATCTGCTACCCTCCGAATTCGTCAAGGTGACATCATTCGTGAACCCTTTCTTTGAGCTTGATTATTACTTTATGAGTTTAGTCAGTTTTTCCTTTGTGCTTGGTTGTCAAGTGTCTTGATGTGAATTTTGATTTATTAATGCATTAAAGACTTAATTAAGGTTAATTATGAGTTTAAAATAATTATATCTTGTGAATATGAAATATTAAATATATATATATATTTAATTAATGAAAAATAATTAAATATCATTGATTATTTAATAAGTGTTAAGATACCTATAAACACCTGAAGAACTGTATTTAAACATACGACCACTAGACCATAGGAAGGGTGAATTGGTCCTTTACCTTGGTCTATTTCCCATGAGGCATTAATCAATTGCCTTAGTTAAAACTCAAAGAAGATTTCCATCATTGGAAAATATTTGCAACTTTCCTTACCTATTAGTGAGATGATAACCTAAACAAATAAACATGTCCAATAATACAACAACCAGAAACATAAAAAAAACCTCCCATAAGTATTTACTTTTGTATACATGAGTATATATGTCCAAATATACAAATATACTTCTAATTTGTATATCCCCATCTATATATATATATATATATATATATATATATATATATATATATATATATATATATATAGATGGGGATATACAAATTAGAAGTATATTTGTATATTTGGACATATATACTCATGTGTGTGTGTGTGTATATATATATATATTTCTTTCTTTCTCCCTTTGTGTGTGTGTGTAGAGTCACGTAAAAACCTTCACTTTATAGAGTTAGGGCTCAACTCTTTCGTATGTTTATGAGCACTTGAGCTAGAGAATGCCATTAAAGAAAAGAAACAAAAAATACCATAAATAATGTTATACAATGTTATACCTTAATCCATAGTATCCTGATATGTTTTCCATACATGCTTCTTGCGCTACTTAAAAAACATTACTGTAAAGTTTTTTGGTTAAAAAAGGGCTATTAGCAACACATTAACAATTCGAGCCTTTCATTCAAAAAGTATATCCTATCTACTATTCCTATATGCTAATCACCCATTAATCCTGATACATTCTCCTAGGTCCTCTAAATCTTTTGCCAAGTTAGGGTCCTCGTAGTGTCCTTTTGCTGCTACATACTCCTCAAGCCAATTTTCAAGGGTAGGTTTCCTTATTTGGAAAAAGTGCATCAGAAATTCTAGATTTCTCTGAAAAATTGGTCTTGCCGCCTAGAACCCATAAAGATCCTCTGAATAGAGAATTAGGTAGGTTGTCACTAACCGATTCCTAATCATGAGCATATCATAATTCCCTAGGTGTGAGATAGTGAGGTCATTTATAATGTTTACCATAACCTCATCTAGGTCTATCAATATATCTTTAATAAATACTTGTCTACACACCTTCACCACCTGAGAACGGTCGTTGAATATATGCATTGCAATAGCTATCAACATTGCCGATATGTCAGGATTTTCTCTGTATCTATCCTTGCTTTGAATGAATTGGCCACCTAAGCTTCGTAGGATAGCCCTCTAGATCACTTTGCTCTTCACATCCACTATTTTCCTTATCCTATCCAAAGTGACTTTTGAGTCGAAGGCCATCTTCCTATTAGAAATCCCATTAATTAATGTATTATTATTAATATTTATATATTTTTAATTAATGGATTTTATTGATGATTGATAGTGATTAAAAAAATACACACACACACACACACATATATATATATATATGAAATATATGTATGTGTATATGCAAAGATGTATTTTAAACACAAGTGTATGTGCATGAAATTTCAAATGGAAAAAAAGAAGAAAGAGTGAAACTTATATTTGAAATTTATTTTTATATAATTTAATTATATTGTTTCTTAGTAATTATATTTAATAAATTAATTTATATAAGGAACTTTATAAATTAATTTATAGAGGTAAATCTTATTGATGGTTATTGGAATTTAATTATATTGTCAATTAGTAATTATACTTAATAAATTAATTTATATAACAAAAATTATAAATTAATCTATAAAAGCAAATTAAATGTTTGTTTTACTTTTAATGGAATTTTGATGCAGGTGTATTTTATAATACAATATTTTAGGAGGAATAAATTGGAATAAAAAAGTTTTAGGATACACCAAGGATGATTCAAAGTCAATTTCAATTTGTGAAGAATAAATTTGATGGGTTAAAGGAAGGAGAAATCTAGAAGCTTGGGAGTAGCGATCTAATTTTTGAGAAAATTTACACCAATCATGTCTAAGGTAATTTTTCTATGAGAAATTAGTGTCACCAAACTTTCAAATTAATATCAAGGTTTTGAAGACTAAGATGATACTCTTAAAAACTATGTATAATACATGTAATCAACTTCAAAAATCCTTTGTATTGCTATTGTCTCTCTAGGATTTAATATGCTTATCTTGAAATTTGACAAGTGATATTTTGGTCACTAGTTGTTCCACTCTAATGATTAAATATGGCTACTAGATATAGCTCCATGTCTTCCAATTTTGTAAGGAGGAATTATACATCTCAAATGGATATTTCCTTTCTTTGTAATCCTTATGTTTGAAAAATGACATTTTAGCATCATATGCTTTAGGTTTAGAAGTTACATTTCTTAGAGCTTATTTTTGTATGGTTATTTAGAAGTTGAATTATAACAACTCTCTTTGAAAAAAAACATGCCCTCATATTACACAAAAATTAAATGAAATAAACTTAATCTCTTGGAAACTTTGAATATCAAGCCCAATTTCCTCATTTCATGGTTTCTTTTGTGAGGACAAATGTTTATTTGTATTATATGACCAACTAGGCACATACGATATACATGTGATTGACATCTTTGCCTCATGACTTTGGCTGCAAAATGAAGTATATATTAGGTGTCTCTTCCATCATATATGATGTACATTGAGATAGATTTCTAGGTTATTGTGGTTGGTGCATAGTTTTGATAGGTTCACTAGATAAACCAATCTTCATGGGCATAAATCACATCTTGACTTCTTATTTTTTTAGTGATAAATTTTTTTAAATGCAATAGAATGCCATGGATAGATAAAGGAGTAATGAACATAGAGAATTCTTTTGATAGATTTTGTAAGTTGAATGGAATATGAGACAAATAGGTTTTATCCCAACATGTCGATGTAGAAGTGGTCATGTTATCTAATTATGATTTTTTCACAAAACCATATATATTTGAAATGACATTGAAAATTGTTATTGTGGTCATCATAACTCATATGTTTTCTATATACATAGGATTTTCCACAATATCATATATATTTGAAATAGTATTGAAAATAATTATTGTTGTCTTTATAGATCTATATTTTTATATACTACATTACGTAATTTTAAAATTCATTTATGTTTTCCCTTAAATGGCCTATTGACTATGTTGCACCTCCTATGGCTGCAACTACTAGTGACTAGAAATCACACCTTGGTGTGCAATGGGTATGCCGAAGATATATCGAAGGTCAATTATAGAAAGATATATAACAAGGAGAGGGGCATATAGATAACAATGACATTACACTTTGTGAGTACTTATAATTCATTTAGATTGTTTTGTTTTAAAGTCGACTATTAATTACCTATGAGAACATCAACTACACTTAATGTGGAAAACCATTTTTTTAGGGAAATCATAACTTATTCCATAAAATATTAAAAAAAATCACAAATCATAAACATGATAGTTTAATTCAACAATTCAATAGTCATCTAATTATAAAGTGGTTTTGATGTTGGCCTCAAGTGAATTTAATAGTGATCTTGTCCTCAACATAGTAAATTTTTAAATGATCCAAAAATTACATAATTGTAGAATATTTAAAGCAAAAGTAAGAAAAGGGTTTTAATTCTCAAATTTGAGATGCAAACATTACAAGAGATCTAGAATAGACGTGTTGTTTAGAGAGGAGTGTCCCATCAAATCAGTAGATCCACCATGACTGAGTCTACTTGTTTCCTTTTATTTGTGCACATGCTCACCATGATGGGATTGTCCACTTTTTTATGATGCTCTAGATGTATTTTATTGTGAAGTGATGATCTCCATCAATCATTGTGTGTAAAATAGCATCTCAAATGCCCAACCAAATGATTCATAATGTGTTCTTCTTCATGGACTCCATTCTTCTCATCTTGCCAAGCTTGTACCCATTACACTTTATAGGCCCTCGGAAAAGGTAGCAATATATTCATAGTAACATGTATCGATTTGTCTATCTCTGAGCTAATTCATTAATCCAACACCTAGACATATTTTCTTTTGGGTTTTCAATTACAGAATGTTCTTATTCTTAGTTAAGTTAGTTCAGAGCATATACAAATATTGGGTATTTTTGGGTAAGGGATATTTGTGTTTTTAGGATTTTTGAGGTTGAAGGGTTTAAATTGATTGAACGACATCAAGGAATAATAGGAAGAATCAATGAGAATGCACCCATCTCCACTTAGGTTTAGGATTTTGTAATATTGTTTATATAGTTGGTGCATTTTTTTTTGTTCTTGACTGGGCTCATAGTGGATGAAGTATGGTTGGAATGGTTTTTTTGACACCTCTTTTGATTTTGTTCGATCCTATATTGATGTTTGTGAGAACAATGCTCTTTGTGGCAGGTGCACATCCATTTTCTATTGCAGGTTTTGGTCTCGCGGTTCTTTTTTTTCTTTCATGGATGTATATAAAATTATAGCTTTACACAAAAATACATTGACACTAACATACTGGTCACTATATTAAATGCAAAATAACTTCAATACTTCCATAGCATCTAAGGGGAAGGAATCCTATTGGTAGATGTTATAGAAGTACGATCCATTTCCTTGGGTTTCTAAAATGAGGAGATTTAATGGAGCTATTAATGCAAATTTCTTTTAAAACAAAAATTGGGTAAAGACATCCCATTAATACATATACCAATATCTATATTCCTTGCATTTGATGTTTGTTTACTACATTTGTTGTAGAATAAAAGTAGTGATGTAGATATAACGGCCAAGAATATGGATTGAGGAGGTTGTAGGTTCAAGTCTAGCTTGAGTTGCACTAAGGTTCTCCTAGGCGTAGCTAACAATACATAAATGTACAAATAAAGGAGACATTCTCATAGATCCATGAGAAATGAATCTCCAAGACTTAAGGTTAAGACAAATATTTCAAGCCTTACATATTTTTTTGATTTCATTGTACATATGAGAAGTAAAATGACAGAGGAAAATAATACGATGGTGTTAAGAGCGTTTGATACAAAATGAACATGCATAAAATTATAAAATGAGAATAGAATATAAATGCATTTAATCTCCTTACCCATGAAAGTTAATGGTAGGTTGAAAACACATCCAAAATAGCAAGGTCTTTTTTTTACCAAATACCATTTTAATGACGGGCTTGAATAGTACCTGTAATGATGGTGATATCATTGTGAATTTGAGTAATGTTGAGGGTGTAATTTGTAATGTCCCTGCCAGGGAACCCATAAGGAATCGGGTCTTATGACCAAAAATTGCAACTACCAATTTTTTTTCTAACATTACATCATTAATACATTTACATTTACATTCCTTAAGGTTCCCTTAATGAATTCATTTACCATCACCAAGTAATGCATTTTATTACTTAATCTAATGCAATTGTATTTATGTTTCAACTTCAAGTTACATTGAGACATTGCTTTCAATCCTCATCAAAACCAATTACATAAATGAGATAATTGCATTCATTTTGCACAAATATTCACTTTTAGAAATGAATCAGAAGCACCTCATTTATCTAATACACTAGATAAATTATCCTTTCCTCTTTCATTTGTTTTCTCCTTAACCTTATCCATGCACTATCATCACATAAACTTTCTATTAAAAGTCCCTACTTTCCATTTTCATTTCAAGGATCTGAATAGAAAAAGAGTATAGTACTTAACCATCTATTACTAACCAATATAACTCATTTACTAAATCATCTTTGTCACAAATCTAACTACCACAAATTATTGTATATATCCAGTTTAAAGATTAAGATTAAAACCTAGTTTAAATAACCTTACATCATACACATTGAACTTAAACATTTAAGAACATTAGGAAAGAATTACATCTTAATACTACTTTCAATAACATAAATGTTTTCCTTTCCCTTATTATTTTCACCTAGAGATACCCATCAACCCTTAGCATATCTTTTCACTAATCCACATATCAAAACATGTTTCCTTTTAAAGAAGTTTACATCCATAAGTACTTGCATTACAAAGGTTTACATAGAGCCATTATTTTCAATTTCATTTTAAAACTCATAAGAGAGATAAGGTAGCAAAGTTACTTAATTATAATCCATAACTCATTAACCAAGATTCAATCCCCTTTTGAGATTCCTAATACTACCCTTCCCACATACATAACTTCTTTCTTACAATTTCCATTTACAAACATAATTACAGTTACAGTTACTACACATGGCCTGAAGGCATACAAAGAGATAATTACAACAAGTTGCCCAAGGATTACAATACATCTTTACATCTCGATTAAAAAAGATAGAGATATATGATACAAGAATGGAAACTTCACCACTGAACAACTTAGAATCCAAGCCACAACAAGAACCACAAACAATACCTCGAAAGAGATTTTCCACCCAACCATGTGAAACTGGTAAAGTTCCACTCCCCGTGCTAGGAGATAGAACCAAGGTACTCTCAAGACCTTAAGGAAATATAAGTCTCAAATACCAATAAATGTAAGACTCAAAAGCACAAGAATAAAGCACATCAAATATCATCATACTATAACACCGAGGTCAAGGTTCTAGGAGACCACCTAAGTGAGTGTCATCACACAACCTGTATATTGGGATCCTTCCTGGAAACCATGTAACCCCAGTCCCCCCTTTTTGAATAGGGATCCATCCTGCCAGTTATCCCTAGTCCTAGTACTCCAATCAGGTCTGTGTGGCCTTTATTATATTTTCTTTCATTATCTTTTGAATCCCCCCTTCCTAGGTTAATTTTTAAGGTTATCACTTTTTACAAACCCACCCATAGGATCATCTGGCAACCAATTTAGGGTTCCAACACCTATGGTGAGCCACTCACTTAGGGTCCCTAGTCCCTTACCCCATCACAAATCAAAGATACAAGATAATACTTCCAAGTCTTGATCCATAGGTTTAAGAAACTCCCCTGTGCACTTAAGCCCTCAGAGAAAGTCCTAACCTTAGCCATATACATAACAAGAACCCTTGGAAGGATGTCTATCACAAGACAACTCAAATCACAGCATAAAACTTGCCACATGCATAAATACAACTCTCCATGGCTAATTTATAGGTCTAGGGAACCCTCTCATGCACATAGGCCACTGAGATGAGTACTAGCCTCATAAACTAAGCTCAAGTATATGCCAAGTGTAAAAACACCATGTTGCATCAACAAAACTAGTAATGAACATACATAGGTGATACAAATTTCCACATGAATTAACACAACATTTTGATAAACTTAAAGCAATAAAATGAACATTAAGAGAGGTACAAAGATGCAGACAAAGACCAAGATCAAGGTTGGAAGCTACAAACCAAACCCCAAGACAAACAAGTACCCAACACTGAAATCCATGGCTCCAAAGTTTTCAAAATAGGTCCAAATAGAAAATAAAAGTAATATAAATTATAAATTAATAAATATAGATGGGGAAAATATTGTACTATAAAGTAATGAACTTGCAGGGATCTATGCATGACTATTTATAGAAACATATATATGATTGTCATAAAAATACAGTCTCGGTGTGGTAAGAAAAACTTTTTGTTAAACTATTGGATCTTCCTAATTTTGACATATGTTGGATAAAACTTAATTGCACACATTCTCACTAGAGGGATTTGCAAAATAAGGTTTGGTTCAAAATTTATTTACAACATAGTATGGGTATAGGAAAATAAACCAGAACACTTTGTTTGATTCCAATTAACATATTTTTTTATTATCATCCTAATTACAAATCATTTCATAACATAAAATTTTCAGATCATATGAATAATATAAATATTTAAGAACACACACATATGCACAAATATATATACCAAATTATAATCATATAATCAATCAGAGACTTCCAGGAAAGATTTTAGCATTAAAACTATACAAACATTTATAGAATTACTTCCAGGAAACACAATAGAAATACACATAAGATAAGACATTTACATTTACTTTTTAATACACACTAAAAAATCATATGCCAATCTAATATTATATCCTACACAAACACATTTATACACACACAGGAAGAATGGAGATTCTTCCCAATTTAGACCCTACTTGGGTCCTGCGGAGAATCATCTTCCCTTGGCTGGAGACTCTCTAGAAGCCTTCAAGGCTTGAGTAGAT
The DNA here is from genome assembly GCA_027943335.1 of Chamaecyparis obtusa. Classification (NCBI taxonomy): domain Eukaryota; kingdom Viridiplantae; phylum Streptophyta; class Pinopsida; order Cupressales; family Cupressaceae; genus Chamaecyparis; species Chamaecyparis obtusa. The sequence continues at coordinate 1,811,434 of BSBK01007311.1, forward strand.
AGTCTGATGGAAAGATTCCTCTAGAAATCAAACTCTAGCAATCCACACACACTTGTCTTCACCAAACAGAGACTCTCAAACTCACAGAAAAACTCCAATAAATTTTTGGAAAAATCAATGTAGGATACTCCAAAAATATTTCAAAAACTCCCCCTCCAAATCACAAAAATACAAATATTTATCCCCCAATTATGTGGTAACCTCCTAAACAAAAATCTAAGTCCACATGTAACCTTGAGAGTAATCTTGGTAATATCTGCACACAACAACATTTTAAAGATTTTTAAGGCACGCTCAGACCTGTGTAGTCAGGTGGAGTCGATGCCTAGTACCTGCATCTTGCAACACCAACCAACATGCATACATGTATATATATAAATAGATAATGGAAAATAATGAGGGAGAGTGCAACATCGTGTGGACCTCTTGTAGGAGTAACTACGACTGCCTCCCCTCATCCTACACTCACATCAGACAATGACGTCAACAAAGCATAATTGGATTAGTGTGGTTAGTACCAAAATAATCTTTTTTCCATATTGTATAACAAGAATGCATCATGACATATTCATGTAAATGTAAATCATCTATTAATTTTCACAAACCCATTTAACCATTAGGCATGTACTCAAAATGTCCCATTATCAAATCAAGATAAACAAATCATATAACCCTAAATGCATTAATCATGTCTAATCCCAAGTAATGTTATTAGAGAAGGTAACACATCTAACCCTTAAGTGATTATAATCAATTAACCTAAGGTAAACATAAATATTAATAATGAGCATTTCACATAGAAGCATATAAGTCTATCAGGTGATCCTTTTAGCATTAAGGTCCTAAACTATCATTGACACACAAGAAGATGTATAGGAATATACCTATGAAATATTATTATTTCCCACATTAAAATATGAAGTTATGGTGAGTTGGAAGAGGTTCAGTTTAAGCAACCATCTCAAGAAGGATCATTCTCACAGATAACTCTTCCTAATTTTTAGTGAGCATAACCAAGACTTGATAGGGTTGGAGGGGCATTACATAATTGGAAGCCCCCACCACTTGACTTGCTAAGTTTGGTCATAAAGGAATGCTCCAAAGTCCAAACCATAAACTTTAAACCCTAGTCTCTTTTTACAAATTGATCTTTGCAAAACTGTAAACAAAAATTCATCGCTTACTGAATCCAACATTGTATATGATCTATTGCCTTGAATACAGATTCCTAAGATTTTCCTTGAATAAAAGTAGAAATAAATTTTTTGTTTAAGAGATGTAAAATTTGAAAGTACCTGCAATATCTGCCAGTGCCCTAAACAGATTTGCTAAAAAGTTTTTGTGCACATAAAAAATCTACCATAGTTAGGAAAGATGTAGGTATTTTCTCAAACACATGGTGTGTGGAAGGAGGAGAGAGTCGTTAGAGGGCACCAGCTATGGTGCAACATATTTGCACCCAGTCAAGCCATCCAAATTGAATGCCATCATATCATACATGTGCAATTTGTAGCATTCATGGATGTCAGTACTGTACCATACATTTTTAAAATATTATAACCTCCCTTTGTTCTATTGGATTCAAATAATACTGAATAGAGGTAAAATGGATTCACCACTATTCAGATGTAAAGGGGGAAATATGAGATCTATTCTCAAACCCAAATTCCCCAAAGAAGAGATCTGATTTGATCAACCAAGATGTTAATACATAATCGAATCAATTTGTTGGTAAATATGGAAGAGAGAGAGAGTAAATCTAATATTTCCCTATGGAGGATATGATGTTTGGAATAATTGAAATACAAATACTAACCTCAAATTAGGGCAGATCTAGAAAATGTTGAATTTTGATGTCTGTGTACACTTTCAAGAAAATCTGAGACCTATCCTAGACTGGAAATGCCGAGATAGAGAAAACCCATAAATCTTTCCTCAAGATGGCTCAGCTCGGGTTTGACCCTCATAAAAGGTCAAATACTACATTCTTTATTTGAAGTCCGATTCGAATTCTATTTGCAGATCTCAGAAGTTTGCCGAAAAGGGTATCCAAATTCGCTCTTAGATCCAAAATTCCACATCTGTACCTACAAGAAAATGGGGGTTTTTGTTGCATGGGGGGTTTTCCTTGGTCAAACCCCAGTTTAGGAATTAACCTTGAAATTGAATTGAAATATAGTATGCATAAACAAAGAAATTGAAACAAATCACCTCGCTTATGTTGAAGTCCTTGTAGAGGATTTGAATCCTCAAATCCACAAGTAGGAATGCTTCAATGGATGTAGGATGAATGTAGGACATCTCCAATCAATGGCATTTGATCTTCAACACCAATCTTGACTCTATCTTTGCATATGAGAAGGCTTGAATGAATGGAGAAGGATGGATCATCAAAGGGGGCTCCAAAGAGATTGAATCCTTCAATAGCTAACAATGGATCTCCTTAATGGATGAATGCTTGAAGACTTTCTTGAATGCTTGAATTCACTTGAGAGCTCTAGATGCTTGATTTCCAAACTTGATGATCTTGAGAGAAATTGCTTGAGGATGAGATGTGAAAATGAGAGAGGAAGGCCTCCTTTTATAGTGAACTGGGGCACAATCCTCTAGAGGGGCCACCTTGGAGAATTAAATACCAATTAGGTCCTAACCTTTAGAAAATATACCTAGATTAAATGAAATTAAAGGATTTACCATCCTGAAACCCAAAATGATTAACCCGGAGGCAGGTAACTAAATATCCTGAAGGTCCGAAGCTTGGAAATTCTGGAAATTGAAATTTGGAGAAAGGGGTCAAAATCAAGGTTGGACCTGACCTAGTCAGGTTTGAGCTTGACCCTGACCTAGTGAGGTTTGACCTTGACTCTAACCTAGTGAGGTTCGACCTCGAATCTGACCCTGGTCCTGGATTGGCTCAGAGCCAAGTTAGGAGGTCCCGGGGATGCCTAGAAACCTAAAACTAATGTCAGAACATGATAGAATGTCAAGGATAGACATAAAATCCTATGATTACTATGATGAAGGAAAAGAGGATCTATTTCTAAATCCTACCTAGAAAATAGAGCCATGAAAGAGGGAAATTTAGTAGAATCCTTAAGATCCTAACCCCAATTTCACCTAGAATGAAGAAATCAAGTGCCAGGAAGAAGTGGAAAGCGGGGAGAAAAGCCAAATACATGCAAAGACCTGATCAAGGTGCTTAACATGACCCCAAACCAATTACTTAGAGGGATAAATGCTCTTATCATGGAAGTGCTTCCATTTTAAGATGATACATTAAGCCCCCACTTTAGCAAGAGTATGGACTCAATGTAAACTCTTGGTAAAGGAGATTAGAATAGAAAGATAATCTTATAGTAATCGAAGGGACAAAGAGAAATATTAAGCCCCCTGGGACTCAAGTCTTTGTCGACTCCTAGATCACAATAAGAGAAACATCTCTAGAGAGAGAAAGAAGGTGTGATTACCTCGCCCAATGAGAACCTATGTCCCATTGTGAACCACAGAGGAAAATGGTGCAATTGGAAAGATGGAATTGAACTGCCTAGTGAATGTGGCTACTCACTAGTCAACCCATTAGGGATTTATCCTTAGGAATATTCTATTCAATAAGAATAAAAAAAATAAAAATAAAAGAGATCTAGTCTTAAGGACACCTCTGACCTTAAGGGATCAAAATATGTGTATGCATTTGAAACTGGAGGGATCAAGAGATCCTAAAATATAAAGCCATGCTTTAAGGATTAGTTACTAATCCAAAAAGGGAAAAGAAGTATCTTGAAAAATATACGCGTATTGAAAAGTGCATGTGTACAACAGGTGAGCAGAGTGTATACCCCCACATTAAAGTCATTGCTGACACTTATGAGCAATGGCTTTAACGGAAACATAAACAACTCCACTGATTACGTTTCCATGTCGAGATGCCCCCAAATGAAGACAAATCAAGGGAAATATCACAGAAACATACAAAGAACACGGAAGGGATCTACCTGTAATACCCTAAAATTGGCACCTATTAAATTCAATTAATTTTGGTGCATTTTCGTCAATTTTACATCTTCAAAGTCCTAGTTCCCTAGGCAATTTCTCTCTCCTACCTGACTTAATTTGACTTGATGTCAATTGCAAAGACCATAAATTGCATTAATCAAATATCAAAATTAATTCCTAAAGTCCTTGACCTTAATTAGCTAAATTACCCCTATGATAATTTAATTTAATCCTAAAGTCTTAAGTGCTTAGAATTAAATTAAATCCACCCCATTTGGCTAATTACCCATAAAAGGAATTAATAATTGCTTGATATTCGAATGGACACATCTTGTTGAATTAATAATTCAAGATATTCGAAAGGCCACCTGTGTGGCATTTTCCATTTTTTTTATTAAGTAATTCAATGCCTTTTTGTCTCAATTTGGAAATGAAGGGTCAAGAGTTTCAAATCAAGAAACTCTTCATTCCTCTTTTGGCTTTTCTATTTAATGGACCTCTTTTTCTCATTCAAGAGGGAGGAATTTTTGAGAGCATCTCTACTATAGTCAATTTTAGTTTCCATTATTACATTGTTTTCAAAGCTTTATTGCATTAATTAGCTTAATATCTCATTTTTAGTTTAAATATTGCACCTCATATTAGATTAAATTTGCTTAATTGTTCTTAGCTTAATATCAACTTTATTTCAAGTTCTTTAGTTTAAATTGCATTTCATATATATTCCAAGCTTTTAGTGTAATTGCATTTCTACATTCCTAGATTAATTGTACTCATTTCTAGATTAATTTCATCTTTTTTTCATCTTAGCTTTTTAAAATCCTCCATTGTAGAATAGGTCTTATGGTTGTTGGCTCTCCAATCTGAGAGTAATTAAACACCCCATCTACCTAGGAGGCAACAAGTCACTTCACAATGAATTTTAGATTGAGTAATTCATACTCTCTCTTGTAATTCGATCATGTGAGTAATGACTATGTTGCGTTTGTGCCCGATTTAGAAGTCCACATTCAGACACACATTTTGGCGCCCACCGTGGGGCAGAAAATCTGATTTCTGGCCTCATTCTCATTTTTTTTTGATAAAAATTCATGCTCTTCCATGCATCCATACTACCTATGTACGGATCCTCGTGCGAGAATCTAGAGCATCCCGCGTGAGATTTTGCTCTTTGTAGCACTTCCTCAAGCAAGATTCTAGGACAGTAACCTAAATTTTCCTACTTTCTATCTTTCTATTTTGAATTTCTAACAGTTTTCTATTTGCTGTTGCTTAGTATTTTCTATCATTTTCACAGCATAACAGTTTTCTGCAGAACATTTGACCAAGAACTAAAACATGCTAATGGTTTGATTGTAGGCCGATAGTCGAAGATTGCTAAAAATGTTGTGTTTGTTTCCTGCTTTTATTCACATTGTCTAAATAGGGCTCCGTTAAAATTTCTTGAGGATTTTGATAGTGAGTAGGGACTTTGGCTCTTCATTACATGGAGGTGATGACCATGAATGAACCTGAAATCCTAATGATCTTACTAGTATGAAAAATTATTGGGGAAGCGGAGAAAGGTAGTGAATCTTTACGCTTCTACTTTCCAGGGGATTATGCTCTTCTCTCTCTGAGAGAACCAGAAACCCACAAGTTTGTAGTTGTGGTGGAGTGAAGCTGACTCAGTGATGAATCTTCTTGATGTGTTTGGGTGAGGAAACGAGATAGAGAAGTATGCTCTTCTCCCTTTGGGAGAACCAAAAAATTTGACCCCTGAATCTAAACCAAGTCCAGTGTCACCTTTAGAGGGCCTGCCAGTATTGAACCTCTGGGAAGGACCCAAGTGAGTACGCACCTATTGCTAGTGATTCCACCTCACTCTAATAAAGAACATTTTGTTGAGTCTAAAGACTCCAAAACCATGTTAGCTTCCTTCTCAAGACTTTGAGTATCATCTTGAGAAGGCTCCATCTCTTGTACTGAGCGGCGCCGCTCCTAGCCCTGCTTGTGGGGGTGTATGACTTTTGAGTGTTGGTGTGGCTGCGAGGCCTCAACCTTGTATCGGGGGCACCAAAGGTTAGCATGAATGGAAGCCTACTAAGAACTTGTCATAGCTAGTGGCCTACCCGGTTCACCTCTGAAAGGAGTCATAATCTTTGCGCAGGGAGGGGGAAGAATCTCTCCTGTAGATTCCCATCATAGGCATACACCTAGATGTTTGGAGGTGGTTGCAACACTGGCCCCTGCTACAAGGGTAACCTTTGAACGTACACTATTGAGTCCTTGGAAACACCAAAAACATGAGCACCCTCTAGGGGGTGACACGACTGTGTGAGGTGCTCATATGCACATAAGCAAGGGGGCAAAGGTTTTGGCTTCTCACCATTTTCTTTGTAGGACTAAGCTATGTGTTTGTTATCGAGTCTTAAACATTGTCCAATTCATTATCAAACAAAGACTCCCCTGATGCTATCAAGTTGCTTTGTCCTTGATAGGTCTGTTAATGACTACTTGTTTCACAACTGCTTGATTTGAACCTTTGTGTCTTTAAACGAATGCTTGAAATCCTAAAATGAGCTTGTTGATTAAACCTTTCTTCAAACCTGTTAGGAAACTAGATTTTATGTCAGATATCAGTTCAAACTATACTTCAAGATTCAACTTTTATCTTGAAAAATGTGTCTGATTATTAGATTTTGTACCTTTCTTGCGTGAGGTTTCACACTTCACAGCACTTTCTCGTGCAAGACCTTATTTTCTCATGCGAGACCTTATTTTCTCATGTGAAGACTGGTGTTCTCTCGCGCGGCTTGGTACTTTCTCACATGAGACTATAGCACAGTTTGCAAAAATAGAGACCTATTTGCTATTGATTGTTTGACTTTTTATCTGATCTTCTTTTTGTCTGAGGTCTATTTTTCTACTTTCCTATCGTTCATTGTTAGAAACTAGTTGTTTTGAGTTAGGAATCGATCAATCTTCGCTTTGACTTGTGTCATCTCTTGTTGGTTTACCTTATCTCTTTATGAATTTTGTATCTCGTGTTGTGATAGTCTTATCTCGGCTGTTCTAGCCACCTCTTTTGAGGATTCGTACTAGATCCATCTCGCATCTTGGCTTTTCTAGCCTTCTTTATCTCCTTTGCATTGTTTTTTTAGAGACCGAGTCTAGCTTTGTCTGGAATCCTCTCTCGTTTCATCTTTGTTTATGACTGTCATGACTAGAAGTGGCAAGACTTATCCTATTCAGAATCCTGATCAAGGTAGAAGTGAACCTCCTAATCAAGAGATAGATCCTCCTGAATCTGTTGTGAAATCTAAACTTTGTGAGACATCCTCATTTTCCTCATTGAGCACTTTGAAAAGTAGTCTGTCTCAACTGTCACCTCCGGTGTTTCAAGAGTGCTTCAACCCATTGTTTGAAGCTCAACCTGATTTTTCATTTCAAGACCAAGATAACTCGTACTTCCAAGAAAAATCATTGTTCCGCAACTTTGGAAGATCTCTTAAACAGACTAGTCCTATTATTGTGCCAATTAATCCTACTGAGAATAGTCCTATCATTGAACCTAGTGGTACTATTGAAGATATTTTTCCACCAAAATTTGTTAAATCTTTTGATCTTATTCATTCACCAAAGGTTACCTTGGTTGCACCTTTTCGATCTCGTTCACATCACTTTGTCAAGTCTCCAAATACTGTGCAAGTCTACAACACGATGGTAGATTCATTTGATTTCCAACCAGGCAAGTATTGTCAAAACTCTGATCAATCTCAAAACAATCAATAGCATGGTCAATCTTCTAATGAACCATGTCATGCTCTGCCTCGGAATGAGAAACCTCATGGTCAATCTCAACATAACTGAAATCTATTCCACAATGATGATCAATCTCGAAGAAAACCTCAAGGCGGTCAACAACCCACCTACTTCTATCATCCTCCTCCATTTGATCAAAACCAAGATGATCAACAACAAGATTAGGCTCAGAGTATTTATGAGATCCTTGGGATGAACCTAAAGTGATAACTCAACAAGATATAGATGCTACCAAAGCTAATAAAGGTCTCATTAGGATGATGGAGATCCTTCTTTTAGAGGAGAAAGAAAAGTACTTCCTTGAGCTAGCTAAACAAGGGGCCAAGTTACCCTAAGACTATCATGTTGAAACACTTGTAGCTAAGGAAGAAGAAACTAAGACCGCAAAGTTGCAGAAAATGGTCTGGGAAATGCAAGATCAGATTGGTCAACTCACGAGGAATAGAGGTCAACCCCCTCAACAATTTACATTGGAAAGTATTTGTCCTTTTCCTTTTGACAGAAGCATTCATATGCCACCTTTTCCTAGAGGTGTAGAACTCCCCAAATATGACAAATACTTGGGTACAACTGATCCCCAAGATCACTTAAGGGAGTTTGGTGCATTGTCTATGGAATTGATGCATGATTAGACATATCTTATGCATCTGTTTCCTTGAAGTTTGGGCGGACCTGCTATGGAATGGTTCTCTAGATTGCCTATTGGTATTAAAACTTTTGATGAAATGGCAAGTCTTTTTCTCCAACACTACTCACATAAAATTCAACATCTGGTCAACATCCAAGATCTTCACAACTTAAAATAGCGACAAGGAGAACCTTTCCTAACCTTTCTCCAAAGGTGGAGATAGTTATGCACAAAGTGTCCTCATAAATTACCAGAGTCTGAGAGACTCGACATTTTCTTGGACAATCTTGTCCCCAATTTTGGATACCAAGTGCAGTTGCAAGGTCCTCTTACGTTTGATAGCATGATCAGACAAGTAGTGCTAATAGAGGCCTTCATGATCAAGAAGGGAGAGCTAACTTTGAATAAGGACAATAAACAAGGATTCTCCACAAACAAGGATAAAGGAAAGACTGTCAATAAGAACAGAGATGTGGTAAATGATGGAGTGGTGGATAATGTTATTGCAAAGCCTTCAAAGCCTATTTTTAATCTTCCTTCTAGTATACAAGTAGCTAAGGCTTCCGAAAAGACCACAACTAATAATCAGGAACCTTCAAAGTTTTCTAAGAACAAACCTTGGCCAAAATGACCCAAGCATGATTTCACTCCTTTGGGAGAACCTCTTGATGTGGTCTACAAGACTCTTATAAAAAACTAGGTTCTTACTCCTTTGGAAAAGCATACTTATGACCCACAACCATGACCTTACTGGTGGAATGATAATGATTATTGTGACTATCATCAAAATATTGGTCATAAAACTTCTACTTGTCTCCAACTGAGACATAAAGTGCAAGATCTCATTGATAATGGTGACATCATTGTGGAGAACCATAATAAGAATTCAGACCACCAAGCTTTCAAGGATCCTTTTCCTCCTCATGAGAAGGGAGAGTCTTCAAACACTAAGAATACCAATGCTAAAGTCAATTACATGTATACTAATAATGACAATGTCATTGGTATGATCGAACCTGTCAAGATGGAATATTGTGATATGATCACTTCTAAGGGGAGTGATGACACTCCAAAATCTAAGACACCTTTTTTTTTGCATAGTTCTACATCTCGTTCATCCGAATCTGAATAATTCATGAGGAAGAGTTGTGTTGAAAGGTCTTGATACTTCTACATCCGCTCCTAAGCAAACATCGAATAAGAGACCTAATATTCCTACACCTGCTCCTAAGAAAAGCATGGATAAAACTATTGTTGGCCCCACCAACAAGAATACAAAAACTATTCCTACAACTGGCTCGGCTAGTTATAGTATTTTAGACCAACTTCAGTGAACTAATGCTCAGATTACCATTTTTGAGTTGCTGAAGATCTCGCTTGCTCATAGGCAGATTTTGGATAAGGCTCTAGCTGAAGCTAATGTTCCCAAGGATCTTGATCTCAGTCGGTTCCAATCTATGGTGGGTCATTTGACTTCGCCTCATTATCTATCCTTTTCTGAAGAAGATGACCACTCTTTAAGTCACCCGCATAATGCTCCCCTGCACATAGAGGTCATGATAGGTCCTAAGTGCATCCGTTGAGTGCTCATAGATAATGGTGCTAGCCTTAATATTTGTTTCGCTAAACTGCTCACTCAGCTAGGATATGATGAGAATTGCATAGATCCTCACAAAAAGATTACCATAAAAGCTTATGATGAGGAAGAATGCAAGTCCTAGGGCTTAGTCGTGCTACCTATCCACGTAGGTCCTATTGAGAGAGATGTTACTTTCCAAGTGCTCGATATTCCTCTCGCCTACAACATCTTGTTGGGTAGGCCTTGGATTCATGAGATGCAAGTTGTTCCATCCACATACCATCAATGCATTAAGTTCCCATTTCATGGGGCAGAAGTCACTGTACCTGCAAATACCAACTTCTCTTGCAATACTCTTATGCAAACTGTAGATAGTTTTGTTCTAGAAAATAGGGAATCCACTAAGTTCTATGAGGCTAAGCTAAAAGAGATGGAACAAACTTTGAGAATTGAGGATACAGGCATGGGAGAATACCGAATGGAACCTGTGCTATCTCTTGCTGCTCTACCTTTGTCTCCACATTCTTATGGGAGACCTTTTGAAGACAATAAAGTTCCTAATGCTCCTCCTCAATCAATTTATGATGGTGCCTTTGTGAGGGCCTCTATACCTTTAGAAGATGAGGATGAAGAAAGAGCTATCAGAGCTTGGATCTACAAAGGAAAAGAGATAGCTAAAACAACCACTCCAGATTTAGAGCAAGAACCATACAGTGAAGCTTTCAAGATCGTGAAGCGCTTCGGTTATAAGGGGAGTGGTCCCATAGGAAAAAATGATAATGGCTTGCTAAAACCTATTGAAGCTACAGGCCACCGCACAAAAGATACTAGTGGCTTAGGCTTTAAGAAGACTCCCTTTCATTTGGGGACCAAGAAATTTGTGTCGGCCCCTGAGACTGATCCTAAGCTTGAACCTGAACCTAAACAAGAAATTAAAGATACCACTCTAGAAGTGAATCTAGAGAACAGCTCTAACGAGGATACATTTCCATATCCTATCCCTCTGGATCTTGTGGCACTCCTTGCTGAACTTGATGAGCCTATCATACTTGTTCATATGGTAGAGTTTGATACTGATACTTTTTTTGAAGCTGATTCTCATAAAACCTCTTAAGTGCATCAAGTTACACATGAGGAATGGAAAGTAGCACTAAATGATGATCCTAATTTTACAGGTCAATGATATAGGCCACCATATTTTCAAAAGTACTATGAACAAGAACAACTTCAGCAAGCTATCAATGCCACAAGGGATAATAATGAGACTGATGATGCTAATGAAATCCCTACATCAATTATAGACTCACATGAATATGAGTTTGACTCTTTTTCTGATGTCACTTATGATGTAGACATAGATACTGTTCATGTGTATGAAAGACTCCTCGAAGTAGGTGAAGGGTCTAGCGCTAGGCTGCACGAATTAGACGCCACTAATGTTAACATGTCCTCTACCTCCAACATAAGGTCTTATAGGGATTTGAACATTCCTTTGGATGAGATCGCTTTAGGCCTTGACTTGCTCATTAGCGCTTTTGAGGGTTATACCATGAACGCAGTTGAACCAGTCACTACTTCCCTTTCACTCCATCGTCCCGATCTAATAAACTGGAACTCCCCTCTTGAATCCAATGAAGTCCTAACATTCCAGACTGATTATGATCTAGCCTGTTACCTCCACACAATTGAGCCTATAATGTCCTCCACTAGTGAGAGTAGTGTCAGCATGACAGAGGTAGATATCAAGTATCTCAGTCAAAAAATTAAAAGAAAAAATAGATTATTTAATGGTGAAAACCACTTTGTGGCAGTATTAGAGCCAAAAATAGTAAAAATAAAAGATGTATCCATGGGTGAAAACCTCTCTGAGGTGCCCAAGGATGAGGTACTTGATGCTCTTCCGAGCCACTTCCAAGAGAGGTCATCAGTATTGATTGAGCCAACACAACTGGTTAATTTGGGTATAGAAACTACTCCATAGATCATTCACCTAGCACAATCATTATCTGCTAAGGAAAAAAAAGAGCTCACAAGATTCTTTTAGAGCAAGAAAATAAACTTTTCATGGACCTATTCTGACATGCCTAGATTAGATCCCAATCTAATCATGCATCATTTGTCCATTGCACCAAGTATCAAACCTGTTAAACAAAAGCTGCGAAAAATGCATCCTCATGTAGCACTTTTGGTCAAAGCAGAACTTGAAAAACTCCTTAAGGCTGGCTTCATAAGAACTATTGATTATGTAGAATGGATTTCAAACATTGTTCCAGTCACTAAACAAGACAAATCCATTCAGGGGTGTACAGATTTCAGAGATCTCAATAAGGCATGTCCGAAAGATGACTTCCCACTGCCTAATATTGATATGATAGTTGACATGATAGCAAGGTATGAGATGTATTCATTAATGGATGGCTTTTCTGGCTATAATCAAATAAAAATTGTGCTAGAGGATCAAGAAAAGACCACTTTTACATGTGCTTGGGGCACCTTTTGCTGGAATGTCATGTGTTTTGGGCTTGAAAATGCTGGAGCAACATACCAAAGGGCTGTTACTACTATCTTCCATGATATGATGCATAAAATGATGGAGGATTATGTGGATGTTACTTTAGCCAAAAGCATGCAGTGAAGAACTCACCTCACAGACTTGGGTCCCATTCTTGACCGTATGGAACAATTCAGTCTTAGGCTTAATCCAAAGAAATGTGCTTTTGGTGTTACTTCTGGAAAACTCTTGGGCTATATTATTTCAGCTAAAGGCATAGAAGTAGATCTTGAAAAGGTACAAGCTATTATGGACATGCCTCCACCCAAGAATATCAGTCAAATGAGAGGATTACAAGGAAGGCTACAATCTATCCGGTGCTTTATTTCACAATTGGCCGACAAGTCACAACCATTTACTAAAACTTTGCATAAGAATGTTACCTATGAATGGAATGAGGAGTGTAACAAAAGACTTGCTCAAATAAAATAGTATCTTGCTAACCCCCCAATTTTGATGCCTCCTATTCATGGGAAGTCACTTATGCCTCCTATTCATGGGTGCTCTCCTAGCTCAAGAAGATCAGAACAACAAAGAGAGAGCTATATACTATATCAGTAGAACATTGGTTTCCTATGAAATGAACTACTCTGTCATTGAGAAGGCTTGTTTAGCAATGGTATTTTCTTCTCAAAAATTGCAGCATTATATGCTAGCTCATACCACCAGGCTTATTGCAAAAATTGATCCATTGAAGTACTTGTTGAGCAAGGCTGCCCTCACGGGTAGATTAGCAAAATGGGTAATGATCCTTAGTGAATTTGACATTGAATATGTGGAAAGAAAAGCCATTAAGGGGCAGGCGATTGCTGATCAGCTAGTGGAGGCTCCTTTGAAAGATCACCAACCTTTGAGTATTGAGTTTTCAGATGAATCCATCATGCTTCTCACACATCAATCTTGGAGCATGTTCTTTGATGGATCATTCACTCAGCAGGGATCTGGTGCAGACATTCTGTTTGTTACACCTCAAAGATACTCATTTCCAAAGGCATATAAAATCTTGTTTCCTTGCACAAACAACATAGCTGAATATGAAGCTCTTATTAATGGAATGAAGGTAGCCCTTGAATGGCATGTTGATGAGCTCAAAGTCTTTGGGGATTCTCAGTTAATTATCAATCAATTCAATGATGTCTACCAAATAAAAGATGACAAGCTAATACCTTACAAAATAATGGTAGATGATCTCAAGCAATACTTTGCACATATTTCTTTCCAGCAGGTTCCAAGGATAGACAATAAAGCAGCTGATGCTATGGCCACTCTAGCCTCAATGTTACAAATGTTAGAAAATGATTTCAGACATGAGTTCCTGGTGGAGACATTACACTACCCTGCTTATAATAATCCTAAATCTAGGATGATTTGTTCAGTCATTGGACATGATTCATCCCACTACCACCATATCTTTTCCTACCTTCGTGACCAGATCATTCTTGACACTTATACTCAGAATGAGAAGTGTCACCTCATTCGTACTACTTCATGGTATGTTCTCATAGCAAATGACTTGTATAGATGAGGTTTAGATGGTACTCTTCTTAGGTGCTTAAAACCCGATGAGTCCAAACGTGCGTTGGCTGAGGTACACGAAGGTATTTGTGGGTCTCATTCTAGTGGTCTGATGTTAGCCCAAAAACTTATTAGAGCTGGATATTACTGGCCAGATATGGAAAAAGAAGCTATTCAATATGCCAAGACTTGCAAGCAATGCCAATTTCATGGAAACTTGATTCATGCTCTTGCTCATGAGCTTAGTCCTCTCATTAGTTTCTAGCCATTTCAGCAATGGGCCTTCAACTTGGTTGGTCAGATACATCCTTCATCTTCTAGGGGGCACAAGTTTATTGTTACATCTATTGATTACTTTACCAAGTGCATTGAGGTAGTGCCTCTAGCTGTAGCTGATGGCAAGACCATTGCTATGTTCATATTGAACTATATCATTTGCAGATATGACATACCCTCATCTATTATCACTGACAATGGGGGACAATTCAAAAATAAGGACCTGATAGACTTGTGTACTAAATTTAGAATTATTCAGCATTGGTGATCTATCTATTACCCTCAGGGTAATGGACAAGCATAGGCTTCTAATAAGACAATTCTAAAAATCTTGCATCGAACAATTCATAAATCTGGTAGAGATTGGCATCTCTAGATTAATCCAGCATTGTGGGCCTATAGGACAAGTATCTGAACACCAACGAGGGCCACTCCTTTCACCCTGGTTTATGGAGCAGAGGTAGCATTACCTATTAAGGTCAAGATTTTGACATTGTGAATCTCTCTGAGGGGCCTCATCACTGATGAAGATAACAAAATATCCTGGCTTCAAGAGCTTGAGTTACTTGATGAATGCCGAAAGGTGGTGTTCGATCATCTCCGAGCATATCAAAAGAGAATGTCAAAAGCCTATAATAAGAAAGTCAGACAAAGAGAATTCCAAGTGGGTGATCTCGTCCTGAGAGAGAACCCCCAAAATTAGTAGCAGCGGCCCTAGAAAGGAAAATTTGAACTAAACTGCCTTGGTCCGTATGTCATTACTGCAGCATTTGGGTCTAGCGCTTATCGACTCTCCACCACTGAAGGAGAGCAACTCAAAGAGCCTATTAATGCTCTTCATCTGAAGAAGTTCTATAGTTGAGACATTCTTAGCATGCTCATGTACATACTTATTGGTCTTGAAAAAATCCAAAAAAATGATATATTGCAAAAATCCTAAAAATTGCAAAATGTCCTGAAAAAATGATCATCTTAGTGAAAACTTGGTAAACAGGCACCTTGATAATAATTAAAAAAATAGAAAATTTGAAAAAATACAAAAAAAAGTGAAAAAAATAAAAAATACAAAAAAAAAAGAAATATTCAAAAATACAAAAAAAAATAAAAAAAGAGAAAAGTACAAAAAAATTGAAAAAGAAGAAAATGTGCCATTGATGAAAACCTGGTAAATAGGTGTCATGGTAGCAAAAATATAATCTCTGCCAAGATGGTGAAAACCTAGTAAACAGGCACCTCTTGTTCCCTAAGCTACATCTCATCTCAACATCGCTTGGCTTTTAGTTTCCTGCTTTAGTTTGCTTTCCCGCTTTCCTGCTTTAGTTTGTTTCTTGCTTTTAGCTCATTTCCTGCTTTAGTTTGCCAGCTCATGCTCTTGCTTTCAGTTGTCTGCGAGATTTTCCTTGACTCTTCATGGATTGGAACTAGTTCACACTTGGGGGCATCTTCCTAGTCTAGGGGGCATTGTCCTATCACTTTCAAAAGTTTTGTTCATGCATCAGTCACCAGTGGTTCTCACTACGTCTGCCTGCTGATGCCTAGCTACTTGTGAGATTTTCTCTCCTTGAGGATCTCTTATGTATCAATCACTAGTGGTTCTCACTATGCCTGCTTACTGATACTTAGCTTTCATTCGACTCCTCTCTTTTGAGATGTCTTCCTTACATCAGTCACCAGTGGTCCTCACTGTGTTTTCCTGCTGATGTTTCACTCATATTTTATTCTCTCTTTCAAGAATCTTCCTTATATGGGTCACCAGTGGTTCTCACTGCATTCGCCTACCGTTACTTGGTTCACACTCTGATATCCTCTTAAGACTTTGTCTCTCACGATGGTCACTAGTGGTTCTCACTACGTCTGCCTGCTATCGCTATCCCATCTGTTAGCACCCTGAAAAATTTTCATGGCTCTTGGTCTCTTCCCTTGGTCCCTGCAGTGTTTTTCCTGGTCTCTGGCTAAAACCCTAGTTGAAAATTCAAAAATCTAGTTGTTACTTTGAAAAACCCTTTGTAATACCCTGGCCTTGTTCTAATTTTGTGTTACTTTTTTCAGGCCACTTAAAACTCTTAAATGCATGTGCTAAATTATTTACCCTTTGTCGCATGATCGGGTGAACCTTTTTCGTGTCATGCGATCTTGTGACTAAAGGTTTTTAGGCCCCTTTTAATATTTACCGATTTTCCTAAGTCTCCCAGGTTAATTTTTCCTAAGTTTGGAGCTCGACGGTGCTTTAATTTTTCCTAAGTCAGTGCTTTAATATTTCCTATGTTTCAGCTTGATATTTTCCGGGCCCAGTCTCTCTGACAGATTTTCAATCCGATGGTTGTCGTTAAAATGCAAGGGATTTGTCAAAGCTATGCAATGTTAAGATGACCATTTATCTTACTCTATGACATGACATTTTAGACTATGGGTCCAAGGTGACACGTAGGTACAAATGGTGGTCTGTGATTGGTCCATGTATTAATGCGATGGCAATTGTCAGTGGGACTTGGTTTCTGAGTTTTTCAGAGGGTCCTGACATTGTCAGTTGATCAACGATTGGTGTAAGTTCTCATGAGATTTGTTAGAGCTTTGAGATCTTACACCAGTTGTTGATGTTACTTTATTCTCAGGTGGCAGTATAAAGGTGGGTCCGATTGCCAAATGGTTTTTGTGTGCCATAATGTGCTGATTTGGTAGGATTTGATTGGTCCATGATTGTGTGACTAGGCATGTGTCACCAGGTCCCAGCATCTCAGTCTCCTTTTGATCTAGCAGTTGGCGTAAGAGCATAAGGAATATTCCTCCCCTATCAGATCATGTGACATCTGTTGATTTAGCATCTGACCAAAAGTTTGTCAGTGGGACTTGAGTTTTTGGCTTGTTAGTGGGCCCTGACATCTGCAGAAAATTGACAGTGGGCATAGGTTCTTATCACATGTGTCAGAGGCTTGAGGTTATGCGACAACCATTCTTTCTCTTGTGTGACGTAATCTTTTGTTTCAAGCGGGTCCACTACCAGGTGTGTGCAGTTGGCATCTTTTCATTGGTCCATGAGGTGCTGAGTCAACTTTTGTCAAAGGGTCCTATGTCAGAGAATCTGTAGAGCAGTATAAAAGGGTTGATCCAATGGTTGTCATAAGATTTGATAGAATATGTCAGAGGTATGCAAACTTCAGACAACCGTTGATCTCATTTAAGGTAGGCCCAGTTTTTGGTCTAAGGTTTTGGTGGAACGGTTAAATCTTTGGTGGTCCTGATAAATGTTTGTAGTGCTCGCTTGTTCGCTAAGTATTATGGTAGGGTTCTAAATCTTTTAGTGATTCAGCGAATACGTGTTCACTGAATCTCTACATAAAGTAGTAGTGTTTCAAATCTTTCAGTGAATTGGCAAAAAGTCTTTGGTCGCTAATTCACTAGATAATCAGTGGGCCCTCAAATTTCTTATGTTTTTGCCAGTTCACAAAGAGTAACCTAAGGTTAAGAAGGGACTTCGCGATTCGGTGAAAGCAGTCATTCTCTGAATCGTTTGATCTAACATGGGTTAAGTAATGTATTCTGCGACTTGGAGTTTCCCTGCAGTTGCATATTCACTGAATGATGGACTAAGGTTAAGTTTTTCCCTTCAGTTGCCCATTCGCTAGATGTGACTAGGGTTGGTTAGTTTTCTTTGTTCACTAAATCAGAGAGTTAAATGGTGGGTTAGGTTTTTATTCTGCGAATAGAAATGCCTTTGTCACGTGTTTGCTAAGAGTAAACTTGGGGCTATTTGATGGTTAAGTCATAAAGCCCGCGAAGGAAGGCAAGATCTAACGGCTAGGACTTAAAGTTGGCTCAGATTTAAATTTTGACTGTTGATATGTTGCAAGCACCATGAATGTGACCATTGAAATTCAAATTTGAATTTTTTGAGGGTTTCCAGCGATAGAAAGGACCAGAATTGAATGTTTTAGCGGCTGAATTTGATCAGTTTGGTGGTGTCGACTATTGTAGTGTGGTCCAGGGTGTTCCATGATCGTTTGCAAGGGTCTGTACTATGTTCTTTGTGCTCGAGGCATGTTGTAGGTGGCCAAACAGGTTGACAAATTTGGAATTCCATGATTTGCAGTACTTTACCAGAGATCTATCATAAGTGCAAATCTTTCTCAGGCATGGTTGACTGGTTTTCATCCCCTGTAATAAATTTTTGACTGTTCCTAGTTGGTTTGGTGGGTGGAAGCCCTAACCCTAGTCATCCATAGCTTGTTGCATCTTGTTTTGGGATTTCAAGATGGCTAGTGGTATAAATGGCTATATTTTTGATTTTGCAAGGGTTCTAAAATCTTGGTCCCGAAGGGTTCCTTTTTTGGTTCCAAGAAAGGTTCTATCTTGCAAATTTTCTCCTCCTCTTTGCATATAGGGTGTTCTTTCTTCCTTTGTTGGTTTAGAGAATATGATATATATTGTAATTGATTTGTCTTATGTATGAGGACTCAATTTATTCTTACTATTACCAAGCTATCTCCATTTGAATTCTGAACTCATTGATCAATACATCAAGTATGTTTGATTTTTTTATCATAATTCCTATGTGTTTGCAATAGAGTTGTCTTCGCAGAGATAACTGGTTTAGGATTAGTTTTCATGTATGTATGAGTTGAGGTGTCAAAGATATGTCATGCTTGTCTTCCAGTGGATGTTGGTTAATGTATTATCTATTTATAGGTCTCTTCTAAGGGGAGGGTTAAAAGCCTTTGGATGGGTAATAACATACTTGGATACACAGGTGGGTTTTTGAAATGAGGTTTGGTCATGGTGTTTGATTGATGTTAGGCATCAACACATTGAATTTATTGCTTTCTTGTTTCATAGTTGTCTATTGCAATAGGGTATTTGACTTTGTGGCCCTTTGGATAAGGCACTAGTCTATGAGAGACTTAGGCTATCTTAGGAAACCTTTCAAACCCATCATTAAATCATTTACATTCAGTTCCACCCTTTCCCTTTCATGTTGTTAGTATAGGTCTCTAGTTTTCATACTCATTCTATGCAAATAGGGCTATTGCATAAGAATTGTTTTCTTTGGGGTACAAGATACCCATAGGGGTCTGAAAACTATTCCACAATAATGTATCTGTAGGCCTATTGTTTATCATGAGGTGTCTTGAGTGTGTAGATAAGGCAATACCCACCTGAGTGATGTGGAGCTCAAAGAAGGAGGATGTTCTTTATCCTCATCAATTGGACTGTTTTCTTGTCAAACTTGAGTGCCTACCCTGAGAATCAAGCCCATCTATTGATTCAAGTTTGGTTTTGCAAGGAAAAGCTCCAACACCGTTGAGACTTTGAATGTTGTTTGCTTCTGATTTGACTTCAATCTGCTTGAACACAAATGTAAATAGAGACTGAAAACTGATTTTGTGTTCCTTTGAAGCATGCTGAGCTTTTCCTTTTCTTGTTTGTTCATTTTCTTTATCATTTCTCCTCGAGCAAATCTAAGACGTCTTTCTTGATTGAGAAATGCGAAGACTGGGGGCATGATGTTTTCTTTTCTTTCTACTTGTTGGTTTAGCTCCAATGATCCAAAGAATCTATCTAAGAGGGGTGTCCATTTGTAAGAGCCTTCATCTCATATTGGATGGCCATGTGTACCTTGACTCCTTTTATATGGACGCTTTGGTGAGGTTGGTTCTTCTGCTTGTCTGTTTTGAGTGAATTCTTTCTGCTACAAGTAAAATTGCTAACACTCGTCGTGCTAAGTGAATGTAAGGGTCACTGCGAGAACTCTTTGGAAAAAGAAGGAACTCTCATGTGTCTAGTGTGTTTGTTCGCAAGTGACATTTAGGTCATTCTAGCAATTGTGCTTTGATGCTTATGTTAACTTGCTAAATCGAATAGGTGTTCAGGTCATTCTGGCTTCTTGTGCCTTAATGCTTACACCTCAGTCCGATAGATCTAAGACTTATGTCATATTCATATTCTCATAATTGCAATGTTAGTGAGGATTGTATAACATCTTGCAATCGCCCCATGCTTAAACGAACTCGATGATGATAAATACGATGAGTCCAACAACCAAGTCCTAGGGCTTGCATTTTCATTCTAGGCTTGCATCTTCATTATAAGCTTGCATTGAGACTATGTTTTGGTGCTCTCTCGATTGCTTTCTCTTCATCAAAGGTCCTCATCTTTTGTCTTGGGTACTTCTTGGCTGCACAAGTGTCCAGGCCTAGCTCTCGACCTTCAGAACATACATCTTTTGATTAGTACCTATCATATATTGCTACAATCCTGCATGAGATGATTAGTACCATATTCATTAAATTTCCATTGCATTTTCATTTCATTTGCATCCATAAATTCATTTTCACATACATATACATGTGCATTCACTATAAGCATAAATCATACATTACACATATGCATACATTTTATCCATCTATCATTGCATTTCACATTGCATTATCATAAGAAATGAAAAATATGCATTTCGTACATTTCTATCCATACATCTAAGCATGTAGGAAAACATCTCATAAACATCATAAATCAAAGCAATATATAACAAGTATGATGATTTCAAAACTCAATCTCATACATATATATATATATATATATATATATATATATATATATACATATATATATATATATATACATATATATATATATATATACATACATATATATATACATACATATATATATATATATATATATACATACATATATATATATATATACATACATATATATATATATACATACATATATATATATACATACATATATATATATATATATATATATATATATATATATATATATATATATATATATCTCAATCCAATGTCGTATACAAAAGAAGGTGCTACTCGAGCACAGTATCAAAAATGAGCTGCAACAACAAGGAATACATCAAGATCCACTGCCACCTAGAGGAGGTGGTGGCAATGGTCTCTATGGTAAAGGCATAGGCCGTTGTGGAGGTGCCTGCTAAGGAGGCACCCGTGGTGCCTGCTGTGGTGGTGCCTGTTGAGGAGGCGCCTGTGGTGCCTGCAAAGGTACTGGTGGTGGTGCCTGTGGAGCTCCTGCATACTTAGCAAACGGTGGCACCTGCTCTGATAAATTTGGTACAACCCTGCAGTAAGCTACATAATAATAAGCTACCTGAGGAGCCTTGTATCTCGTCTCTAGCCTCGCATGTGCCAACTCAGCCCGTAGCTATCTAATCTCAGCGTCCCTGTCTGCCACTTGTGTCTCCTCCCTGATAACCTATGTTTGATAATCATCACGCTCCCGCTGCACCTGCCTGACTCTCTCTCGACTCTTCCTGAGAGCCTCCTGTAACTGTGGAGTACCCGCCCCAGCTAGAATGTCAGGCATATCAATGTCATCACTCAGCGGTTCCTGTTGTGATGTATCATCCATCCATTGCCTGGTGGACCTCTACTGGGCCCTACTGCTCCCAGCTCCTGCATCTAAGCCCATCGTCCTAGCTGGGATGCTAACCTGCCTTGCTCGGGGTCTCAGTACTCTCTGTTGCTGTGGTGCTTGTTGTGGTGCCTACTGTGGTACCTGCTATGGTGCCTGCTGGGCTAGTGCCTGCTACTACTATGTCGGCTGCTACTGGGCTCCTACACCAGCTGGGTCTGTGAATCTAGGATGTGGGTGTGAAATCAGCTAATCTCTATATGCAGGTGTCACCCCTACATTGGTGACACCCACCATGTAGTCCCATCACGTAGATGGTATGCACCCCTCTATCACACATCGTCCGAGATCTAATCTCGTGTGCCACCCCTTCTTCTCCTCATCGGAGAAGTGAGTGTAGGGGTAATAATCTTGAGATATATCCTACTATCTACCAATCTGGTGCAGGACATGTGCGACACAGAACATCTCAATGGTATGGACACTCTGCCTTATCAATGGATATGAAACAAACATATGAGATAGCTCCCGATGAGCATTTTCCCATGGCTTCGTGGCCACCCAGGGTCTCCATACTACAGTTGCCATGTCATCCAGCTGTCCCCTCCACTGCTCTATCTTGCCCAGCAGGGGTTGAGTCATGACGCCTAAATATTTGTACACATATGGCTCCAAATGCTATCGTGTATCATGGAATACTAGCTTGCACATGGGGAGATGCTCCCAGGCCCAGATTTCTAAGATGATGACTCCTACTACCATGGTCCTCACACTCCTGTAAACAATCTCATGCATCTCGTGATACATGTGGGCCAGCATACACTCACCCCATCCAAATCTCACTGCTAGTCTGGCCAGCATCCTCTGCAACATGGTGCCCCAGCTGCACTCTAGTCCACGCTGCCCTCGATCTGGAACAAGGTAATAGCTCAGGAACATCGCCAAAACAACAGGGAATGGGTGAGCACCACCGTATCTGCGCATCAAGTCCTCCCATGAGATGGCCTAGCCCATCACTAGATCATCCTGGAAGATATTCCTCAAGGCTACAGTCCCCTACCGCGGCTGTGTATCGTACTCTACGCGAGTACCATGAATGGGAATCCTCATAATCTGGAGTCACCGTCATCTCTCCCATGGAAAAATGGAACGTGTTCATCTCCAAATGGAAACGCTCTACCAATGTAGTAAGAAGGCCGTGATTTACCCAAATGTCAGGAAAATCACATAAGTATCCCAATCCGAGAGCATCTATGTGAGCACCCTCTGCATCTGTCAATCTCTGGACTAGTGTGGTAAGGATAGGATGGTGTGTCCTGAAGATGACATCAGGAAAGTCAACCTGTAAAGCAAGCGACCACATCGGATCAGTATCTCAAACATGATGATTTTCAACACAACAATAGCAAATGTAGCAAGACATCTATTCTAGACAAGGCTCTATGACACTCTACTTAGTTGATTTCATGTAATTTGACAAATTTTGACAAGAAGTTTCAAACTATGCAGTAGATTTTTGTGCGAGAAAACTATTCTCTCGCGTGAGACAGGACTGGACCTCGCGTGAGCTTCCAGATGAAGCCCGCGTGAAGGAGCCCCAAGTCATGCGAGGAAACCATTTCCTCACGCAAGAGGAGACCTAGCCCGACACGAGGAAATGACTTCCTCACGTGAGTTTTGAAGAACTTGGCTTAAAAATTGTTAAAACTACCCTAAATTGACCTAGAAAGCTGTATGAATTGAAATACAGGGAAGTTTATCGACTACTTACAGGTGCGTCGTACTCCGGGGGCCGGGCGTGTCGTCGGGAGTGCTCAAATTGATGCATATGCAGCGGAAGACCCTCCATTTCTCTATTAGAGCTCAAAACTCACAAGAAGACAAAAGTGAATAATGAATTGAAAATGACCCCTCCAAGCCTTATATAGCTTTTGACCTAATTTTTAAAAGTGCTCCGTTTTGTGCAAAAATTGTACCCTTGGCTAAATTGATTGCTCTTAATCCATTTTTGGGATCGAAATTGAAATCTGACATCTCTAGATAGCTCGAAATTATGTTTTAAATTCTGGGCCCCTTTGGGATCAGATGCTTGTGTAGTCAGCCTTCTGGCGTTATCTTCTTGCCAGACCCTCATCTTTGCACCATGTTTTCAAGATCTTTGCTCTTTTCATCAAAGTCAACTCTATTCAACCATAGTCAAACTTGGTCAACAAGACCTCTACTTTGCTCCGATTTGCTTCTGCAGCTTCTCAAATCTAGTCTAATTGCTTCTGCTCTGCAACCTCTTGTTGTTAATCATCCCTCTTATGTCATCTTTCGATTTCACTCCCGAGGGGGTAGGATGATTACATCATTTGAATCTTGTCATATCAATTCTTGAATTAGTCTGATCTAAATCATTAGTTCTCATTGCTTGGGGCATCTTGGTGCCTCACATCTTGCTATCTGGTCATCCATCTTTTAGGTATCTAAGGAATCTAACTCGGATCTTCAGGAATCAGGCTTCATTTTGGAGATGGTTCTCAAAATCTTTTAGGTATTGGGGCAATCTAACCCTAATTCCTAGGAGTCAAGCTTCATTCTGGGGATGGCTCTCGAAATCTCTCTTGGACGGTTATCTGGGCAATCTAACCCGGGTCTCAGAGGGCTAAGCTTCGTATTAGGGCAATCTAACCTTGATTCTTGAGACAGTCCTAAGTTTGCATCTGAATCTCATTCTGGACATTGGGGCAACCTAACCCTGATTCTCATTTTCTCTCAAGACCGTTGTCTTTGCAATCTAACTTAGACTTCGAAAAATCATGCTTTGATCTATTCGATGTCTTGGCAACCTAACCCAAACTTCTAAATTTATCACCATCTATCACTTCAGACTATTCTTTGAATCAACATGCTATTCACACATCAATTCAAAGAGGGGCAAATTTAATACCCTAAAATTGGCACCTATTAAATTCAATTAATTTTGGTGCATTTTTGTCAATTTTACATCTTCAAAGTCCTAGTTCCCTAGGCAATTTTTTCTCTCCTACTTGAATTAATTTGACTTGATGTCAATTGCAAAGACCATAAATTGCATTAATCAAATATCAAAATTAATTCCTAAAGTCCTTGACTTTAATTAGCTAAATTACCCCTATGATAATTTAATTTAATCCTAAAGTCTTAAGTGCTTAGAATTAAATTAAATCCACCACATTTGGCTAATTACCCATAAAAGGAATTAATAATTGCTTGATCTTCGAATGGACACATCTTTTTGAATTAATAATTCAAGATATTCGAAAGGCCACGTGTGTGGCATTTTCCATTCTTTTTATTAAGTAATTCAATGCTTTTTTGTCTCAATTTGGAAATGAAGGGTCAGGAGTTTCAAATCAAGAAACTCTTCATTCCTCTTCTGGCTTTTCTAATTAATGGACCTCTTTTTCTCATTCAAGAGGGAGGAATTTTTGAGAGAATCTCTACTATAGTCAATTTTAGTTTCCATTATTACATTGTTTTCAAAGCTTTATTGCATTAATTAGCTTAATATCTCATTTTTAGTTTAAATATTGCACCTCATATTAGATTAAATTTGCTTAATTGTTCTTACTTAATATCAACTTTATTTCAAGTTCTTTAGTTTAAATTGCATTTCATATCTATTCCAAGCTTTTAGTGTAATTGCATTTCTACATTCCTAGATTAATTGCACTCATTTCTAGATTAATTTCATCATTTTTTCATCTTAGCTTTTGAAAATCCTCCATTGTAGAATAGGTCTTATGGTTGTTGGCTCTCCAATCTGAGAGTAATTAAACACCCCATCTACATAGGAGGCAACAAGTCACTTCACAATGAATTTTAGATTGAGTAATTCATACTCTCTCTTGTAATTCGATCATGTGAGTAATGACTATGTTGCGTTTGTGCTTGATTTAGAAGTCCACATTCAGACACACACACTACCTACCATGGGGTCAGTATGATCATAAGATAATATATATATGATATTATTGCAAATTAATTGACATCATTTCCAAAAGAAAGTAGAACTACAATCACAAAGGAGGAAAGATCACATAAGATATATGAAGGAGAATCTTTTCGAACCATGACATGGAGACCAAAAAGAATTAGTGCTACCATATCTCGAATCCAAGTAGATTATACAAGGAAACATTTACGAACAATAGCACAATTACAACATAACATTGAACAACGCATAGAAAAATAGAGATACATAAAGAGGAATTTGAACAACAGTTTTGATTCCTTCATCACCTTGTACCAACTGAGTAACAAGGATCGTATAAAAGAATCTAACAACATTTAGCAAACACATTACAAGAGAAGCATAGTACAATAGGCAAACACACAACAAAGCTACCACGAAGGACAAGCTAATCAAGCATGCTGCCTACTTTCCCCAGCTCGCTGTATATCATTTAAGGAAGGTGGGTAACTTGCAAGAGGGACTATATCCAACACAGTAGGAATGATAGCCAGTTCCAAACTAGGATCCTCTTGAGAATCACTATGTTCGACACTAGGTGTAAGAGTTAATTGTGATGAAATCATATTAGGTAAATCAATGTCAATGTCAATAGTTTCATATTCATCATTAACATCATCAGTATCATCGAGAGTATCTTCTTTATCCAAATTAATCAAAATAGGATCTAAGATATGAATAGAATCATCATAATCATGCATGTGAACATCATTATTAGTAAAAATCTGTTCTACCACATTATGCCTAGGTTTATTCGTAGAAGATAAAGATCTTTGAGCTTTAGCATGAGCACGATGCTTTTTACGACGTTCATTAGCGGATCGATTACGTTTTGATTTATTTGAAATAGGTTGAGAACTAGGAGGAATAGTCATAGGCTCCTTCATAGGTCCTTTAGGAAGATCAATAGGATTATTAACCATAGGAGAAACAATCACAGGATCTTTGATAGGTTCAGTAGAAGGAACTTGATTAACATAACTAGAGGTCATAGTGAAAGGAGCTATCGAAGGTGTAGGTAAAAGATGATGGTTAAGATCCTTAGGAGGTGAACTTAATTCAAGAATTTTACGATGTTTATAAGCTTGATATGATCAAAAAATATTATCAAGTCGAGGAGGACATGAATTAGGTAATGAAGGCCAAAAGAAATCCAGAGCAGCACAATCTCTAGGCCTGGAAGGTTGATATAAAATATGATTAATCATCTTCACTTCTTCATCATGAATGAACTTAAGACACTTATGGATAGGTGAAGCAACAAAATGCATGGTAGTCAACCAAGGAAAACCTAGCTTAACTTGAAATTGATCAGAAGTAGGAACAACAACAAAGGTAGTGTTCACAATCTTTCCACAAAGTTCAACCGGTATAGTAATAGAACCAAATGATGGATAAAGAAAACCATTGCAAGTTTGAATCCACACATCTGATGTATCATAGAAGTCACATTGTAAAATTTTCATAAAAAGATTTTCTTCAGTGATAACATTGACTAAGGAGGTAAGATCAACAAGACAACCACAAGTAGGTATCTGAGCAATCCTAGCAGCAATATAAAGGGGACCATCAGGAGCTTTAATAGTCTCAAAGTCATCAAAGGTAATCAAAAGTTCCTGAGGTTTTTTATTCTTAGATTGTTGTTGAGGTTTTGGTTGAGTTTTCATTTTAGGTTTAGGTTTTGGTCGAGGTTGAGATTGAACTTGAGGTTGAATCTGAGGTTGATCTTGAGGTTGAGGGTGAGGTGGAGATATAGACTGATCAACATGCTCCACTTGATTAACAACATGATTGAGATCATCCATCTTAGAATCATACACAATTTCCATAGCAGATGGTTGAGCAATAGTATTAGTATCATGCATAGGCAAAGGGTTCGTATAGATTTGAAGGTTCTGATTAGGAGGAGAGATAGATTGATTCCCACTACTATCCAGATTATCAACAGATAAAGCCTTAGAATCAATTAGATCTTGAACCTTATGTTTTAAAGAATAACATCTCTCAGTATCATGACCATTCTAACGATGATATTGACAAAAAACATTCTGATCGAAAGATTTAGATGCAATCGTAGTAGGTAAAAGAGGTCGAATAGGAGGTAAAGTAATCATATTAGCAGCTACCTACCTATTCATAATAGCATGTAAAGTTTTAGAAAGAGGAGTAAACGCATGATTTAATCGAAAAGTAGTGGATGCAGAAGTGGCATTATGAGATGCAACAACAACCTGATCAGCAACTACATTTGCTTGTTTGTTTATCTTGACATAGTTTTTGAATTTTTGAAATTTGTTTGGATTAGGAGCAGCATCACTCTTATCAACTGGAACAGGAGCCATTGGAGTGTTGCTCTCAAATTGACTCACTTGTAATTGATAATGATGAAGCACTGCACAAATTTGTTGAAAAGAGGTAAATTCAGTAAGCAGAATCTTATCTCTAATATCCTTTTGCAAATTTGAAATAAACATACGTTGAATATCAATATTAGGCACAGGATAGGAAATCTAAGCATGCAAATGCTTAATCTACCAATAAATTCAGTCAATTTTTCTTTAGCACTTTGTTTACAATGCATTAAATTAATCAAAGACACTTGTATACCAATATTATTTTGAAATTATTGAATAAAGGCATTAGCAAGTTGAGGAAATGAATCAATTGAATAAGGAGGCAAAGAACAATACCATTGTAAAGCTTTGTCACAAAAATTTCTAGCAAACAGTTTGGCTAAAATCCTATGGTCATGAGTATAATCACTACAAAGGATTTGGAATGTTTTAACATGATGAACAGGATCTCCTTTTCCATTATAATTCTCAAGACGAGGCATCTCACCTTGCTGAGGAACAGGAGTACGAATAATATCCCGGGAGAAGGGACTGCCCATGTCACATGTAGGAATACTAAACTTGTTTTGGGTTAAGGAAGCGAGTTGTTGTTGTAAGGATGATATAGTTTAAACCAAACTGATGATTTTTGAATCATTAGAGGAAATAGGAGGAGTAGCAACATTAGACACACTAGGTAAAGTGTAAGAAGTTGCAGGAATAGAAGCCACAACTGGAGGAACACTAGGAACTACAGTTGGAAGCGGATTGGAATAAGTGAAAGGAACATTATGATATGAAGGTTGTGATGTAGGAAGGGACATAGGAGGAACACTCATAGGAACAGAGGGAACCGTCACAGTCACCAAAGGAGGAGTATACATAGGAATACTAGGTAGAGGATGAGAAGGAGGCTCAACACTAGTGATAGGAGGAATCAACCCTAAAGCTTGAGCTTCTTGAGCTAAAGGTTTAACATTTGAATGCATAAGATGAGTAATACCATGCAAGAGGTTAACACCCTGATCAATATCACGAAGAACTTTCTTAAGAGCCTCTATAGCTTGAATGGAATCTTGATTATGGTTTTCTTGCAGAAGCCAATTACCCATTTTATCAAGTTCAGTGGAAAGTTTTTGGACTTGTTTAGGAGGAACTCTTAAAGCATCATCCTCATGATGAGATGAGTGAGAAGAGTTTTGCTCCATAGGAGGATTGGAATCATGAAGAATCAAGTTATCATCTGGGATCCGAAGGAAAGGAGAGGAAGATTCAGGATCAAAGGCACCCATGAGTCTACGACTTCTTCTAACTGGAATATTATAAGAAGGACTAGTGGTAGTAAAGTTCATAAACCAATGTAATGAAAATGAACTAAACTAAAGACACATAAAGCATGAATATGAAATCTAATTAGCATGCAAGATCTAACACAAAGGAAAAATCTAATACTAACAAGATAAAAAGGATAGCACAATAAGGCATCCAATTCCAAAATAAGAATAGAGAGGAATCTAACACTAAAACAAAAAGAGAGTAAGCTAGACGGGTTCACCAAAATGAATAGAGGTAAAATGGATTCACTACTATTCAGATGTAAAGGGGGAAATATGAGATCTATTCTCAAACCCAAATTCCCCAAAGAAGAGATCTAATTTGATCAACCAAGAGGTTAATACACAATCGAATCAATTTGTTGGTAAATATGGAAGATAGAGAGAGTAAATCTAATATTTCCCTATGGAGGATATGATGTTTGGAATAATTGAAATACAAATACTAACCTCAAATTAGGGAAGATCTAGAAAATGTTGAATTTTGATGTCTGTGTACACTTTCGAAAAAATTTGAGACCTATCTTGGACTAGAAATGCCGAGACAGAGAAAACCCAGAAGTCTTTCCTCAAGATGGCTTAGCTCGGGTTTGACCCTCATAAAAGGTCAAATACTACATTCTTTATTTGAAGTCCGATTTGAATTATGTTCGCAGATCTCAGAAGTTTTTTGAAAAGGGTATCCAAATTCACTCTCAGATCCAAAATTTCACACTTGTACCTACAAGAAAATGGGGGTTTTTGTTGTCTGAGGGGTTTTCCTTGGTCAAACCCCAGTTTAGGAATTAACTTTGAAATTGAATTGAAATATAGTATGCATAAACAAAGCAATTGAAACAAATCACCTCGCTTATGTTGAAGTCCTTGTAGAGGATTTGAATCCTCAAATCCACAAGTAGGAATGCTTCAATGGATGTAGGATGTCTCCAATCAATGACATTTGATCTTCAACACCAATCTTGACTTGATCTTTGCATATGAGAAGACTTGAATGAATGGAGAAGGATGGATCATCAAAGGGGGCTCCAAAGAGATTGAATCCTTCAATAGCTAACAATGGATCTCCTTGATGGATGAATGCTTGAAGACTTTCTTGAATGCTTGAATTCACTTGAGAGCTCTAGATGCTTGATTGCCAAACTTGATGATCTTGAGAGAAATTGCTTGAGGACGAGATGTGAAAATGAGAGAGGAAGGCCTCCTTTTATAGTGAACTAGGCCACAATCCTCTAGAGGGGCCACCTTGGAGAATTAAATCCCAATTAGGTCCTAACCTTTAGAAAATATACCTAGATTAAATGCAATTAAAGGATTTACCATCCTGAAACCCAAAATGATTAACCCGGAGGTGGGAAACTAAATATCCCGAAGGTCCGAAGCCCATAAATTCTAGAAATTGAAATTTGGAGAAAATGGTCAAAATTGAGGTTGGACCTGACCTAGTCAGGTTCGACCTCGACCCTGACCTAGTCAAGTTTTACCTCGAATCTGACCTTGGTCCTGGATTGGCTCAGAGCCAAGTCAAGAGGTCCCGGGGATGCCCAGAAACCTAAAACTGATGTTAGAACAGGATAGAATGTCAGGGACAGACATAAAATCCTATGATTACTGTGATGAAGGCCAGGAGGATCTATTTCTGAATCCTACATAGAAAATAGAGCCATGAAAGAGGGAAATTCAGTAGAATCCTTAAGATCCTAACCCTAATTTCACCTAGAATGAAGAAATCAAGTGCTAGGAAGATGTGGAAAGCGGGGAGAAAAGCCAAATACATGCAAAGACCCGATCAAGGCGCTTAACATGACCCCAAACCACTTACTCGGAGGGCTAAACACTCTTATCATGGAAGCGCTTCCATTTTAAGACGATACAAATACTAATATTAAGATGATAATCATATTGATACCATTAAGACATTAATGAATATCATTTGGGTATTTTTTAATTATTAATACAAATACATAAATAAAGAAACTACTAACTTATTATTATTATTATTATTATTATTATTAATCTAGATATTATTACTTAATATATTATTAATTTATATAATTTTTAAATTATAATTATATAGATTAATTTAAATAATTAAAATTTATATTATATAAATAATATATTATGATATCTCAATTATATTATTTATTTCAATTAGTATTTCAACATTATTTATTTTATAAGTTTTTATATTATAATTCTTTAAATGAAAATAATATATTATCATATTAATACATGTTAATATAGGCACACAATTATATTTCTATTTATTAAAAAAATATAGTTATTATTGTATTTTTAAATATTTTTTAATTAGTGTTGTAAAATGATGTTTATATGTGGAATTTAAATAGTCACTATATCTCATGATAAATAATAATAATAATAATCTTTATCTTATAAGTAAAAAATTGTATGTAAAAATTATTACCTTAAACAAATTTGTATAAGGGTAAGTGCACAAAGATGGGGGACCAAAAAGGGGGTATAAGATGCCACTTTTTTCTTAAAATCAGCAAACTCTGAACTTCAACAAGAAATTGAAGATAGTTAGACTCAAAATTTTAAGATAAGACAAAAATAAGAGTTGTAATACTCTGAATCTAGTTCCTAAACTACTAACTTATTTTGAAAATGGTGTAGATTAAGGCCCTCAAAAAGGGGGAGCACAAAAAGTGGTCCTATTTTTGGTCCAAAAACATAACATAGCGTCTGGTGTGCTCCCCCTAAAATGTTAACTTTTTTTTTAAATTTTTGTAATCACTCCAGTGAGAAGTTAGCTAAGTACACCACGTAGTTTATCCCAGATTTTTTTGGTAATTTTTTTATGAACGTATAATTTTTTATGAATTTACGAAGTGCACACATCTTGAAAACATGAAATTTCTGTGTGCTCCCCCTAGAAATCATTTAAAACTAATCAAAAATTAAATTTTCTTTTTTTAAAAGTGTGTAGAATGGAGTCTAGTTTCTAAAAATGTAACTTATTGCAAAATTCGATGAATGAGCCAAAATCTATGCCCAAAATACTGCATGTTGGTTTTTTACAAAAAATAAACATACACACAAAAGAAATTAGAGTTGAAAAACTTAACATAATCAGAATTCAAAATAAATTATATGCTTAGATAGCTAACAGAGAGATCTGCAATATCACATCGTCCGATTTTTATGATCTTGAGCCACAAGTAAACCTGACGAGGAGCACACAAAAAAAGATGTCATTTTTTTGTATGTTTGCTTAAAAACACGTCTCAGATCTATTACAATCGTCCAAACCTTTGGGTTGGATCTCCAAGGCAAATCCAACCCTTAGGATTGGTAAATTCAAATCCTTTACAAAGCGCACACGCCCTATGTAAAAAACAATAAATTTACATAGGGCGTGCGCCCTATGTAAGATACATATTTATATAGTGAGAGAGAGAGAGGAGGGGGGTAATTTATACAAAGAGAGGGGGGGTAATTTATACAAATATAACATTTAAATATAAGTTTGATAATTTTAATTTCTTATACTTTAAGTTATATTTGTATAAATTATAAAATATAATGCTTTCAGGATGTTTGGGATAGGTTCCAACTTCATAGGAGTTCACATGCAGATTCTAGATTTGAAAAATTCCAAACTTAGCCAAATTTCTGGATTCAGCAAGGCTTCAGCACGGTTACCTCCCACAATCCATCATGGATTTCTAAGGTCAAACTGAAGCTGGCAAAAGGATTCCCAAAGGGTTTTAACTCATTTTTATCACAAATCACTTGGTTTTGACACCATTTGTACGACAAACTTAGCCTAGCTCTCACCCAAATCTCTCTCTCTCTCTCTCTCTCTCATCACCCTCTCTCTCTCTCCACCTTATCTACTCTCTCTCTTTCATTACCCTCTCTCTCTCTCTCTCTCTCTCACATCACCCTCTCTCTCTCCACCTTATCTACTCTCTCTCTTTCATTACCCTCTCTCTCTCTCTCTCTCCACCTTATCTACTCTCTCTCTTTCATTACCCTCTCTCTCTCTCTCTCTCTCTCTCTCTCTCTCTCTCTCTCTCTCTCTCTCTCTTCTCACATCACTCTCTCTCCCCCTTATCCACTCTCTCTCATCACCCTCTCTCTCTATCTCTCTCACATCACTCTCTCTCTCCCCCTTATCCACTCTCTCTCTCACTCTCTCATCACCCTCTCTCTCTCTCTCTCCACCTTATCTACTCTCTCTTTCATTACCCCCCCTCTCTCTCTCTCTCTCTCTCTCTCCCCTCACATCACCCTCTCTCTCCCCCTTATCTACTATCTCTCTTTCATTACTCTCTCTCTCTCTCCTCACATCACCCTCTCTCTCCCCCTTATCTACTATCTCTCTTTCATTACTCTCTCTCTCTCCCCCCTCACATCACCTTCTCTCTCCCCCTTATCTACTATCTCTCTTTCATTACCCCCCCTCTCTCTCTCTCTCTTATCTCTCACTCTCTCTCCATCCCTTCTCTCTCTCTCTCTCTCTCTCTCTCTCTCTCTCTCTTCTCACATCACCCTCTCTGTCCCCCTTATCTACTCTCTTTCTTTACTCTCTCTCTCTCCCCTATCTCTCTCTCTCTCTCTAGAGTGAGAGAGTGAGAGAGACAAAGATAAGGGAGAGAGAGAGAGAGAGTAGATAAGGGGGAGAGAGAGAGGTTAATCTCTCTCTCTCTCTCTCTCTCTCTCTCTCTCTCTCTCTCTTCTCACATCATCCTATCTCTCCCCCTTATCTACTCTCTCTTTCATTACCCTCTCTCTGTCTCTCTGTCTCTCTCTTCCCAAATATATCTCTCTCTCTCTATCTCCCTTATCTCTCTCAAAGAGAGAGAGTAGATAAGGTGGAGAGAGAGAGGGGGTAATGAAAGAGAGAGAGTAGATAAGGGAGAGAGAGAGAGGGAGATGTGAGGAGAGAGAGAGAGAGGGTAATGAAAGAGAGATAGTAGATAAGGGGGAGAGAGAGGGTGATGTGAGGGGAGAGAGAGAGAGAGAGGTAATGAAAGAGAGAGAGTAGATAAGGTGGAGAGAGAGAGAGAGAGATTAATTTTAGTGTAGAGAGAGAAAGAGGTAATGAAAGAGAGAGAGTAGATAAGGTGGAGAGAGAGAGATTAATTTTAGTGGAGAGAGAGAGAGAGGGAGAGGGGGGTAATGAAAGAGAGAGTAGATAAGGTGGAAAGTGATGTAGAGGGAAGGTGGTGGTAACCAAAACACAATGAGAACTATAAATTTTAGAGGTTTAGGCACTCTAGCCTACCCAAACCTATAATGTTCAAGAGCCTGACTTCTCAAGGCTATCTCAAGGGATCCTAAAAGAGTTTATTATCTTCTCTTTGTTTGTTCATAATACCCCAACACAACACTATGACCCTTCTTCACAAAGTTTTCACAAATTGAACTCAAAGGCTTAATAGGCTGTCTTAACACTGCAGTAGACTGAGAACAAGAATAACTTTACTCTTCCTTAAGACTCTAGACAATGTGATGGTATTTAGAGGTACCCCTTTCCGGGTTCAATAACATATCAAAGGCTTTTGCACTTTTGTTTTGGACAAACACTGCAAAATATGACTGTGCTCTATTTTCCAATACATACAATGACTCAATTTAACAAAGGAACTACAAGTTGCAGACCTCCCAATGACTTCAAACCCTAGACAGTAATTAGTTATGCTTCAAAATGATTACATACAAAAGGAATTGGTCTCAGGGCTGCTGCAACACAAGAAACCCCAATTTGTGGCTTCAATCCTTACTCCTTAGGGCTTTCTCAAAACCCGATCTCCACTAACTTCTGCTCCAAATTGGCGATGAATTCACCGTCACATGAACATTGTTCAATGTTTCCAATCACCAAACAGACTCCCTATTTAGGTAGAATACCACTGCTACACCCGAGCATGCATTTCAATGCACTGTCACACCGTATTGACTGTGACCACTCCTATCTTGCGGAATTCTGCACAAACATGGTTAATAATATATGATACAGGTTAGATTAAGTCACTCCATGAATATCGGGCCCCCATACTCATGGAATGATTTCCATTTGGTTAACTCCCTACCGCAATAACAGTAATGAACAAAGAAAAGTTACTGTTCTACAACTAGTACGACAGAGAATTAATGCAATAAGAAGTTCATCAATTCAACGACTACACTGTCTAAGAAAACCCTTTCAGTTCATTAGAATATATATATCTAATCCAATTGAGGTTCAAGAAATTGAACAAGTTTGCAGAAAATTAGAAACTTTATTGCTCACTGCTGTGTTAAAACTGTATACACGGGTTCAAATCTACTGTTTCATAATAGAGACTTCATCTCATATAAAAGATTCCAAATAACTTCTATAAACTGATTCAACCAATTCTCATCGGTTGGATTGAATAACTAAATCTTTAAAAGATGACAAACTACTAATTCCCTCTATAATCCAAATAGCCATTATTATTTGAAATTTTGAATTTTCAAATGGCTTTATTAAACACTTAACACTTTCTAAAGATTCCTAATGCCTTAAACCTATCCCATGACCTAATCTAGACATTTTAAAACATTAAAGGAGCTTGGACAACATTTAGTCCATCATAAACAAGCTATTAGTTCTTATGAGGACATTTACATAATGAATCATAGGTGCTAATGTGCTAATGATGTATTACACTCAATTGACAGTCATGATAGGTGCTAATGTCTTCCCGTTGATCTGTGGACTCTGCATATACTCCCCACTCCTCTATCTTGTCTTGATATTCTTTGAGGTCTTCATGAACTTTATCTTTGGCCTGGTTGTGGGTGGTGCTCCTGCACCATAGAGAGAGAGAGAGAGAGAGAGAGAGAGAGAGAGAGAGAGAGAGAGAGATGGTGATATAGAGAGAGAGGGAGAGAGGGAGAGAGAGAGAGAGAGATAGATGGTGATATATATATATATATATATATATATATATATATATAGAGAGAGAGAGAGAGAGAGAGAGAGAGAGAGAGAGAGAGAGAGAGATGGTGATATATATATATATATATATATATATATATAGAGAGAGAGAGAGAGAGAGAGGGTAATGAAAGAGAGATAGTAGATAAGGGGGAGATAGTGGGTGATGTGAGGGGGGAGAGAGAGAGAGAGAGAGAGAAGAGAGAGAGAGAGAGAGAGAGAGGGTAATGAAAGAGAGATAGTAGATAAGGGGGAGATAGTGGGTGATGTGAGGGGGGAGAGAGAGAGAGAGAGAGAGAGAGAGAGATGGTGATATAGAGAGAGAGGGAGAGAGGGAGAGAGAGAGAGATAGATAGATGGTGATATATATATATATATATATATAGAGAGAGAGAGAGAGAGAGAGAGAGGGTAATGAAAGAGAGATAGTAGATAAGGGGGAGATAGTGGGTGATGTGAGGGGAGAGAGAGAGAGAGAGAGAGAGAGAGAGAGAGAGAGAGAGATTTGGGTGAGAGCTAAGCTTAGTCTATCGTAGAGATGGGGTCGAAATCAAGTGATTTGTGATAAAACGAGTTAAAACCCTTTGGGAATCCTTTTGCCAGCTTCAGTTTGACCTTAGAAATCCATGATGGATTTTGGGAGGTAACCCTACTGAAGCCTTGCTGAATCCTGCAATTTGTCTAAGTCTGGAATTTTTCAAATCTAGAATCTGCATGTTAACTCCTATGAAGCTGGAACCTATCCCAAACATCATGAAAGCATTATATTTTATAATTTATACAAATATAACTTAAAGTATAAGAAATTAAAATTATCAAACTTCTACTTAAATGTTATAGTTGTATAGATTACCCCCCCCCTCTTTGTATAAATTACCCCCCCCTCTCTCTCTCTCACTATATAAATCTATATCTTACATAGGGCGTACACCCTACAGGGTGCATGCCCTATGTAAATTTAGGATTTTCATAGGGCATGGGGGGTGAAATTTTGAGATTTTACAAAGGGCATGCGCCTTATTTGGCGCACGCGCTTTGTTTTGCATTGCCCAAGCCTAAGGCTTGGGGCAACCCAAGCCATAGGGTGCACGCCCTTTAGTGCATGCGCACTATGGGCGATGGGGGGCCAAAAAGAAAGTGGCATCTTTTTGGTCCCCCATCTTTGTGCACTTACCCATAATCTTTACCTTAAATACGAAGTTTGTTTTATCTAAAAGGTAAAGATTATTATTTTATTTGTTTTTTATTATTAGATAAAGTGACTATTTAAATTTGAAGTATAAACATCATTTCATAACACTTATTAAAAAAAAATTAAAAATAGATAAATAACTATATATTTTTTTAAATATAATTGTGGGCCTATATTAACATGCAAATTTATAATTAAATTATCTTAAGATTTACTATATTATTATAATATAGTCAATTCGCATTCTTCATCTCTTGCATTCATTAGATCGCGAAGTGTGATAAAAACTTAACACGATCAAATCCAGAAGCATTATCATATTTAACTATGGATTGTGGAAATCTATAACTCTCCATGGAAGGGAAATATGTTGGAAATCTAAATTATATATTATTTTCATTTAAATAGTTCTAATATAAAAATTTATAAAATAAATAATATTAAATACTAATTGAAATAAATAATATGTGTGATATATCATATTATATTATTTATATAATATAAGCTTTAATTATTTAAATCAATATTTTAATTAAAATAATAATAATATAAATTAATAATAATTAAATAATAATATAAAATAATAATAATAATAATTTAATAGTTTCTTTATTTATATATTTGTATTAAGAATAAAAAGATACGAAATAATATTCATTAATGTCTTTGTTATTAATTATCATCTCAATACTAGTATTATTTGAATCCAACCTAACTATGGGAGGTAATAATATTTGTATTTTCTAGTTATATTACAAAAATGTACGTAGACGTTCATGAGTAGGTTATATGATGGATGTAGGTTTGGGCAGCTTGACTGGGTGCAACCCGTAGTCGGTGCCTAGTTAGAGGGTGACAAAGTTTAGCATACTGTGCATCGACCCGACTTGAACCCTTTCATAAGGAAACACCTACGACGTAATTACGATTAAACTTTAACTTATAATATTGCTATCAACTCTTGAGCATCACCTAAAGACAATGAGTGTTAAGTATACCAAACAATCTCATCAAACATAAGTCAATGAGTTTGACTCCAAAACTACAATTAAATCTTAATAGCAATATTTCATACTTATGGCTTACAATTAAAATTAATTCATTAGTATGCAAAGCGTTAGAATTAATTAATTGATCTCCAAAATACATTTTAGTTTTTTAATTTTAATTAATTATTGTTGGCGGTCAAATGCACACGCAATGAGGAGTAACGGCGAAGTTACTTACAAGCTTTCGTGTCCACCAATCCAAAGAAAATCTAGTACGGCGCTGCCTTGACCATTCATTGGCAGTGCTCAGAAAGTCCGTTGAGAATTTCGTCGTCCTTAGCAGGCACTGAATCTGAAAATTACGAGGAAGGAGGCATAGTAGGGGAATTAAAATTGAACACTCTCATGTCGGTAACCCGGATGTTTCATTTGACCCTACCATGACTCATTTGCTCAGCTTTTCCTTTGCTATAAAGCAGCTTCTTTTGGGCAATGTTTAATTACTAGATATATATATATTATAATTTTTAAAATTTTATATTTAATTTCTAATAATAATTTATTTTAAAATATTAGTTTCCTACAATTTATCAAAATTTTATTTTATTTTTTAAAAAATGGAGAACTATTATAAACAATTTATATAACTAAAACTCTTTTAGATATTTATATTAGAGTAAAACACATATCTTGCCAAGGAGACTCTTAATTTTATTTTTTCAACCTTAATATTATTTTATTTTATACTATATATATTATAAACAAAATTAAATATAAAATTTTAAAAATTATAATATATATATCTAGTAATTAAACATTTTTAATATATAATATATTATAATAACTAAACATATAATTTATTATTAACAAAATAAAATATTATTTAAAAATGATAATAAATTAAATTTTAAAAAATTCAAATATACTAATTATTCTTAAAAATTAAAATGTATATTTAACTATAAATATATTATATTAATTTTTTTACTAATTTAATTAAATAATATAATAAATAACACAATCTATTAATACATAATACAATTGAAAATGAAAAAAGTTATTACATAATATTTCCATGGGAGCTCATAGAAAATAATGCTTTTAAGTGTAATATTAATATATAAAATGAAGCATAGCATACGAAGGCACTTAACTTTTTTTGTTTCAATCATCCGTAACTGCAGTACTGTACACTGCCAGACAACTGCAGGACTGTACACTGCTAGATAATCGTGCGGAACAATGAATGCGCTGGCATGGTATGGGTATGGCCATGGATAAAGGTGCGGGCAACGAGGTGCAAATCCTCGCACCTTTAGCCATTGCCCTTCTTTTGCTGTGAGCTCTGCACTCAAGGCAATCCCACAAATTGGCAATGGAGATGTGGTCGAATCTCGGACGCTCACGGCGACCATTTTTTTCGTGGGAACAATGGCCAGGGAGTATCTCCCTCCCGAGCTGCTAGAATATTTCAGAGAGCTACTGAGAAGTCTCTCACGATTTCTGTCCTTCTATATCACACTTGTGATTGAGGAGAACGAAGGCATGAAGGTCAGTGATCTTTACGAATCGGTGCAGATTTATCTGAGCACCAGATCTTCTTCCGACGCCAGCAGATTGAAGCTCAGCAAGCCTAAAAATGCCAAGGCATTTACCTTCACCATGGACAGAAGCCAGCAAATCATGGACGATTTTCACGGAGTGAAAGTCTGGTGGAGTTTTCGTAGCAGAGAGTTAAAGCAGCCTGCTTTCTCCTGGAATGACGTCTCTGATGAAAAGCGCCACTTCGAGCTCACATTCCACAAGAAGGACAAAGCAAAGATTTTTGAATCATATCTGCCGCATGTAATTGCGGAGGCCAAAATCATGGAGCTGAGAACCGGCACCGGAAGATTTACACCAATAAAGGCGGTAAGTCTCATTTTTACGAGGACCGAAACCGCGTTTGGACGCCGGTGGTTTTGGAGCATCCGGCGACGTTCGAAACCCTAGCTCTGGACCCTGAGGTAAAGGATGACATAATGCAGGATCTCAGGAAGTTTTCTCAGAGGGAAACGTATTACAAGAAAGTCGGCCGTGCCTGGAAACGGGGTATTTGCTCTACGGACCGCCGGGAACCGGAAAGTCGAGTATGATCGCTGCTATTGCGAATCTTCTGGAGTATGATATTTATGACCTGGAGTTAACCGGGGTTAGAGAGCAACAATGAGCTGAGAAAGCTTTTGATCGGGACTACGAATAAGTCTGTTATTGTGATTGAGGATATTGACTGCTCGCTGGATTTGTCAAACCGGAAAAAGAAGGTGAAGAAAGAGAGCAAGGAAGAGGAAAACCCTGCGAAAGATGAGAAAGAGTTTGAAGAAAGTAAGGTTACTTTGTCTGGAGTTTTGAATTTCACAGATGGCTTGTGGTCTTGCTGCGGCAGCGAAAGGATTATTATTTTTACGACAAATCATGTTGATAGGCTGGATCCTGCGCTTCTTCGGTCGGGGCGCATGGATAAGCATATTCATTTGTCTTTCTGCACTTTTCTTGCGTTCAAAGTTCTTGCGAAAAATTATCTTGGAGTTGAAGATCATCCCTTGTTCGAAAAGTTGAGGTTTTGATGAAAGAAGCGCAGATCACTCCGGCGGATGTGACTGAGGAATTGATGAGTAAGAGTGACGATCCCACCGCTGCTCTTGAAAAGCTGATTGAGGCTCTGCGTCGGGCTATGGAAAAGGCCGCCGAGAAAAATGAAATTTCGCCGGAGAGTGAAAGTGTAGACAACAACTCAGTTGCAGAGGAATCTCCTCCGGTGGCTATTACAGATGAATAGGAATATGTTTAGACTGTATATGTTGTATGTTTTTTACTCTGTGTAAATGATTATTCTTATAGATAGGAAAGTAGTTCTATTCTGTATTTGATTATTCTCGTAGATAGGAAAGTAGTTCTACTCTGTATTTGATTATTGTGGTAGATAGGAAAATTCCAACCATGAAAAATAATTTGTAATAAGGATAAAGTCTCTATTTATGTAGCTTAATAATTAATCTCCGTTTGTTCTTATTAATGTATGTTTTAATTTCTAATTTACTTTGACACTTAAAATAAAATTGTTCTGATTTGCTAAATGAAATTTGATATGTGCTATGTAAATTTTTTTAAAACTGACAGAATTGTTTTTTCATATAGTTTTATTTCCGTATTAAAAATTTAATTAATTTTATTTAAACAACTCGATCACATCTACTTTCTCTATATAAATTTTGTTAATTTTTATGAATTTTATTTTAACAATAAAAATATAATATATTAACTACACAAGTGTTTTTTAATTACACAGTAACTATTTACAAAAGAAAATCATAGAAGCAATTGCTACCAAACGTTAAGTTCAAACAAGTCTTACATTTTTTTTAATGGAACAAAAGAATTTTACATTTTCTTTGTAGATGTGACATCTTTAAAGGACCACATGTAGAGAGTTATTAGTTCCTGCCTACGGCAGGTAAATTTATGCAATCCATTTGATGCTACTATGCAATTTTTTGACCAATAGGATTTTAAAAATTTATTCAATCCTAAGTATATAACATGGTATCTTATTTTGTTTATGTTTTAAAAATTAGAATATGGTTATTTATTTCAATTTTTATTGGTTGTCACATAAAAAGGCAACCTAAAAATTCAATTTTGGCAATGCAAATTAGAGCAAAATTAAAAAGGTAAGAAGATAGCTGTAACGCACGCAAACCACAGAAGACAGGTGTAAGGAATTAAAAGCATTTCACGAAAATCCAAAAATTTATACGCCCAGTACAGA
Source organism: Chamaecyparis obtusa (assembly GCA_027943335.1). Classification (NCBI taxonomy): domain Eukaryota; kingdom Viridiplantae; phylum Streptophyta; class Pinopsida; order Cupressales; family Cupressaceae; genus Chamaecyparis; species Chamaecyparis obtusa. The sequence continues at coordinate 1,853,759 of BSBK01007311.1, forward strand.
TCACAGCTATAAACGACACACAATTTTAAATGGTTTTAAATGGTAGCTGTAAGTCGTTCTTCTCTGCATTATAGTACATATTTTTCTCCATGTACAGCTTTACATATTTTACTGTTTGTCTATTTTGTACTTTGTGCTGGAACATTTCAAATTGCTCTTTTTATTTGTTATTGAAATGCTAGTTTCTTTTTCTATAGTTGGTTTTCTAAGTTATTGGGATAATGCCATTGCATTGTCTTGGCTTTTAGATGCATTTAATCTATTTATACTTTTTTCAGCCTGTATATTTGTTTCGTTATCCTTGACAACATATGTTATTGATCTATAAAGCAATATGATTTTTATACTTCATTGTTCAAATTTCTGCTTATGGGAACCATAAGTCTATCCTACGAAATAGTTACGTCTGAGTTGTTTCATATATGGATGCGGTACTGATTATAAAGTTAACATGTTTCACATACGTGGACAAGCTGGTTTTGCTATTAATGTACATCTAGAACCATTTATTAATGTATTCAATACAAAGTTAGTTTAACCATATTTAACCTTTCATATTTGGATTAATTTTTTAGTTGCATTTTTCCTTCTACCAATGTTGTTTTATTACATATACCTTGCTCCACATCATTACATTTATTGCTTCAACCATCCTATAGCTACAACACTCGTCTTCAATCGATTCAGAGTATGACATGCTTTCCGTTATGCTGACTAGAGTACAATGATTGCAACTGCCACATTCACTTCATCCTACAAAGTTTTACTATTCTATGACAACCAAGCATCTCACAAATACCATTATAATTAACAGATTATATTGTCTCTAGCTTCATAGTAATCAACTTCATCTACACCTTCAAGCATTTAACACAGGCAGGAACTTTGACGCTTGTGTCAATTGTTTTAATGTTTGTTTCCTGGTCGTTTCTTTTTAATGTTTTATGAGGTAAGAAGGGTGAAACTGGAAATGTTGAGTGTTATTAATATTATAGGCGACCTACTTTGCGTTCCTCTTTTATGTAGAGGTCAATTTTTTTAAATAATATTCTTTCTCAAACACATTTACTTTAGCAATTAAGTACAATTCAATTTGTTATTTTATTTGTAAATAATTTAACAAATATTTTGTTACATAACACTTATGTTTGGAGTTTTTTTATAAAGATTTTTTAATAAAATTATACTAAATATATAAATTTGGAGTTTGGATTTAAGAAGAGAAGATTAAAAAATCTATAAAAAATATTTTATCAAATTTAAAAATAATAACAATTTATTTTTAATTTTTTTATGTATAGTAATTTTCTATTTTTTATATGATATATTTAATGCTTGAATTTGATTTGTGCACATTAAATCAATTTAGAGTTTATGACTTGTGAAGAAAATGTCACAATATATACTTTAGTAGATAATCGTTGTGAAAAGGGATGGGTTAAGTGATCTAGGATGTAGGTTAGGAGGGAATAAAAATAAGAGAATTACAAAGTTATAGTAGGAATTCTTAAAGTTTAGGCTATTCAAAATAAAAGGAGGGCGGGGATGTGAGAAGATTGAAATGAGTAGGTTTGAGGAATATATTGAGGGAGCTTGAAAGTAATAAAATAAAGGTGAAAGGAAAGTGATAATTAATGTTGAGAAGTATTCTATAATGGAACCAAGAGATGGAGTGTAATGACATGAGTGTGTTAGCAATTTGTTTTACTTTTTATCTTAAATTTGATAGTCATTTATATATCAAAATATTAATATTTACTGATAAATATGGCACTTCTAAAATAAGTAGCATATGTACATAGTAAATAAAATAATATACCTCTCGACATTTCATTAGATATAATTATTTAATATATTGATACTAGTTTCTTTACATTTCTATGAATAAAAGATTTCTCCTTTTTATTTATTGATTTAGTTTTGTATTTTGATAGAAAAATCAGCAAGAGGGTGCTAGCGCATGGAACAGGGAAGACTGAGAGCACATTAACAACACTAGCTTCACAGTAGATAATCAACAGAGTAACAATTTCTAGTTTGCCTCTATAAAAAAACAAACTTTTAGATCCTTATCAGAAATATCAAACCAGGTTTATAGTTTAACCAAAACGCCTTGAACATAATAACTATAAATTGCCTTGCAGGGCTAAACCAAAGTCTTAAATTCTTAACCATACAATAGAAAAACAAAAAATAAAACTTGGGACCCATGGGACCGGAACAAGACAACATCAAAAAGGCACCAGCAACAGTTAGGTCCTCTCTCCCAGCCATTTGGACATCAAGATGGTGGCCCATTCTTCTTGCAGAAACAAGAAGAGGTCCATGTTGTCCTCATCAGCTTCTAGCTTACCACCAACAATCTTTTCATGCACATTACACAAAGTCACTGCCAATGCATGCATCACTTTAAGGGCAAACTTATTGGAGTCAGTAATGCAGGCTTTGATTTCCTTCATATCCTTCTTGAGACTAAGGATCTCATTGTCCAGCTCAGTGAATTTCTTCTCGAGGGAACCTTTGAACCTGTCATTCTCAACCACAACTATGCTAGCATGCTCAATGTGGGGGGAGTTAACTTGCTGTGTATGGGGAGAGGGCAGGGTCGAGGTATTGCTGCGAGGGATTTCATTCACCACGAGCGAGGGATTAATAGGAGTGCTGGAAGACTTGGGGGGACTCAAATTCTCTATCGAGGAGCCCTTATAGGACCCAGAGGAGCCATAGGTATCCCTATCCTCTGAGAGTGCCATATCCTTAGAGGCCATTTCCTTGAGCCGTCTTTTACATTTTTCTTTAGAAATTCTGTTAGAGCGGCAGATGGTATCAGCCATTTCAATCTTCAATCCCACCTGACTGCCCAACTTTTTCATTTTCTTCAGCCTCTTCCCAGCCTCAGGGGTGCTATCATCCACCATCTTATCTTTTGCTTCTAGGGATTCAGAAACATGGGAATCCTCTAAATCCTTTGACATTTTGAAGGGGTTCTGCACACACCTCTTACATCCCTTGCCATCATGGGGGATAAGGTTAGTCTCTTGGATGGACTGGAGGGGATTGAGAGGAGTTGTTAGCTCCCGAAGGACTAACATCTAGGGTGATTTCAGTGATAATTAGGGGAGATTAAGGTGGGGAGAAAATGGATTTGTGGAACTTGAACAAACAGAGTAATAGGCCTTGGTGTAGGATGGGAATCAACTTCTCTTGGTTTTTGGTCTCCTTAATGTCTAGAATGTTGCTTTCCAATGAGTGGAGGAGGTAGAATGGAATAGAAATAAGGTCTCTATTTCTAATATGGTTAAGGAATGGAAAATGATAGTAGTAAAAGACAGTAAATTTTCCCTCTAAAGTGAAATACTTCATTATAATATGACAAACCTTAGGCCAGAAATCGGGAAGCAACTCCTAGTTGAAACCCCCAGACTTTTTCATAGGTTTTTCTTGAGGCCTGAATAGTTGGTTGAGACTGGTCATGTCTGGTGTACGGCTGGTTTCCTGTATTTCCTTCCCTCCGTCGAGAGCCCCGTTGCTTTCCCAATGACTTCGTCATTGATTTGGAAGTGGATGCCCATGACATATACCTTTCTGTTGTTCCATGACAACACAAATTGCTTAGAAATTTGTTCATCATGGTCTCCCTTCATTCTTTCCATAAAACCCCAAATGCCACTGTCCTTGCAGTAGTAAATATCTAGAGGATCAACAATGAACTCCTCTTTGATTTTGTTAGGTTCAATGCGTAGTTTATTACCACCCATCTCAAACGGACTGGTCTCCACAACGTTTGCCTTTTGAAAATTACAGAGCTGAGCTTTACAGGCAAGGACATAAGATAGGGCTTTTTGAATTAACTATTTTGCATAATTTTTTCTCATAAAAGGCACGGGCTGGGTGGTATTTGGGGAAATGAGCCTAGTACAATGAAATCCAATGGATCTCCAGGCATAATAATTAGAAGTTAAGCCATTTTTTACATTAATGTCCTTGGTAGTCGGAATGGCATGTTGAAACAGACAACTTCCATTCCACAGGTAATCTCTCAACAGACAATTATGGGCCTTTATTATTAAATTTTGTGCATGCATACTCATAAAAGTTATTATCAGCACATTAAGCCAACACAGAAGCTTGGTGGGGCCCTCAACAATTCTATTGCCAATGCAACCCATTTTAAACATTATTGGTGTCATGTTTTTCCCGCCTAATTAGCTGATGGGTCTCCTTTGGTAGTGCACTAATCTCCTCCTAACTAACCACCCTAGTTTGGTTGAGCCCAATACCAGCCACAAAATCAGTCACCGAGTTACCTTCCCTGTAGATATGGGAAGTGATAGTGTTCTCAAAGTTGTTGAGAAGCTCCAAAATTTCCACTATGATGGTGTTCACCCGCCACCCTGCATTCGACCTTCGGTTAACAACCTCCACAATTAATTTGGAGTCTCCCTCGATCATCAACATCCTGATATTCTTATAGATGGAAAATTTTATAACCCATAGAAGAGTCGTTCCTCCAGCTTGGTTAACATTGTTGTTTCTGAGAGGCCCAACATATGCAAGAGGAAAGAGCCATTTTGGTCCTGTGGCACTCCACCCCCACCCTTGGCAAGGTTGTTCATCGCCCCATCAAAGTTAAGTTTGATCCAGCTAATAGGAGGGGTGACCCAACAGGTAGCATTTTGGGCTATTAGCTTAGAGTTGTCAAACCTAGTGAAGCCAGCCAGCAAGTTCCAATTGTCAGCAATTTTTATCTCTAAGGATGAAGGGGGTGCAGAGGGAAGTTTCTATTTAGTGGAGGCAACATTATCACATAGGATCTTAGTGCCTAGACGGAAAGAGGCCTCAGGTGGGGAATCAGTCTCCCTGAATATCTTGTTATTCCTTTCTTCCCAGATAGTCTAGTCAATGTGCAGGGGGAGTAAGTGCCAAAGGAGCTGGAGGAGAGGGTGATTGGAAGGAGATCACCAATCAGTAAACTGGTGAATATCCTCCCCAAGGACCCAATGTATCCCTAGTTTTTCAATAACTCCCTGCCAAATACTAGTAGAGTAGTCATAGTGTATGAATAGGTGATTCACAGTTTCCTCCTTGTAGAGGGCACATCTATTGGCTAGGGAGAAACCTCTTTTTATAAGGTTGTCATGGGTTAACACTTTTCCATACATGAGCGTCCACCAAAAGAAGTTTATTTTCAGAGTGAGGTGAGGGATCCACACATTACGTAAGCAGCAATTATACATCTCAAATGGATATTTCCTTTGTTTGTAATCCTTATGTTTGAAAAATGACATTTTAGCATCATATGCTTTGGGTTTAAAAATATTTCTTAGAGCTTATTTTTGCATGGTTATTTAGAAGTTGAATTATAACAACTCTCTTTGAAAAAAAAATAAAAATATGCCCTCGTAGTACACAAAAAATAAATGGAATAAACTTAATCTCTTGGAAACTTTGAATATCAAACCTGATTTCCTCATTTCATGATTTCTTTTGTGAGGATAAGTGTTTATTTGTAATGTATGACCAACTAGGCACATATGATAGTATATGCGATTGACAACTTTGCCTCATGACTTTGGCTGCAAAATGGAGCAAAATGGAGTATATCTCAAGTGCCTCTTCCATCATGTATGATGTACATTGAGATAGATTTCTAGGTTATTGTGGTTGGTGCATAGTTTTGATAGGTTCACTAGATAAGCCAATCTATAAGGGCACAAATCATGTCTTGATTTCTTAATTTTTTAATGATAATTACATTAAGAATGTTCGGTCTTAATTTTGTGGTACAAATATTAGGTGCTTATTAGTTTCAAGAAGTTCAAAGCATTTGTAGAAAAATAATTGAATACGCAGTAGAATGCTTTTGATAGATTTTGTAAGTTGAATGGAATAAGAGACAAATAGGTTTTAGCCCAACATGGGAAGGTTTTAGAAATATTAGTAGAATTCAAAATTCAATGATATTTCCAATTGTTGGATTAAATATTTTGTGTTTGTGGTAATTTGACACTCTTAGTTGTAGGTTACTAAATATATTTACAATATGATGATGCACAATAATAAATAGATTAAGTCAAATTTCTATAATTATAATAAATGTAGTTCATAACAAATTTATACACTTGTATATACAACTACATATAAAAAATTATAGTTGCATATAAACCAATAAAAATATCCAAAAGACTAACTTTCATCTATACAATTGTATGTATGCATATAACTATATAATACAATTCATACTTATACACAAATATGGAAAAATGTAAAATAAATAAATGAAAACAACTATTAACAAACCATCCCCATTGTTGGGAAATTTTTTTTACAGGGATCGTAAAATTTTTGACAATGCTGTCAATGATTTTTTTAGAGACGACGATGAGAAGAAGGCTATAGTCAAGACGGGTACTTACTATTAGCCCGTGGGATTGAAAATGCTATGGCAGTTCCTTCTCAAGGCCCTCATTTCATACGTCACTCTGGATACCAGGTTTGATAGAATTCGTACCTACCACTTTGTCTTGATGAATCACTTTAAGCATGGAAAAAAGATTTGAATCCTGTTTTATCTCTATTCCTCCATAAATGAGAATATTAGTGGCTTTAGAGAAAAGAACATAGCTAAACCTGCTCTGCATGAAGGCTTGCTACTGTTAATTTATGATTTCTTCAAAGCCCAAATTATGGGTAAGGAAATTGTGGATGCTAAAGCTAACAGTGAAGATTCTAGGTTGAACTACGTTCCGTTGGGTAACAGTGAGGGCATGCATTCTGAGGATTGTGAGGAAGAACATAAAAATACAAAAAAGGGGTCCTCATCCAAGAAGCGACCCTCGAGTTCGGTCAAAATTGAAAAATCTCCCAAAAAGCAGGACAGAAAGGAGATAACCTCGGATGAGGAGTATAAAAACAATGAGGAAGACATGAATACATATGATGAGGTGGGCAACCCTGATATGGAAGCCACTAAAATGCCAGAACAGCTCATAGGGGAAAACTCCTATTCAATGAGGGATTTCTTGGGACATCTTTCTGTTAATCTCACGATCAACAAAGATAACTTCCCCCTCTTCAGCCCCCATCTGGAACCAACAATGAGGCTCAAGACCCCATTTTTGAGGATCCCAAAGATGAACAGGGTAATCCCTCTACCCAGTCCACAATTATGCTTGAGACCTCAGAAGATAACACCAGAGGGGAATATCAAAGTCAAGAATCTGGAAAAGGGAAAAAGGTTTGGAGGAGCTTCAATATCAATACAGTGTGCATGGGGATCATAAGGGAGGCCATCTATCCTAAAATCCTACAGGATATCGATGGAAAAATCCACAAGGAGGAGCTGATAGACCACGCTTTGGTGGTTCTCAGCGATAAAGCCAGGGACATGGAGATGAATTTCCTTAACAATACTAAGAATTGCATGTTGGATCAGTACAGGTCCTTCAAATGGATCTTCCATTAAATTGAAGATCTCAAAGAGAAAATACAGAGCACTGATGGTAAGGATCACAACACCACTGACATAAAGCATAGCTTGGAGGAAAGGGTTGACCACCTAGAATCTAAAATGATCAGTATTGAGGAAAACCTAAAGGGTATTGCTGAGCAAAACTATAACATTCTTAAAGCGTCCAATGACAACATTAAGCTACTTATCAATAAAATGGACAGCAAGGATGAACAAAGGACTATGAAGGAAGAAAAGAAGAAGCTCAACGATGGTCCAGGCAAAAGAACCAGAGCCAGTGCAAAGAAAAATAGGGATGAAGATGGTTCCCAAGGACCTCAGGACATTCAAAAAATTAAAGAGGTAGCAGAGAACATGGAGGTTCTCGAACTTAATGCTGTGCCATGCTTAGGACCCTGGCCTAGTCTAGTGCCTGTCTCTTTTTGCTTTGTTCTGTCTTTCCTTTTTTGTGGTTGTTTCTTGGTCGGCCTTTTTGTGGCCTGTCTCTTTGTTTATAATGCTTTATCTCTGTACTGAACTCGTTTCTGCTACTTTTTATCTTGTTGTGGGTTTCAGACACCCTTTAAAACCTATTTTACTTAATAAAAAACAAACCATCCCTAAATATAGTAGCTATAATAAATGATAATAACTTGTTAAATATTATAGTTTATTTAACCTTTTTTTAAAATTTATTTTTATGACTCACATCCATCCAATTATCTTAGATATAATAAAAATATGTTTTTTGAAAACTAAAAAAGTACAATGACCCCAATATTTTGACTTTTGTCTAGGAAGAGATAATCTTGACTATAAATAGAGTTTTCCATGGAGAGCCCAATCCTTCCTATTATTATTTCTTCATCCTTGACTTGATCATAGTCAATATAGGCTAAGAAAATATGGTTTACGTGAAAGTGACGTTGAAACTTAGGTTTAAGATAAATATATATTACTTAATGGTGTGATACTAGTAAATTAGTGGACATCAAAATATTGTGATACTAGTAAATTAGTGGACATCAAAATATTATTAACATGATAAGAAGTATTAAAATTATAGCATTATAAACATCTTGATTATAAAAATCTTCTACTTCATCATCTAATAAACAAGGAAATTTTATTGATACTTGCATACAGTATAATTAATGACAAAGATCCACCTTTGCTATCTATGACCACTGATTTAGATGCTTAATATTTTTTTATGTTGCATATTCTTGAGTGTAGTTTGTGCTTATATTTTTAAGTGTTGCTTGTGTGTTTTTTTCAAATTCTCTAGGAACTGCCAATTGACTCTTGAGGGTTGATCCTATATCCCCCTACTTTTTTTTTGTGAATAGTGGACTTTATCTTATATTAATGGAAATGACTAATATTCATAAAAATGAGCCCTTATTAATCTAGGTAGACATACTCTCATCCTATGGTTCTAGAAACTTTCCAAAAGTAGACAATTTCTTTATTCTCTTCACTGACATTTAGAGGCATGGTAAAAAATTCATCGATAAAAAAATATTTTTATTCCCCCGACCTCAAAATTCATAATGTGCAAGTGAAATAATTGTACAAAGTCTTAAATTAGTTGGAAACATATTAAATCACTCTTGTAATATATCAAAATAAGTAGTTCACTCAATCAAAAAGTATTTGATCCATTAAGAAAGTTCATGTTGCACAAACTTAAAACATTTATTGGACTTAGGTATAAGAAAGGAGAAAAGTAAAAATATTAAGGTGGTAATGAGTCAACAAGATTACCATAATCATAATGGCATTAAAAAAATACACACACACACTCAAACTTTGATTGAGGTATTGATAGTATCAATAATGAGAGATTTGAAGTATCAATACAATGAGAGGAGAATAAAATTAGTGAGAAAATCGGGAACATTTTGTTTTCTATAGAATCTTACAAAGTAGAGAACATTTAAATAGAGAAATTTAGCTCAATTTGACTAAGTAAATTAAATTTCAAACTCTATTACTCTTTTTCTAACTTTTCTTATATTATATAATAGAAATACACATTAAATATGAAATTAATTTTATATACATTGATTTTTTTTTTAAATTGTAAATAATATTATGACGAAGAGGATGATGTTAAAGAAGAAGAATATAAAATAAATTTGAAACCTTCAAACTTTTAGATACATAATAGTATTATTTTTACCAAAATTTAGTACTCTAAAATTGAATTTTAATAAATATACATTTGCATGCCTCACATTTGAAATATTTTATATTTAAATAATTTTTTTTATTCATCTTATAACAAAATAATTAAACCAAATAACTTATACAATAACTATCACATCATTCATAGCTTAAAACAAATCGTACATAAAATATTTTTATCATATAAAAATATCATTTTCAACAATTTCAAAAATTAACTCTGAATATTCATTGTACTAATAAAAAAATAACAACACATCAGAAAATACATGAATATATTATTCCACAATAGAAATTCTAGAGCAAATAAAATTAGCTTAATATGTTATTTGCACATCAATAAAATAGAGCAGAACATGAGAGTAAAAAACATAGCAGTACTAAGAAAATTCAATTTTTATTACACAGAGCATAGTTATTTTATCTTACCTTCCTTAGTCCTCTAGGGCCCGTTTGGTTGCACCCCAAAACCGGGTTATGCGGCCCATAATCCAGTTTTGGGGTGCAATTCCTTGTTTGGTGACCCTTTTTTAAAATGCGAACATGGATTCCTGAAACCCCATTTGCCCAAAAACCTGGGCGCCGGAATTCCGGCTTAGGAGGTGGAATACATTTCATTTCCATGGATTCGATCAAAATTAAACCCATTTTAATTTGCCCATCGGGTCCGCCCCACTCCACGGTTTTGGAGATAAAACTTGTTTGTAATTCTTGTCAGGTCCGCATCACTCCATGGTTTCGTTGCTTTCATTGCTTTGTCTGCGTTTCGGTTGTTTTTGCGTTTTGAGTGTTCGACACTGGGTTGCTTTGTAATCTCTGCATTTTGGTTGTTTCTGCGTTTTGAGTGTTCGACACTTGGTTGCATTCTCTGCGACTGTTCTCCACTCTCTGCTTTCAACAGGTACGTTTCTTTTGTGAAAATCTATGGTAGGGTTTTCATTTTTTTCTTAAGACCCGATAGGCAAATTAAAATGGGTTTAATTTGGATTAGGGTTCTCTGGACATTTCCACCCCTCACTTAAGACTCGCACTGCCTCATTTATGACATGTCCAGGCTACGTTCTCATAGTGTTGCGGTTGTGTGTTTAGACCCAGTTGGGCTATGTAATTGAATGACATAGCTTGTGTTGCAAAATGTTTATACTGTAGGTGAGCGTTACAGCCATAGTGAAGAGTTTTGGTATGTTGATAAGGCTTTGAACCGTAAACCCTTTTTTTTTTTATCTTGCTGTGGTTTAAATTTTGTTTTTTTGATTGAGTTAGAGAGACTTGTTAGTGTATGCTGGTTGTCATTTTAAAAAAAAAAATTTGATATCCTTAGAATGGTCGGGGAAGTGGAGACCGAACCCCAGCATCATATTTTTTTGTTAATCTAGTTAACAAAGGATTCTTGGTTTTTTTTAAAATATCAGGAATTAGGATTGAATTAGTAGTTTGTATTGACCACTGCTTGGGGAAGATTGTTTCATAATTGTAGGGGATTCCTTTTTAAAGTTTAAGTATAAGTTAAATTTGGAACCTGTTGTCCATCGTTGCGGTTAATCATGTTCTTTTGGTGTTCTGGTAATATTTGAACTGTGTAAGTCATCATTTTCCTATGTAATAATTAGTTCAGTAGGCGCATTAGAAAAGATTTTATTTTAAATAGAAATTGCACAGAGGTATATAAGTCGATATAAGAATCTGGAAATTGTTTTGGTATCTGGTTAATGGTGTTGGAGTAATTGAAAGAAAAAGGTTGATTATTGATTAAGTGTGAAAGTGTTAAGGAGGATTCTGGTAGTTGAGTGAAATGTTAGATATAATTGTGATATTAGTTGGAGTACGTTTGATGAAATTACAATAGATGAATGGGTTTATCATTGGGCATGATGATTGTTGAATATTCTGAGTATTTTTAATGTTTGTGATCATGATAATATCCTATATGGAAAAACAACTTTTAGAGAAATGATTAATAAGGAATTTACATATCGTCTTATTTACTGTTAGATTTATTTGTAAATTACTATCTGGGTAGGATTAATTGATAAAGAAATATATTTATATTGTTTTGGAATAATAGAACCTTAAAGGGATTGAAGTATGAATAGAATGAGTGTTAATTTTCATTACTGTGAAGTGATTTTTGACTGATAGAAAAAGAATGTCTTAAAATATCATTACCGTGACCATTATTTAAGAATTCATAGCTTGGTTGATAAAATGAGAGCCAAATCAATTCCTCCATCTTTTCTTGCCAACAGTGCATATAGCTAACTGAGGATTTGGTCTGTTCCATGTTAAAATGCCTTCCATCAATTCTTTGAACACACCACCAGAGAAAAAATTCAGTACTTTATTTTACTTTTATTTCTTCCTTGAACTTATACCTCCTATCATGTATGACACAATCTGAACCATAACTGATGATTTACTCTTTTATTGGTTATGTATAGGCCTATGGCTAAGGCTTCCCATATGTTCCAAATCCTAGATATCAGAGTATGAATTGCACTTACGTTCTTCCAATGGATTTTTGTACAATGCAACACTTTTCCAATATTTGATCTTAAGGCAAATTTGCAAGATCTCATGCCATGAAAATAAGGAAACTCTACTTGCTTGCAGGATCTGTTAAATTAAGCAACCTCACTAACAAAAATAGTCACAGATTCCTTTAGATATTAAACCCCAAGAAATATTCAACAGGTATCCATGACTAAGGAGATGTGTTCTTCTGTACCATGTTAAAACAATTATTACCTTCCCTAAAATCCTTAACACAAGAATTGACAAAAACATTAGTATTGTCTTTTATATCTTCCATTGACTTATGCTCCCTATGACACATTCTAAAACATAACTAACGTATTAGTGCTCTATTCATATATCAGAATATGGATGGTGATAATTCTAGATTGACCATTGGAGTATGTTAACTGTTGGGAATATACATGTATACAAGCACATATATACACATACGTGCATGTACATCTATGTACATCTTATATTTATAGATCAACACACATACACATACATACATGCACATATACACATATGCATATAGACACATACATGCATGCTCATATACATAAATATTATATGTATACACACATGTATGTATGTATATGTGTGTACATATATGTATGGATGATGTGTATATGTGTGTCTATGTATATACACATGGATATGAGAGTCAAAATAAAGTATTAGAGATGCTTGACTGGTGTGCATATCAAGTGAGGGATTTATTATTGAAGTTTTCTTGAAGCCTTTGAAACTACATGCTCTACTATCAAACTTATCAACAAAGAGGTATGGTTAAAATAAAGTATAATTGGTTATGTTCTAGTTTGCCCTCTATAGGATACTAATAAATAAGATTCTGAGTTGTCCATGCATGTTATTAAGTATGTGTATGTGTGTATAATTCCTATTCAATTATCCCTATTTGTAAAGGTTCTATAATGTCTGTGATGCATGCATAATCAATGTTATCATATGAGCATTTGAGATTTTCTTATATTTTAAGAGTTGCACTATTTTTTCATAGCCATCTCCTGCCATACCCTAAAGAATAGCCTTGAAAAAACTTATTTTAAAAACCCCATCCATAAAACTTGCGGGGGCATAAATACAAAATAATTCTAATATAAACCAGCTTATTGCTCCTGCATTGCTTGGGAACCATATTGATGACATCCTATGTCTTAGTTCTACCCTTAAACATTGTGTGCAAGAGCTCTGTGTTTAGCTATTGATGGTCTTTGCTAGTTTGAGTATAACAAATCCCGATTCAAGCAGGCTTATTTAATCAGGTTTGAGATTTAGGTTCTAAGTCCCTCAGCCACAATATTGCAGCCCAAAACCCTAGTGAATGTGCAGTGAGATACTAATTTAGCAATAATGAATACATTAGAGTGCAACTCAGAATTGCAAATCTTAGGAAGAAACCTAAAATTTAATACAACATTAGAAGCCACAAACTGCAAGTTATTCCAAGGTGAAACAAGTTTTAAGAACATATCTAATAGTTATAATTCTTCATGACGGTTCAAAGACAAGAGGATTGAAAAATAGGCATACTCGAGACTGATATAACTTGAGGCTGTTGGATTTT